>JAPTHL010000050.1:1200000-1590000 GCA_028455855.1 Meloe dianella | reverse complement strand
GCGCAGGTCTTGTCTGCGTGCGGCGCATGTCAAACAGCGAGTTTACCAGCCAACTATAGCAACTTGTAGATTCGCTCAATGTAATCGCGGCTTTAGAACGAGTGATTAATTCTGTATTCGTTTGTTTGTTAACACACAGGTCTATTTTTGTTTCTGGTTGAAGTTGCAATCTTATGTTGGGTGAAATTTTGGGATTATTCATTTACAGCAGCAACAGCCGCCACAATTATTGTAATACCAGTTTTAATCATATTTGTATTATTCGCTGTACATTTTTATCATTCATTAGTTGTATATAAATGTGATACATCAACTGATCATATTGAACAATTAGAAAATATGAAGAGGCAATTAGATCAAGTTACAAGTCCTGTTTGAATCCAACAAATTGTACACTAATTTTTACACACACAAAAAAAAAGTGATATTAAGCGATGTCTACACGTAGATATTTGTTAAATTATACAAAATTTATGGAAAATAACCACACAAAACAAACCGAAAAAGTTCAATTCAGCCCTATCAACACTACTGGAAAGCAAACAGTTCCTGGTTCGAGCCCGAATGATGGTCGACTTGAACTTTTTCAACTTATTAATCTATTAATTATATATATATATATATATATATATATATATATATATTATTTTTTGTTGTATAACAAGTCCAGTAAAGACTTAATTATTTAATTAATTAATTAAACTAGTAGTTGAGAATAAAACGAAATTTCAATGAATTGTTAGTCGTCTGTTACCAAAAAAAAACCCTAAAGGCGGTACATATACGTACATATATATCGTGGCATTAGCAAATAACTGTTTAGCCACCTAAAAAGGTTAGATAAAGAAATACATGGACGTAAATGCATGTTGTTATTAGATAAATCAATAAAACTGTGTGATACGGGAAAATGAATCAAATTGACATAATCTATAGATTATCAAAATATCCACAGTATTTTCTCGACAAAATTGTTGAAAAGACAAACAAACAAACAAACAAAAAGACTGGCATAAAGCGGTGCATAAACATAAGACATTGCCCCGTATACAACTGAAATTTCAATTAATATAAAGCTGCATCTGAACACAAACGCATGTATGAAAAATAACAACATAAAACAAAACCGAAACAGTTCAATTCAATCCCCAAATACTACTGGAAAGCAAACAGCTTCTGGAGGTCGACTTAAACTTTTTCAACTTGTTAATACTTTATTAATCTATTAACTATTTTTTTTTGTAACACAACTCCAGTAAACACTTAATTAACTATCAATTGAGAATTCTTAGCCTTGTGACAAATAAAACCTGACCTGACCTGACCTAAAGGGGTACATATACGTAAATATATGTTTGTGCCATCAGCAAACAACCGAATTGCCAGCTAAAAACGTTACATAAAGAACTACCTGGACGTGAATGCATGTTGCTATTAAATCAATAAAACTGTGTGATACGGGAAAATGAATCATATTGACATAACCTATATAGATTATTAAAATTTCCACAGTATTTTTCCGACAACATAACACTTGAAAATAAAACAAAATTTTTAATTAAAACATAAAGCTGTGCATAAACGTAAGACATACATTGCAGTGATAATAAAGCGGCATCTAGACACAAACGCATGTGGCAATTTCTCAAAAATAAAGGAGCGCCTCCACGTGCATATCTGTTGCAAATTCACAACAATTGTTCGATTATAAGTTTTACAGTAAGATACGACTACTACGTATTGGTCTTGTTGGTATTTGTCGTCTTTGTATATTTAAAATTTCCCGTTTTAAACGTTCCTCTTCTTTACGTACATTTTCCAATTCATTATTAATACGTTTTAATTCGTGATTTTTTTCGATTTTCTTATGGATTTTCTTCAATTGTATTTGTTTATTAATATCTTCATATTGATTTTTATTTAATTTGATTTGATTCTGTTTCAAATCCTCCATTTCATTATGATATTCTTCAATGTTTTTAACGATTAATTCACGTTCTTCTAAAATTTCTTTTTGTTTTTGTTGATTTCTATGTAAATTCTCATCAATTTGCAATTGAATTGTTTTGATAATATCATTAATTAGATGTTGACGTGCCAATTGTTCATTATGCCATATTTGATTTTGTTGTTCATATTGATTTTTAGCTTCTGAATCAAATACGAAATCCATATGTTGTTTACGTAGTTTTTCTAATTGTTTTTGTTCATTATTGAAAATCAAAAATTGTTGAATTGTTGTTTGTAATTGATTGCGTTTCGATTGATTTTCAATTTGTTCAATAATTTGTAAATTTTCCAAATGTTCAATCAATTGTTTTTGATCATTTAATGTCTCATCGATTAATTGTGATTTCTTTTTTAATTTCATTTTATATTGTTTTAAATTGTATAAAGCACATTCGTAATTTTTGAATTTCTTTACAATGTCGTCTTGTTGTGTTTGAATTTTTGCTAATTCCAATTGCATTTTTAATTCGTTATTTTCATGAATTTTCAATTCATCGGCAATTTGATTTTTACGATTTAATTCATCGATTTGTTTGTCTAATGATTGTTTTAATTCGTGTTGTTTTTGTGCGAGTTTCTGTTTGTTTTCATTGATTTTTGCTTGTTCTTCTTTCAATTTCTCTTCATTTTCTTTCAAAATCCGTCGACATTCGTCTTCTTCTTTCTCTTGGGCGATACGTTTCTCAATTTGTTGATCCAACCACGACAATTTGATATCTTTCAAACGTTGATGACGCTCATATTCGTGTAATAATGGATGATTATTGCGCCATTGATGATACAATTTCAATTCGGCGTCATGGCGTCGACGATCATCTTCTTCAATTTTCATATTCCTACTTAAATCATTGAAAATTTCCAATTTCTTATCATCAACATCATCATTACGATTACACATTTGTTTCGTTTTCTTAATCATCAATTCAATTTGTTCGTATTTGTCATCATTTTGTAATAATTTCCGTAAATCATCACGCCGCCTCAATAGATTCTCATCTTTTTTACGTTTCTCATTGATTTGATTGATTAATTTCGTATTTGTTTCATAATAACGTGGTGATGTCCATTCATCGTATTTTTGATTTTTCTTATCGAAATCATTGAAATATTTTTGTGTTGTTTGCCATAATTGTTCATGTTGATGTTGTTTATCACGTTTGCGAATCATTTGATTTTCAACACGTATACGATGTGTTGATGGACGTAATCGTGATGAAGCCATCTGGAACACACACAAAAAAAAAACAAAATGAATACATCCGGCGAATGGAAAGTCTCTGGTTCGAATCTGAATGAAATCATTCAACTTTTTCGCACACTTTTTTTCGATTTTATAATATTTATCGAATAGATCATTCTGCACATACTGTAATTAAACAACAATGAACGCTTATCAATGGTAAATTTATACAGAATAACACTAGCGTAGTAATTTAATAATTAAAGTTGTTTTTATTATTGATTATTCAGATACGGATAATTATATAACTTCTGGTTTAATTATTGTTTATTGAATAAAAACTTCCAGTTAATAATTAAATTATAATTAATTTAATAATTCAAATTTCACATTATATAAGGATTTTCCTAGAAAAATACGGTAATCCCTATTTGGACCGCCATGATGGGTGTGACAATAAAGTCCCACGTGCGAGTCCTGGTGAACGAATAAAACTTTTTCTGGTCTATTATTAGATACCATTTATCGCATAGCTAGCGCCACCTAGAATTAACGTCAATCATAACCGTAAGGGGTTGTATGTGTATACCTCTCATCGTACTATTCTTATGTATTCCTTAGTAATCAATTCGATAAAGTTATTGAATCCACAAATCCATCTAAATCTAGATGCTGAAAGATCATTTCGGGTTTGTTTGGGCTGTTCGAGAGGTAACCGAAATAGGTATTATGGACAACTTATCGTATGTGTAATGTGGGCAGATTTTGGTTATTTTTGCCATATAGACACAATCCAATCATACCTGACCCTTAGGGTTATCGCTAATAATCGATAAGTTACAAGCCGATAAAATTTTCCTCTGTTTGACTAACGATCGGTTATCCTTATACCGCCCCATAGACTATTAATTTTATTGAGCGCAATATTATTGAACATTGTCCTTGCTAGACAATATTTTGGCTCCTTTGTTCACAGTAAGGAATATGTGACGTGCAAGAGAGGGAGTATATTTTATGAACTACGATAAATATCAAACAGCTTTTGATCTGCTCAATATTACCCATAGACTATCAATAATATTGCTCAATATAGAATAATGCGCAATAATATTGCTCAATATGGAATATCGTGCAATATGGAATGTCTCAATAATATTGGCCAATATGGAATATGCTCAATAATATTGCGCAATAAGATTGCCGCATTACATGACAACCATACCTAAATGGTATGACCTTCAAAATTAAGTTCTACTAAAGATACCTAAGTTAAATTTAACTTCTAGATAGTTATCTCCCAGATAAGATGTTGTGCTTGATTCAATATTGTAATATTATGTATAGAAAAATGTCGATTATAAAAGAATTTTAACTTGATAATCAAGATTATAATTATTTCTCCGGATAAATTTATAAAAATAGTTATTAAATACAAATTAGCAATAGAAGTACTTATTACACATAGCCGGTGAAATCCATTCATCTGAAATAATCAAAGAGAATCCACCAAATCAACATAGAAGCGAAAGGCAAAAAAACTAAAAAAAAATGAAAAAACAAACACGAAACAACGTTTGACAACTTTTTCATCACATCAATTAATCAAATTTCAAAAGCAACAACACACAAAAAAAAATTTGAATAAATAACGTTTCATTGAGTTAATTGATTGAAGGTAGGTTCATACCGGCGGCATCTACTAATTTACCCTAGACACATTCACTTTTTCTTATTAATAAGAAAAATCTCTCAATGTAAACTAACCTTGTTCTCAAAAAAAAAAAAATTGCCACATTACCAATCAAACGATATTGATAGAATTTGGAAAGTTGAATATTAAGTTGCATTCACACAAACAACAAATCGTTTCTGTACCAATTAGAATTGACAATATCTAAAAATAATGCATTCTCATTGGTTAACATATGATATATTATGAGTGGATAGAGTATAAGTAGACACGTGTCGCCGCATCGATGACGCATTAGATACGTATGAACCGACCTTAATATCAATACGTATAGATAATAAATAATGAACGTATGTCGTAGTATTGGTGGTAATCAAGGGGATTTACAAATTTCTACAATACATAACTGTAGTCAAACAGTACAAGAATCAGTTTCAACAATATTTTATCAGATGGAACACGACACCACATAATGTGAGTATATAATAAATTTTTTTCAACATAAAAAATACAGGATGTCTCAAATTAAAATTACCACAAATTTTTGGATAATAATCACAGTAACATCCTGTATTTTCGATTATTATTATTATTATTATTATTATGATTATTATTATTAGTTTATAAGTGGTTTATTTTGTCAATAATCGCCAACATTGATAACAGAAACGCGTAATCATTTTTTTTTTGAAAATTGTATTTTACCCAAAAATTCAGTAGTGGATAAAAACCAAAAACGAACATCAAACAATCATTGATGAGACAACCAAATTTAGCGATAATCGTTGATAAATCAATCAGGTTTTTGTTGTTGTTTTGTTTGTTAAAATGTTTCGTGATTTCTTCCTAATTTTTCTTGGATTTAGCATCAGTGGTGAGTGTTATTAAAGAACAATTTAATTTTTTTTTATTGTGGAATTTTTTTTGCAAAACTTCACCACCTCAAAATAATCAAAGTTGCTTTATTTCTGTTTGTTGTGATAGTAGCAATGGGTGGTGATGGTGGTGATTTAATTATTGTTAGCCGTAATGAATGGTTTGCCCATCCACCGAAATTGATTGAACCCATGGTAAATCCTGTACCATATGTGATCATCCATCATAGTTATGAACCATCAGCATGTTATACATTAGATGAATGTATAAAAGCAATGCAATGGATGCAAGATTTCCATCAAATCAATAATTCATGGAATGATATTGGTTATCATTTTGCTGTTGGTAGTGATGGACGTGCATATGAAGGTAGAGGATGGTCTCGTGTTGGTGCCCATGCACCAAAATACAACAATATCAGTATTGGTATATGTGTGATTGGTGATTGGCGTTATCAATTACCACCAATACAACAATTAGAAACTGTACAAAATCTAATCAATTATGGTATCGATCATCATTTTATTATCAATAATTATCAATTATTAGGACATAAACAAGTACGTGATACTGAATGTCCTGGTGATCGTTTATTTAATGAAATCAAACATTGGAAACATTTCGTTAATGAAACGAGAAAAGAATATACTAATGGTAATTATAATAATTTATTAACAAAAAACTTGAATGAATTAAATAAAAATTTAACATAGAATAATTTTTTTTTTGTATATATTTATCAAGGTTACTATTAAAGAAACAACAACAACAACATCATGATAATATGTGTGTTTGATAATAAAAATAAAATTGATAAATATTCAATTGTCTTTTCATGCATAAATACGCTACGGATAGCAAACGAACATGGACGAACGCGATTGAAAAACACAAACGAGTAAACGCCCCATCCATTTCTAACGAACAAACGCAAAAATTTGCACAGTGTTTACGGTAAAACAAACGCGTACAAATGCGATCGAACATAACATTTCAAATGATACGTTTGCATTCGTTCAAATTTTTCTATTTTGGACATTGCACACTAATTGAATGTTGGCGTTCGTTTGCATTCGTTGATTCGTTTTTCTTTTGTACATTTTATGTGTACCGGGGTTATACAGTGTGTATGTGCGCGCGTGGACGTTAATTTTTAACGGTCGCTTACATTTGTTTGGATTCGTTATTGTTCGTTCATTAGAAGTGAACGTTAATTGAGCAAATTCAAAACCACCGAGAACACAACAGAGATTAGCAAGGATTCTATTTAAAAGTTATAAGAAACACAAAGAAATTCGTATAGGTTTGTGTTAATTTGCGTTTGTTTAGATTCGTTGCTGTTTGTAGACACAAAAGGTTAATTATTAATGGGTCCTTCTCCGTACAACTATTATAACACGATATTGTTCTATTTATTTGTTTAAAGAGAGCTGAAAGTTGCACTTGTAGATCCGCATTTTAGTTATTATTTAGTAATTGAATAGATTCGATAATTGAGTAATTAGCAAAATTTGACACTATTATTGTTGTTATTTAATATAAGGTAAAATAGTTGTGAAATAAATCTAATCTATTGACATGTTATCAAATAGTAAATGTATTGATTGGTTATGTTTTTTGGATAATTATGCATAAAAATCCATTATTTATTATCGATATAGTGAGTCAAGTTAACAGGACCGATGTAGATTGAGTGTATGATGGAATAAAAAAAATTGTAGAGTGATGTGACATCTATCGAGCGATAACGAAGAACCAATCAACGATTACAAAAAAAAAGGATAGGAATAGGACCAAACGCGAACGAATGGGATTGTCATGCGTTGAATTGAAATAAATGAATGACATTGCATTCATTTGTATTCTCCGCTAAACAAAGATTTGTCTCTAACGTACACACTGTATGGGAACACGATCGAATGCGAACGATTGCTTTCCTATCGGATTGGCATTCAAGCCATTCCTTGGTGTTCGTTTACTTTCGATCGCGTTTGCATTGCCGTCCACAACTATGTTTACATTTCCGTTCGTATACATTCCTTCCTTGATCGTTCGACAGATGTGGGGACAGGGCCTTACATTTCAATAGTATTGAATGATATTTGGAAGTGTGTAATTAAGGGTCTCATAGTGGGAGTGGTCAATCATTTTTGTTTCAAAATAAATGTAGTTTTCAGGAAATGTAAAAATATACCGGATGTTTCTATGTGAAATGACAAAGTTATTAATAATTTTTTTCTTTTTGTTAAATTTCTAAGATTTCTTTACAAATAATTCCAGTTCTTGTGAGATGTTGAAAGTAATATTAGTTTGTTATTGGTCATAATTGTGTAAAAAAAAGTCAAGTTCAATCACTGAGACTCGAACCTGGTACCAATATGCTTTCCGGATAGAAATAATAATAATAATATGATTATTTTGCCATCTACATTATATATTTTTAAACTACAAAGTCTAAGAATGAGACATTTTTTTAATAATATTTCTTTTACGTTTATCAATCATTTTCTTTTATAACAAATCGTACATCTCGTTGTTCTACAACAAAACACATATGTATTTTGTCGTTAGGAAATTTGCAACTATAATCTGCAACTGATAATTTGCCATCAATATATCTCGCAATGAATGATATCGATCCACGTTTACCATAGCCATAGCTTAATTGACCGGTTATTTATCCTCCTTTTTCTTCTGTTTGTTCAATTGAATCACCAGATTTGATTTCAATCCTACCAATATTACGTAAATATCTTCCAGAAGAAAAATCTAATTGAATAGTTTTACTAGTTTTGTTAACAAAACATAAACGCATAAATGTGTCCTCCATTTAATCAGTAATTAAAGAAAACCTTCAAAAAAAATTAATTATTAAGCCCCATACACATGTACATAATGTATGTAAATAATGAACGAACCAAAGCGAGCATAAGAATACATTCATTGAAACACAAACAAACATAGAATAAATCCTCGTACACAATTAGATATCAAACATAATCGATCGAATTAATTTTGATTGAATTCCACAATGTTCAATTATTTAATTATCATTCGTTTATGTTCGTTTGGTTGAATTTGTGTGTCTTTAAGATTGACCGTTATGAGTTAAACAAATATCTACTAATTAATAAATATGTGTACCATTTCAATTTAATTGATCAATGAATTTAGAATTTCACAATACGTAGAAGTGTGAACGTAACCTTAATTATAAACAAATGGTACAACGGGCGGGATGGGGATAATAAGCAGAACTCAATAAAGCGAAATTAAATTTGATTGGCTCACCTGATTGTAACTTTCTCAAAATTAATTAATATTTTTCTTTTTGTTCTCTAATTAAACACAAACTTCTCAGTCTTCGTACTGTTTAGAATGCTGTCTACAGATCGAATATAGAGTTTAATCGTTAAAAAGCAATGACGAATCAACAAAATTTCCTCTGCGAGTGTTGCTTATTATCAAGACGTGTTATTATTCTAAATAATTGTTTGATGATAATAAGAACGAAGAAGAAAAATAAGAACTTGTTAATTATCGTAACTTTCAAAACAATAATAAACATTACCTTCGACTGGTGTGTTTGTAAAATTTTGAATACAGAGTTGTATTTACTATAATTGATGAGACCATTGGCGACTATCAACTGACAAATCTCTTAATTAAATCTAAAATAAGGTGTCCATTCGTACTGGTTTTTGTTTTTTTTTGGTTCGTAGTCCTGATTAATTTTCATATGTAACCAGTACGCAAAATGTACGAATTTAGAAACATATCAAATATTATTAATCTTATCATAATCTATAGAACAAAGAATGGTTGTTAAAAATCTTACAACGATTACGCATGCGCTATCTAAACAGGAATGGATTTAGGCATGGTCTTTATGGACTTCACATCCCAGGACCCTGTTCAACCTTGCATACCTAAAACTTTCAAACAGAAAATGTTCTTTAATATCTGTTTTGTCTATAATTTGACGAATGAGTGGCTGCAACTAACCGCAACTTGGATTAATCAGATAGCCCCCCCCCTCCCCACCCATCTCGCCCAACAGTGTTAGCAGAGGGCCACCAAATTTCACGGCCCTCCTCTGTATATCTTAAATCTTCTAGTTTTATATTAGAAAAAAAATGGTCACAAGATTCACAATTCAACGAATCACATAAGGATCGATTAAATAGAGCACCAAGTGATTTATCTCTACACCTGAATAATAATTAAAACAATAATTTAGATAAATCTATATATTTTTAAATTGCAATGAAAATCTGCGATTTATTACAAATCGTAAAATATCTGGATTTTCTATAATAAAAGACATGTAATATTCGTTTGTACTAAATCGTGAATGATAACTATTAATGTTTAATTTTCCATTGATATATGTCGTTTCAAATTTCACCATTCCATGTTCGAAACCATCTTCACTTTTTATGTCTACAAGCATTGAGCCAGTTATTTCTGTTTGTTCAAATGAATCACCAGATTTAATTACAACATCCCTAATAGTTCCTAAATATTTACCATCATGAAATTGTAATTCAAAAGTGTCTTTGGTTTTATTAACAAAACCTAAACGATAATATCTTGCCATTTTTGTCAGTTGCAATTAGATGGAAATCTTAAAAAAAAACCAAAGAAAATTATTAAGCTGAGTAAGTATACAATAACGAACGAACCAAAACGAACATCATCATACAAGCATGCAAAAACAAATAACGAATAAACCCCTCTCTCCCCCCATCGCATACACATTTGGCAATTTTTCTAATTATCGTATCAGCAAAATATGGATACAGTCGGTCTATTTTCTGTCGACCAACTTAACTCTAAGACAGATAAATTAACAAATTTCTGATTGATTTTGTTGCTTTTATTGTGTTTATTATGGTTAAGTCGTATTTTACGGCAAGCAGAAGATCTTGGTTCGAGTCACGATGATTGAATTAAGACTTTTTCTATTATTATTTAATCGTATTTATTATTTGCTGATACGATAATTAGAAAAATTGCCATTTTAACAAGAACAATTTTCATGATAATAGCTTAATTGACCGGTTATACTTCCTCCTTTTTCTTCTGTTTGTTCAATCTAGGCCGAGTTCAGCTTCCGTCCCTCATTCTATTCCACTTTGAAGGTCGGTTTAATTTAGAGAGAATAAACAGATGGGAATGCGTTCAGCTTGAGAATTTGTTCCTTAGTTTAAGAAAAGTCTGTTATGCCGTGTTGCCGTTGTCTGGCGCATGCGTTGCACATAAATAGGGTAAATTTAAGTGATATTTGGTCCGAACTTTTATCGATAAAGTTGTCGATTAGGTGCATTTTGCAATATCACCGTAAAAATTATATTTTCTTTTGATATAATCACACCGTTTAAGGGACCGATTTTGGCAGTTTATTTGGGTGGTTCTTTAAGGGCGCTCTTCCCCTTAAATTTTCAAGCTGAACGCAAATTCTCGGTTTAGCATCGTTTGTGACACGGTCAGCCCACAAACTGTTTTAAGGGACGGAAGCTGAACTCGGCCTGAATCACCAGATTTGATTCCAATCGTTCCAATATGACATAAATATACTCCAGAAGTAAAATTTAATTGAACAGTTTTACTTGTTTTGTTAACAAAACATAAACGAATAGATCTGTCGTCCATTTAATCAGTAATTAAAGAAAATCTTCAAAAAAAATCATTATTAAGCCACATACATAATGAACGAACCAAAGCGAGCATAAGAATACACTCATTGAAACACAAACAAACATAGAATAAATCCTCGTACACAATTATCAAACATAATCGATCGAATTAATTTTGATTGAATTCCACAATGTTCAATTATTTGATTATCATTCGTTTATGTTCGTTTGGTTAAATTTGTGTTTCTTTAAGATTGATCAGTTATAAGTTAAACAAATATCTGGTAATTAATAAATGTGTACCATTTCAATTTAATTGATCAATGAATTTACAATTTTACGACACGTAGAAGTGTGAACGTAACCTTAATTATAAACAAATGGTACAACGGACAGCGAAATTAAATTTGATTGGCTCACCTGATTGTAACTTTGTCAAAATTAATTAATATTTTTCTTATTTTTCTCTAATTATCTAACACAAACTTCTCAGTCTTCGTACTGTTTAGAATGCTGTCTACAGATCGAATATAGAGTTTAATCGTTAAAAAGCAATGACGAATCAACAAAATTTCCTCTGCGAGTGTTGCTTATTATCAAGACGTGTTATTATTCTAAATAATTGTTTGATGATAATAAGAACGAAGAAGAAAAATAAGAACTTGATAATTATCGTAACTTTCAGACAAAACAATAATAAACATTACATTCGAGTGGTGTGTTTGTAAAATTTTGAATACAGAGTTGTATCTATGATAATTGAGACCACAGGGAGACTATCAAATAATTGAGTTGTGTTAATTAGAACAAAAACAACATTCATAATTCAACGAACACTAATAGAGCACCACGTGACTTACGTAACAGTCTCACTCTCTATATATACTTCCTCTATTGTTTTATATGATCGAATTTATTATTCGTTTAATATTTAATTGAACCAATAATATAATTAAAGAACGAAATATTTTTAATAGTAAATATATCGTTTTGATGATATGAGTGATTGTATCAATTGGTGACCTGACTTGACTTGACCGAGATTCGTCAAATTATAGACAAAACAGATATTAAAGAACATTTTCTGTTTGAAGGTTTTAGGTATGCAATTTGAACAGGGTCCTGGGATGTGAAGTCCATAAAGACCATGCCTAAATCCGTTCCTGTTTAGATAGCGCATGCGTAATCGTTGTAAAATTTTTAACAACCATTCTTTGTTCTATAGATTATGATAAGATTAATAATTTTTGATATTATGTTTCTAAACTCGTACATTTTGCGTACTGGTTACATATGAAAATTAATCAGGACTAAGAACAAAAAAAACAAACCAAAAACCAGTACGAATGGACACCTTATTTTAGATTTAATTAAGAGATTTGTCAATTGATAGTGGTCTCAATTATCATAAATACAACTCTGTATTCAAAATTTTACCAGACTCGAATGTAATGTTTATTATTGTTTTGCCTGAAAGTTACGATAATTATCAAGTTCTTATATTTCTTCTTCGTTCTTATTATCATCAAACAATTATTTAGAGTAATAACACCTCTTGATGATAAGCAACACTCGCAGAGGAAATTTTGTTGATTCGTTTTAACGATTAAACTGTATATTCGATCTGTAGACCGCATTCTAAACAGTATGAAGACTAAGAAGTTTGTGTTAATTAGTGAAAATAAGAACAGCATTAATTAATTTTGATCAAGTTACAATCAGGTGAGCCAATCAAATTTAATTTCGCTTTATTGAATTCTATGTATTATCCCTCCCCTATTCGTTTTACCATTTGTTTATAATTCAGTCGTTCATTATGTATGGAGCTTAATAATGATTTTTTTGTGAAGGTTTTCTTTAATTACTGATTAAATGGAGGGCAGATCTATTCGTTTATGTTTTGTTAACAAAACTAGTAAAACTATTCAATTAAATTTTACTTCTGGAGTATATTTATGTCATATTGGTACGGTTGGAATCAAATCTGGTGATTCAATTGAACAAACAGAAAAAATAGGAAGAACTATAGCCGGCGATTTGCAGTATGACATTGGTAAATATGCATCGATATCATTCATTGCGAAATATATTGATGGCAAATTATCAGTTGAAAATTATAGATGCGAATTTCCTGACAACAAAATATATATGTGTTTCGTTGTAGAACAACGAGATGTTATACGATTCGTTATAAAAGAAAATTATTGATAAACGTAAAAGATATATTGTTAAAAATGTATTATTAAACTTTTTAGTTTAGAAATATATGATATAGATGGTATAAAATAATCATATTATTTTTATTATTATTTCTATCCGGAAAGCATGTTGGTACCAGGTTCGAGTCTCAGTGATTGCACTTGAACTTTTTTTTTACACAATTATGACAAATAACAAACTAATATTACTTCCAACATTTCACAAGAACTGGAATTATTTGTATTTTATCCACCATCCATATATACAGTAGTGCCTCTTACAGTTAAAAGATTATTAAACGATCTTGTAAACGTAAAGAAATGTTTTTAGAAATTTAACAAAAAGAAAAACCTTATTAATAACTTTGCCATTTTACATAGAAACATTCGGTATATTTTTACATTTTCGAAAAACTACATTTATTTTGAAACAAAAATGTTTGATCACTCCCGCTATAAGACAGCCTGTATATATATATTTCATTTTAGAAACTTATTCGATTTACGTTGCAATATCACGAATGTGTCCCTTAATTACACACTTTCAAATATCATTCAATACTATTAAAATGTAAAGCCCTGTCTCCACATCTGTCGAACGATTAAGGAAGGAATATATACGAACGGAAATGTAAACATAGTTGTGGACGGCAATGCAAACGCCATCGAGTTTGAACGAACACCATGGAGTGGCTTGAATACCAATCCGATAGTAAAGCAATCGTTCGCATTCGATCGTGTTCCCATGTAGTGTGTACTTTAAAGAGAAATCTTTGTTTAGCGGAGAACACGGGTCATTCATTTATTTCAATTCAACGCATGACAATCCCATTCGTTTGCGTTTGGTCCTATTCCTAAACTTTTTTTTTGTAATTGTTGATTCGTTCTTCGTTATCGCTCGATAGATGTCACATCACTCTACAATTTTTTTTATTCCATCATACACTCAATCTACATTGATCCTGTTAACTTGACTCACTATACTATATCGAGAATAGATAATAGATTTTTATGCATAATTATCCAAAAAAAATCACTCAATACATTTACTATTTGATAACATGTCAACAGATTAGATTTATTTCACAACTATTTTACCTTATATTAAATAACAACAATAATTGTGTCACATTGTATTTGCATTGTCTTTAAAGTGTATAAAAAAAAATTAATTTCAACAAAATGGTCAAAATACGTTTATGCATTGTTAATTATACAAATACCGATATAATAAAAGTTGATATATTATCAGGTATTGCATTAAATAATAATTATTCAAATATAATGGAGAAAATTTATATAAAAGCTGGTAATTTAATTGAACAAGATATCGAATTTGTTATATAGTGTTAGTAGTGATGGTGGTGGTGGTGTTAGATAAACAAAATTTAACAACAATAACAATTAGATTTAATTTTAATGATGGTACAAAAGATATAATTAATTTTAATTATGAATATGCAATTAATTTATGTGCAAATATGAATTTTCAAATTATCGAACGTGGTATTTCACATGAAATTTTTTATGCAAGACAAAATCCAAATATATTACGATTTGTTATTAAAAAATAATCAATTATTTATCATATTAATAATAATAAACAATTTATTATTTGTTAGTTTTTATTATTAAATGAATTAATTTTATTTTTCATTTTTTCTAAATAAGCAACTTTTAACAAGCAATTAGACAAGTTTCAAAGGGATAAAGAACGATTAAAACATCTAGTTTGAAAATTACCCCGTAGAAACGGACAATTAACATCTGATTGAAAAATTACTCAGTAAAACAAACAAACAAACAATTGTTCACTAAGCTTCATTCTATCTAACAACTTTTATAAACTTTATCGCACAACTTTCATGTTGTTTCTTAGTAGATTATCACTATATGTATAATAAGAGACTTATTTGAGTGTGGCTTAGATCTGGTTCATCTTTCCTTCCGTCATTCCTTTCTAAATCTCAAGATCAACCTGTTATTTTAAATGATACTAAAATACCTTGAAAAGAAAACACTCATTTTATTTTGCACCGCATACATTATTTAAATTCTGTTTTATTAAAATTGTGAATTTACGTCGACTCTTAGGAAAAACTAGATGAACCGGCTCTTAAATATAGTCAGAACTATAGAAAAATGGATAGAATCAAAAATAAAGACAACGATAGATGAACAAATATAACGATTTAAAGATACCTCATATGAAAACAAAGATGAGAAACAGATAAACGGAGATAAGGATAGAAGAATAGATGAAGTCCAAAAGATATAAAGAGATAGACGAGTAAACAGAACAGTAGAAAATTTGGGAGATAAAGAGAGGAAAAGATGGAAAAATAGATCGACAGATGGTGACAAATAGAAAATAGAGATAGAGATACAGATAGACAGATGAACAGGTAAAGAAAAATATAGATATTTAAAGTCAAGTCTACCAAATCAAAATAGACACAATATACATTAATTAATCGCATTTAAAAATATAATTCTAATTGTAAAACAATTTTAGATGATAATAACAAAAAAAAACAACCACTCTCTTTTTATTTTATGGACAATAATAATAATCATAATAATAATAATAATAATAATAATGATACATTTCTATAGGACACGCTGTAAGAAATTATCAAATTTTAACCAAATAAAAAACCATAATTTTCATTAAAACTAAAAATTTTCTCATTACAAAAACAAAGATTCTAAACATATATGAGAGATCACGAAATTATTCTGAATCAGTTTGGGACGTCCAGCGTCACGACGCTTAAAATAACCACCAGCTATTTCCACACCAATAAATACATACCAACACTAAAATGAATGTATGTGTGTGCGTATTTATACATATTATAACTGTTGCAATTTAAAAAAAAACAGAAAAAATAGAAATCAAATAATTAAAACCAACATTTGAAAAATAATAACATTTATTAACTTTGCTTCATTTAAAAGTGAGTAAAATTATGAACGTTTTCTCTTTTTTCTCTAATTTAATTACGAATTTCTAACAATTAGAAAGAGATAAACATAGATTTTGTTGGTGACGGTTTAATAATAAATGAGAGAATAGTTTGCAAAATTTTACCGTTTTAGAATAGATTTTGAGGGAGTGTTTTAAACGAACGTAAGTACACATAGGATAAGCGTCGCGACGACATTCAACAAATATTTCTGAAAAAAAAGAGCAACAAAACGAAATAAACAAAACAAATATTTAGTGCCATAACAACAACGCAAAATCTAATGTGATTATTCAACTAATTCAATTGATTTATTGTTGTTTTTTACAACAAATTTTCCTGAAAAATTATAGGTAAGTACTTGTAATAATAATAATAATAATAATCATCATCATAACAATAATCATAATAATCATAATAATAATCATAATAATAATCATAATAATTATGTAATTATTGAACGTATTTGATTGGAAAATTTTCCAACAAATAGAAAAATTTATCCAATTTTCCACAATATGTCGGCATTTGTTTATTTTCGTTATAGAAAATGATGTAGAAACGTAATAAAAAATTGTACAGCACAACCCACAAGAACTATAAAGTGCCAAAAACAAAATTTTGAAACTAAAAACAACAACAACAAAAAACAAAAACAAAATTGAGAATAACAATATTGCATAATAGAAAACTTTTTCAAAAGAAAGAAAAAAAATGATCATTTCCCAAAAAGAAAGGTTATGTTTTTCTAACCTTTTTAAATTATAATTATAAGAAAATCTTGAAGTGTTTCAAGGAGAAATTCTTCATTTTTCACTTATACAGACTGCCCAAAGACTAGTACTATATCCCCATCGCAGCCAGAAAATAATTTTTCCAATCTAATGATGACTTAAGCCGGAAAAATAATTTCCGTACTGTTGGTGTTTTTTCTTTGTCCAATAATAATTATTTGATATTGGAATAATAAATACAAACAAAACACAACAGAAACCGGCTTCATTGAAATTGACACATTTGGGTGCTGTCTTATTGACAAAATGTGGCCCTACAAAGGAGGGAAAGGGCAAAGGGATCTTCTATAAACGCATAATTGTTGTAAGGATATCGAATTTCCCACCAAGAAAAATGTCTGAATTCAACACTGTACATGAGGGACCCAAATTCAAATTTCCTAAGGCTCTATGAATCTATAACGCGCCACTTTTTGGAATGCACTAATAAGCGGACACGTTATATATATAAAATAAATAGTTTCATAAAAAATTTCAGCATATTTTCAATAAATTATGCCCGGATCATGTTCCTTTCCTAAATACTGACTTAGTAAAGCAGCGTTTAAGTGTGTGGTTAAATAAAATGAAACATATGTTCAAAACATTTAGGCTAAATTAAGATAAGTCAAGAATAGAAAGGAAAAATGAACCACAACTTAATGATATTTAACAATAATAATAATAATAACAAGAGCATAATCGGTAAGGTTATGAAAAAAACATAACCTTAAAATCGAACAAGTATTTAAGGTTATAATAATATAACCTTTAAATCCGAATGTAAATATGTGACACTTAAAAAACCGGACGTCCTGTATAATATTTTTATGAAATCCTTTGAAATCGATCAAAATTAACCTTAAAATCTCTTAATATTTTCAGGTTTTCCTAGTATTTTCATGATTGAATCGTTCATTTATCATCATACATATTTACACAATCTATTGTAGAATTTTACAAGATTCTTATCATTATCATCATCATTACAAATATAATCATAATTCATCATCATCATCATCATGTAAGTGAAAATAACGAAAAATGTTGCAGCTGTTCTGTTATTCATAATAATAATAACAATAATAATAAAACATCTACACCCAATCAAAGCTCTATTAATAAATTATGATAGAATAAATTGAAATTCTCTCTCTCTATCTTGTTTTATTCATTATTTTGTTACATTTTTAATAATTTTAGGCTATAATTAACAAAACGTATGTCCACAAATATCGATTGATTCATACACCTACGACAGTAGCTCCATCTATTATCATCTGTCAAACAATTAGCCGCCCTTGTTCTATATTCAAAAAAAAAACGAACAAAATTTAAAAACAAGAAAATTTCAAAATATTAAAATTAATTAATATAGTGCAAGGACACACTATTTACACAGTTTATTCGTTCTATCTCTGTCTATGAATATAAATTTAGATTCTAACGTTTCTATTTTTTTTGTAGACTTACAACAAAATGAATTAATCTTAATCTCTCGATACAACGGACAAATAATATTTTTTATTCTCTTTCAATACTAATAACAAAGATTAATGTGTAGGTGTTTGACTTATATGAAGGACAACCTGTATATACGGATATATAAAAAATTTATCTGCTTATAATAAAATGTTTTTGAAAAATCGTTATTATGTTTATTAAAAAATAACGTCGCAATATCATTTTGTAGGCGTTTTAAAATACGCATGCAGCAGACACACTCATACATACACACACACACACACAAACAGAGAGAGGAAAAGAAAAAAAAAATTGAACAAAATCTGTCAATGATCCAAAAATTTGTTTTTATTAATCCTGAAGTTAAATCAGGGATTTGGTTGGTTAAAATATTACAGAATTTTCATTATTATTATTATTGTTATTATCATTATCATTATCATTATTTATTATTATTCATTATCCAGGACCGTACGAAGATTTCCTAAGGGGCGCCAATATAGGTTTTAAATGTTAATTTTTTTTCACTTAAGCAACAAATTCATACTACACCGTAGGCGCAGTTTTTTCTTTACATGGCCCTGTTCATTATTATTATTTATTATTATTATTATTATTATTATTATTATCATTAAAGGGTATTTACAAAAGCAATGCCCGCTGGTAAAGATTCATCAGATTCAAGTAATAATGGTGGTCAAAGGACAACATTTCGTCCACCATGGGTTAAAGAAAGTCCTAATCCATTACCAGTACCAGCAACACCATGGACATTAAAAAATACAAGACGTGACAGTAACAAAGAAACACCCACCGAGAATCCATTAGGTAATCAATTGTCACTCAATTTTGTTTTATATATTTTTAAATTCTATCTAATTTCCTAATTATAGCTGGTGTTCAATTAAGGAAAACATCAATTACACAAAAGGAACCACAAGAAAATGGTACAAATAAAGAGAATTCATTTAAATTGCCACAATTAAAACCAGTACCACCAAAAGATGATACACAAAAAATACAAAAGGATCATAAATTACCACCAATTAAATTAAATAGTGTTGCTGATCGGCAAAAAAATGAACCAAGACGACCATCATTGAATAGACAACAAACATTAACAAAAGATGATGAAATTGATCGGGTAAATTAATATATTAGAAAGTATTTACACATATTTTTTTTGGTATCCAATTGAATCTATTTAACGTCATTTTACTATCAACATTATCAACGCCATATATAACCTATATCTCAATCATTCTTAAATTTGACGTTTAAAAGTAAGGTTAGAATAATTATCTATTGTAAATTAAACAAATTTAAAGGCCATACCAGCTGCTCGTCACGCTTTAGTACGTGAAGAGAGTTTGAGGCGATTATCACAAACACCAGGACCACCACCTATGCCACCGCCACCACCACCACCCCCACCAACACTACCAGATGGTTTCGAAAAGAGACAATTATCAGAACAACAAAAAGAACGCATCGAACAATTAAAGTTAGTTAATAACAATAATAATAAGACATAAACATTAATACCTGTGGCAGACTCACAATTAGAATCTAGTACAAGTGTGCTAACCTCCTTTAGCATCCTTTGTAGTAGTATGCCTATTTAGTATCTTCTAATGTTAGAAAGGCCTGTAGTTGTCCTGTGTCTTTGATACAGACCAGGATTCTACTCACTAGCAGTGCTCCATCAAAAGACCTCATTTAGAGGATCTCCTATGACTCTAATTTTCAGACCAGTCCTTAAGAAAGCCTTTAAGTAAAAGCATCCCCAGTAACTGTACCTCATGCATATTTGATGCTACATGAGACTCCAGGTCAAATCAGAATGTTCTAATAGTCCTTTTTTCTCCTATTTCTATCTGATGCTCTATACTATCGCTATCCCCTATAGATAGTGCACCCCTGTAGACAGATGGCCGAAAATGTATATTTCCTCTTCGCATGCTGTCCAAAATCCAATTAGTGTTGCTACTAACAGCAATGCCATGCAATAAAGAAGTGTTTTCTATCCAATCAGTAGAAATATACATTTCCGGTCATCTATCCGGAAATGCCTTGCTTTTGCCAACTACAATTCAATATTAAAAATAACAAATTGAAATTTTAGAAAAAGTCCAAAAGTCCGTCCAGATTGGACTGCAATGTTAAAAGAGATTGAAAGTAATAAAAAATTGAATCATGTTGAATGTAATGATCGTTCACAACCATTATTACCACAAACAAAAGCAACTGAACATTTTGTATTTGAAAGTGAAAAAGAAAATGTCCATAATGAATTATTAAAACAAATACAAGGTGGTATTAGATTGAAAAAAGTGAAAACAAATGATCGTAGTAAACCAATATTGCAAGGTTTAAGGAAATTTAGACGACAAATGACAATTGAGGAACAAATTCAAAAATCTGTATCTATGGCCAGTATATCACCTGTAAGTTTTCAATTCAAAAAAAAAATCATCCTTTTGATTCCCAATTGTTTTTGTAGGAAGAAATAGCAGATGAAGCAGATGAAATGGATGATATCGATAAAGTACGTGATGATTTACAAAGTACAAAACAGATGTTGGCATTAGAATTGCGTAATAAAGAAGCACAAGAACGTGAAAATAAACGTTTATTATCCAGATTACAACTATTAGAAGCTGAATTAAATAAGGAACGTTGTAGAAATAAAGATACAACAGATGATAAGCCAAGTGCAGCTAATGATAAGGTAAAATTTGAAAAGAATTTCTATAACAAATGCAAAAAGTGCCCGGTGCCTTCCTTTTTTTTGCACTCATCACTTTCTTCCACTAGCTCGAAAAGAATTTGCACTCTAGAGTCTCCTAGTCATGACCAACAGTTGTAAGCCTTCGATGCTCACATGATGAGTAGCTTTCCATAGATTCTAAGAAATTGCCTACAACACTTTCTACACTGGGGTCTCCTTAGATGTCTATGATAGTATTGCAGAAAACATTAATTCCTTTGAAACACTAGCAACTTGAATTTCCTAAGCTCCTTTAGCATCCTTTGTAGTAGCATGTCTGTTCAAAATCTTCTAATGTTACAAAGGCGCTACCGTCAAGGAAAACTGTAGTGGCCTTAAATCCTATACATGTTTCCTCTGTAGTTGTCCTGTGTTTTTGATAAAGACCATTCCTCACCGAGTTGCCAAATTCACTATCAGTGCTCCTTCAAAATGTTCCCTTCACAGACCTTACATAGACGATCTCCTATGGCTCTAATTTTCAGGCCTCAATTGAATCACTTCTTGTTTGAGTCCTCTAGAAAACCTTTTAGCAAAAGTATCCCCAGTAACTAATAGTTCAATTTTCTCCTAATTCTATCTGATGTTCTATACAATTGCTATACCTTATAGATTGATAATTTTTTTTTGATAGGTAATCGATTCATTAAAGAAAGAAGCAGAACAAGCAAGAAAAACATCTGAAGAAGCTGAAAAGAAATTTAAAGAGATGGGTGAACAATTAGATCAAACAAAATTAAAATTAGAAGATACAAAAAAACAAAATCAATTATTAGAAAAACGTATACAAGAATTATTAACAGGTAAACGACAATCAATTAGTAATGGTAATAATATAATAAATGGACAAGAAAGTGATGATGAAATAATTAATGAACAAATTACTGATGAAAGTGATGGTGAAGATACAGATGAGAAACGTGAAAAACGTGCACAACGTGAATTAAAACAATTACGTAATAAATTAAGAAATTATAAAAATAAAGAAGATAATGCTAGAAAAGAACGTATAGCATTAAGAGAAATAATTAAAAAACATCAACAAGCTATTAAAGAAGAGAAAAAGAAATTTCAATCATTACAAAAAGAAGTTGATAAAATATCAGCATTAATGAAAGATGATGATGCTGCTGCTTCTGCTGATGATGATGATGATGATGATGAAAAAGATACTGATGATGATACTGAAGAAGAACAAGAAGAAGAGGAGGAAGAAGATGAAACTACTGAAGAATCAGAAAGTGAAGAAAGTGATGATGATGAAGATGATGATGATAGTGATTCAGAACGCAGCCAAAGTGAACCAGAAGATGCACCAATTGATAAGAAAAAATCAAATATCACAGCACGTGCTAATCGTCATGAAAACATATTAGCTGCATTGAAAAAAGGCAATTTCCTATTAAAAACAAATGCTGAACGTTTACAAGATGACTTAAATAAACAAAAAGAAATGACAGCAACATTACAAGAAGATCTTGATTCGGTATTAGCTGAATTAGGATAAACGAAACGAAAAAAAGGAACGAAAATCGAAAATTTACAAAATTATACTTATTATTATTATTATTATTAATGCAATTATAACATAATTTATAAAAGCAAAATTAAAATTTTTATATTATCTTATGTAATCAATAATTGTGACAATAAAGTGTGATTCGCTTAAATTTCACTTGAATTTCGTATAGAAAAATTCAAAATCACCACCAAATAAATGATAGACATTGACGTCATTGATACATTACAAAATAATTCAAATTTTGCGCCTAATAAACGTTACCATAACAACGCCAATAATTACGCGTACAACTAATTAATGTTGTCACATTCAGATTAGTACAAAAAATTATAATAAATTGGAAAATACTAAATTATTGAATTTATGATCAATATTAATAACAGCATCAAACTGAATTAAAACGTCAATATGATTAATTAATAATAATTCATTAAACAAAAAATACATAAAGATACCGCAATAATAATAGTATTGGCAACAGCGCAAATCTGCTAACTACGGTCTACAGGTGGTTACCGACTAGCCTCACTTTTAAATTATCGAAATTTTTTACCGTTTTTAGTAATTACAGGTATATAAACATTTAAAAAACGGTAACTTACCGTGAATTATCGATGAATTCGCCTATAATTAGTAGAAACTCCAACGAAAGAGTCCGGGATTCTCGAACAGAACACTCAAAACAAAAGAACGCTTCAATACTGCCAACTGCAACCAAACAAAGAAACCAGAATCACCACATATCATTCGAACAATATCCACAAATATAATTATTATTATCGAAATAATTGATTTTAAATGGGAATTTTCGATTAATATGCGATATAATTTCGTTTTTCATTATTTGTTCGACTTTTATTCGTTTATTTGGTGATTATTATGTGTTAATGTTGGTAGTATTGATCACAATGAAATTTGTGCCAATGCCAGTTGTGGCGATGTGCCAGCAGACTCGCCGATTTATATAAAAGTAAACAGTTTTGAGCTCACGTAATCTACTTGATAAAAAGATAGATATTCCAAAATTTGTAAAATTTGCGATTTATAAGAAACAATTTAGCGATATTTCTGTTGTATTCCATACAGAACAATCTTTATTGTTCTGTAATTCTTACCTACTGAATTTCGTGCGTATACATTCGGCAACGTAGCGCGATTGTCAATTGTCACTTATGTAATTATTGAAAATAAAACGAAATTTATTGTGATTTTCAACGGGGCAAAAATGGCAAAACTCATCGGTTTAGACAAAGTACTCTCAATATTTCGTATAATGCGCGATAATGGTGGTCTCAGGTCATCATTATACAAATTGTGGAGGTAACAACAACATAACCTCAAAGTTTACAACAATTCATCGAAATTATTGTTATAATAATTTGTTTTTGTAGAATGGATGAATTAAAATCTGGTTGTTTGGTTGGTATCGATAAATACGGCAATAAATATTTTGAGAATAAACGTTTTTTCTATGGAAGAAATCGTTGGATTGAATATGCGCCCCATTATTGTAAGTTTTGGATTAATGTAATAACAGCCCTCCCCGTTCCCAGTCCAGTTTTAGTAATCACTGGGTGGTTTGTTTAGCGTTCGAGTATGATGGCAGTCAAGTACCAGCTGAATGGTACGGTTGGTTGCATTATAAAACTGATTTAACACCAGATATGGACCCATCTAGGCCGAAATACAAATGGATGGCTGATCATACAGAGAATCTAAGTGGCACCCCTTATCAGTATGTACCATATTCAACAACACGTCCGAAAATCGAACCATGGATACCGACGAAAAATAAGAAATAATCCCACATTGATTTCTTTTGAATTTATTATTCAAATAATTATAATTAGTCGTTGAAATTAATTAATTAAAAAACATTGATATCTAAAATTTCGAAATTGTATAATAATAACAACATAGAATTTGCCCTAATTGAATTAATTTGAAACACAACCATATTGGTAGGAGATTTTAGGTGCCGTTTATCTGTTTTTGTTTTTTACAAATATTCCACAATATCACACTTTATCGAAATATTCGGACATGATCTACCAAATGAATAATCAATATTATGTTGGCTTTTATTTCGTTCAGTTAATAATTTTTGAAATATTGGTAAAATTTCACGATCTAACAATTCACTTTCTGATGTTGCATTAAATATTGATTTATCACGTTTTGTTGTTGCTGTTGTTGATGGTATTGTTATACCTGTTGTTGTTGTTGTTGTTTTTTGTATTGATGATTTTAATGTTGCTACATTCGGTGTTGATTGGAAATAACCAAATTTATTGCATTGTTGATTCGATAGATTTGATAAATCTTTCTTAATAATCGGCAATTTTCTTTGTGCAGCTACTGTGGAAGTTGCTGCTAGTGTTGTTGTTGTTGTTGTTGGATGACGATTACGTTCAGATACTGTACGATGCATATAATTATCATTTAAATCATCTTCTTGTAATAGATTAATACGATTTGTTTTTTGGTGTGTTTTTATACAACGATGTTGATTACCAGTATCCCATAATTCACTTTTTGCAACAACATGTGTACCTAATTCAGATTTTTTCGTTATTGTTGTTGTTGTTATTGGTGTTGTACGATTACTTGGCACACTAACACGTCTATGACAAATCTGATCATGTTCAGGCATATCATTTCTCATACTCATTCGACGTTTCTCATGTGTTAGTGTTTTTAATGTTTTTTGTATTCCAACAATTTTATCAACATCATCATCATTATTAACAATGTTTAAATTATTCGATTTGATTGGATTAATTATTGATAGATCACCGTTTTGTGTTAATTTCTCATCATCATCATTTAGTGATTGTTGATCTGTAATAATAGATGGCGTTACTGGTAGATGTTTGGGGGATTCACCGATTGGACTTCGTTTTTTCCTACAAATGATTTGATTTATAACAATTTTTTTTTAATTATTAATAAAAACTGATACTTTTGACTATCTTGATGGTGAAGTGATGCAATATCTTGTGAACTTAAACTACACAGTGATGTAATATCGCTAGTTTCTGTTGCACTTGGTGCTTCTTTACGTAATAATGGTACAGATAAACGATTTGTATCACTCATTGAATCTGTACGTGAATCTAATATTTCACGGGCTTCATTACCTAAACGTCGTATCAATATCTGTCAATAATTAATTAATTAATTAATTAATTAATTCGATAAAAATATTGGAGTGAGACTTACTTGTAATTCTGATTCTTTATCGAGTAGTGTTTTACGATATTTTGAATTTAATAGTTTCACATCTTTTAATTTCGTTTCTAATTCAGATACACTAGAATCACGACGTGTTTTCGACATTGGTCTTAATGTGGCACGTATACGTTTATCAATTGATCCACCTGGATTACGACGTAATTCTAACATTTTCGGTACAAAAACTAACCATAATGTGGCAGTGGTACAGAACATCACAAAAACACCTTCAAATGAAATAAATAACAATTAATTATATCATAAAAGATTTTTGTGTTTAGAAAAACAAATTTTCTTTACTAAAGCTATAATAATAATAACGCTGTAGTAGTAGGCTCAGCTCAGAATTTTTGAAAATCTCCGATTTGTTCCAACAAAATTACTCATTTCAATACAGTAATATTCTCAAAATTGAAATCAGTTTGGAAATGTGTGGTTTTCGGCACTTGCTATTATAAATGTTCATGTGTAGGCTCAGCTTTAGAAAAAATTTTACTTATTTTTAAACCAAAAGATTTTCAGGCATTATAAAGAATTTGTTAAAAATAGCGTAATATTCCAAAATATAATCGGTTGACATTACTTTTCTAATAATTTCAAATTGAAATTAGTTTGGTAAAGTGTGGTGTTCGGCACTTGATAACCGCCAATAAATGTTCATGTGTAGGCTCAGCTTTAGTAAAAAACGTCACTTATTGAAATCCAAAAGAAAGATTGTCAGGCATTTTGAAGAATTTCCTAAAACTGAATAAATCATAGCTAAATTTTCCAAAAAATAAATAAATAATGGGTTTATTCCAACAAAGATGACACATTTCAATACGGTGACATTACTTTTCTAATAATTTCAAATTGAAATCAGTTTGGTAAAGTGTGGTTTTCGGCACTTGATAACCGCCAATAAATGTTTATGTGTAGGTGCAGCTTTAAAACAAAAAACGAACGTTACTTATTTAAACCAAAAGATTTTCGGACATTTTAAAGAATTCCTTAAAAATAACTAAATATTCCAAAAACTAATCGGTCCGTTCCAACAAAACAGGCAAAGATCACTAATTTCAATACAGTGACACGCATTTTCGAATAATTTCAAATTGAAATCGTCCAAATCAGTTTGGAAAAGTGATTTTCTACACTTCAACGATAAAAGTATGAATGTTCACGTGTAGACTTTCAGCTTTATTAAAAAAAACGTCTAATTAACCCGAAACTAAGAAAAATTCATTAATAACTTCGATAGCGTTATCAGATTGGAAAATATAAAAACTTGAACAAGTGCTTGAACAACTTGTACAAGCAAATCACTGATTAGAATGCTTACCAATTATAAGGAATAGAGCATCTTGATGATCGATTAACACTAATGCAACAGCAGCACCACATATACACATAATCGCAACATTATAAACGGATAAACCAACATGACGACTATCATTTAATGCTGGTATAGACACATGTCGTGTTTCCCATGCCAAAAATGCACCAAATACCATTAAAATTCCTTTATAAACATAGATAACACCAACGAAAATTGTCATACGTTCAGATGCACAATATTCATTCTCTGGTATAATCACAATATCCTCACTGGATGGATGTGGCTAAAATAACAACAAAACTTTCGGTATTTCCCCAACAGGTTAATTCATCAACTTACATATGGTTCCAATTGTTTTGTTTCACGATAGAATGGATCTGCCACTTGCCATGTTGTCATTATAACTAAATCGATAAATAATAATACACCAACAACCATAAATAATTTGTAATCTTTGATGATTTTCTTATTTAATTTAACATCAGTAAATATCGAATGTACACGCCATGTTTTACTAAACATAGCACCAAATGCTAATGAGAAACCAGCCATCAATGTCCATACACGTGCTGTACATATATATGGGAATGCATCAATACTAGATAAACCAGAATCTAAACCCAAAAATATAATACTCGTATATGTTAACATACAACCAATTATAATTAAATTATTTAATTGTGGACTAGACATTTTTATATAACGTTGATTACGATATCTTATATTGAAGCCTAAGAATACAGATGCCATTATTATACCACATACAGCTAATGTTGCTAATATTGCATATACAGTTTTATTCACTCTTGTATGTTCAATTATCAATAATGTACGATCTTTTGGTGGTTGCCTATAATTATGGAAATTTAGTAATTTTGACTATTTTACAGTTGGTAATATACTGACTTTCCGATCCATTTTAATGGGGCTCCTAGTGTTAAATCGAGATGTTGGGTGGCAGCACTGTATTCGCCTACTTTAATTTCAACACCCTCTTGGAATTGTTTGAGCAAAATTGAGGCTTTGCGTTCGTTGTCATAGAAACGAACAGGGCCGGTTACACCTGAAATTCACCCAAAAATATAACAACACAATTTTTATATACAGTATCGGACCAACTTATCTAGAAACATTAGAGAAAGTAAATAAAATTGAAACAGCATTATAATATGTACATGTTGAAGAGATAAAAATAGTAAAAAAAATAATTAATAAGCACCCATCTGTTCTCGACATCTCTTTCTAGCACACAGGTTGTATGTCTAGATAGAAAGGCCCAATCTGTATATGTATATATGATAAATACCTTCAAAACTGGTATTTTGTAAAGCATCTAAAAATAAACGTTCCCATATTGGATCACGATAACGGAAATCGTTAACAGTTTGATTACGACGGAAATATTTGATTTTATGTGCAACATTTTGTATAGCTAAAGCAACAGCCCATATACCATCATATGTATAACCATGGAAACGGGAATATTCATGACCGCGTCTTGAATCGTATTCGATACGATATTCATCCGCTGTCTATTTATTGAAAAAAACAATAATCGAAAATTACTACCAACTGGATGATATAAACAGGTCTTGACACTATCCGAGAGCGGTTGGTAATTATTATTGAAATTAAATGTGGTGGCGCAACTGTCGAAGGAACAAACAGTAAGACTAGTAAGACAAAGATAAAAGTATAGTCGTCTTTGTGTTACTTGTCGTTCCCTCGATAATTGCGCCGCTTATTAGGAACTAAAGTTGACTTCAATAACGAACTAATGCTACCAATGTTTGTAGTATAAAAGTGTCAAGACCGTCATGTGATACGAATATACTTACAATACCAGAAATTGTAATTTCACCACTAGTTGATAATGGTAATAAATCGGTTAATAATGTTTGTTCTAATGCCATTTCAATATCATCTAATGTACAATTATTATTATTATCAATATCAATATCAATTAATTTCCACCAATTTGTTTTATATGTACCCATAATGATCCATTGATATTTTCTACCGTACATTTCTAATTTATATGCTTCACAAAATATTAAACGTGCATATTTCTCATTGAAATTACCTAAAATTATGCGAGTATCTTTCTCTTTTAATTTACTTAATGCTGTTGTTACTTCATTGGTGAAACTTTGTGTTTCTACAACTTGATAGCCCATTGTATCTAATTCGGCTACCAACCTAATAAAAAACAAAACAAATTGAAATCATTGTTTAATAAGTTGTTTTTATTTATTACCGATTGTGGGCTAGTGAATATCTGGGCTCATTTTGATAGATCGTACCAATTCTGGTCCAAATCGTTCTATGTATCATCAGATTTCAAGTGCAGCTTTGTCTTTTTTACGATTTGAGACGTATTTACTCTGTATTAGACCTAGGATGAGACTTTCCTTCGTTCAGGAATTCAATCGATAGCTTCATTAATAACTGAAAATTAAAAGACGTTCAAATGCGTCTGTACATTATATCTTATGCAATGTATACATAGAAAACGTCAAGATAACTTAAAATATAAAGGTAGGACGTCATTTGACACGGAAAAGAACGATTAAAAACATTTCAGAGGTATCAAACACAAACATATGATGGAATGAAGTTTTGTAATCGTTCTATGTATCTCATCAGATTTCAAGTGCAGCTTTGTCTTTTTTACGATTTGAGACGTATTTACTCTGTATTAGACCTAGGATGAGACTTTCCTTCGTTCAGGAATTCAATCGATACCTTCATTAATACCTGAAAATTAAAAGACGTTCAAATGCGCTGTACATTATATCTTATGCAATGTATACATAGTAAACTTCAAGATAACTTGGAATATAGAGGTAGGACGTAATTTAACACGAGAAAGAACGATTCCTAACGTTTCGGAGGTATCAAACACAGATATATGATGGAATTAAATATTGTAATAGTTCTATGTTTCTAATCATATTTCAAGTAGAGCTCTGTCTTTTTTACGATTTGAGACGTATTTACTCTGTATTAGACCTAGGATGAGACTATCCTTCGTTCAGGAATTCAATCGACAGCTTCATTAATAACTGAAAATTAAAAGACGTTCAAGTGCTCTGTACATTATATCTTATGCAATGTATACATAGTAATCGTCAAGATAAATTGGAGTATATAGGTAGGACGTAATTTAACACCAGGAAGAACGACTCCTAACATTTCATATGTATCAAACACAGGTATATGATGGAATAAATTTTTGTGATCGATCTGTGTATCTAATCAGATTTCAAGTAGAGCTCTGCCTTTTTAGCGATTTGGGACATATTTACTCTGTATTAGACGAAGGATGAGGCTTTCCTTCGTTCAGGAATTCAATCGATAGCTTCATTAATAACTGAAAATTAAAAGACGTTCAAATGCTCCGCACATTATATCTTATGCAATGTATACATAGAAAACGTCAAGATAACATAAAATATAAAGGTAGGAAGTCATTTGACACGGGATAGAACGATTAAAAACGTTTCAGAGGTATAAAACACAAATATATGATGGAATGAAGTTTTGTAACCGTTCTATGTATCTCATCAGATTTCAAGTGCGGCTTTGTCTTTTTTACGATTAGAGACGTATATACTCTGTATTAGACCTAGGATGAGACTTTCCTTCGTTCAGGAATTCCATCGATACCTTCATTAATACCTGAAAATTAAAAGACGTTCAAATGCGCTGTACATTATATCTTATGCAATGTATACATAGTAAACTTCAAGATAACTTGGAATATAGAGGTAGGACGTAATTTGACACGAGAAAGAACGATTCCTAACGTTTCGGAGGTATCAAACACAGATATATGATGGAATTAAATATTGTAATAGTTCTATGTTTCTAATCATATTTCAAGTAGAGCTCTGTCTTTTTTACGATTTGAGACGTATTTACTCTGTATTAGACCTAGGATGAGACTATCCTTCGTTCAGGAATTCAATCGACAGCTTCATTAATAACTGAAAATTAAAAGACGTTCAAGTGCTCTGTACATTATATCTTATGCAATGTATACATAGTAATCGTCAAGATAAATTGGAGTATATAGGTAGGACGTAATTTAACACCAGGAAGAACGACTCCTAACGTTTCGGAGGTATCAAACACAGATATATGATGGAATTAAATATTGTAATCGTTCTATGTATCTCATCAGATTTCAAGTGCAGCTTTGTCTTTCTTACGATTTGAGACGTATTTACTCTGTATTAGACCTAGGATGAGACTTTCCTTCGTTCAGGAATTCAATCGCTAGCTTCATTAATAACTGAAAATTGAAAGACGTTCAAATGCGTCTGTACATTATATCTTATGCAATGTATACATAGAAAACGTCAAGATAACATAAAATATAAAGGTAGGAAGTCATTTGACACGGGATAGAACGATTCAAAACGTTTCAGAGGTATCAAACACAAATATATGATGGAATGAAGTTTTGTAATCGTTCTATGTATCTCATCAGATTTCAAGTGCGGCTTTGTCTTTTTTACGATTTGAGACGTATTTACTCTGTATTAGACCTAGGATGAGACTTTCCTTCGTTCAGGAATTCAATCGATAGCTTCATTAATAACTGAAAATTAAAAGACGTTCAAATGCGCTGTACATTATATCTTATGCAATGTATACATAGTAAACGTCAAGATAACTTGAAATATAGAGGTAGGACGTAATTTAACACGAGAAAGAACGATTCCAAACGTTTCGGAGGTATCAAACACAGATATATGATGGAATAAAGTATTGTGATCGATCTATGTATCTAATCAGATTTCAAGTAGAGCTCTGTCTTTTTTACGATTTGAGACGTATTTACTCTGTATTAGACCTAGGATGAGACTTTCCTTCGTTCAGGAATTCAATCGATAGCTTCATTAATAACTGAAAATTAAAAGACGTTCAAATGCTCTGTACATTATATCTTATGCAATGTATACATAGTAAACGTCAAGATAACTTAAAATATAGAGGTAGGACGTAATTTGACACGAGAAAGAACGATTCCAAACATTTCATAGGTATCAAACACAGATATATGATGGAATAAATTTTTGTGATCGATCTATGTATCTAATCAGATTTCAAGTGGAGCTTTGCCTTTTTACGATTTGGGACATATTTACTCTGTATTAGACCTAGGATGAGACTTTCCTTCGTTCAGGAATTCAATCGATAGCTTCATTAATAACTGAAAATTAAAAGACGTTCAAATGCTCTGTACATTATATCTTATGCAATGTATACATAGAAAACGTCAAGATAACTTAAAATATAAAGGTAGGACGTAATTTGACACGAGAAAGAACGATTCAAAACGTTTCAGAGGTATAAAACACAAATATATGATGGAATGAAGTTTTGTAACCGTTCTATGTATCTAATCAGATTTCAAGTGCGGCTTTGTCTTTTTTACGATTTGAGACGTATATACTCTGTATTAGACCTAGGATGAGACTTTCCTTCGTTCAGGAATTCAATCGATAGCTTCATTAATACCTGAAAATTAAAAGACGTTCAAATGCGCTGTACATTATATCTTATGCAATGTATACATAGTAAACTTCAAGATAACTTGGAATATAGAGGTAGGACGTAATTTGACACGAGAAAGAACGATTCCTAACGTTTCGGAGGTATCAAACACAGATATATGATGGAATTAAATATTGTAATCGTTCTATGTTTCTAATCATATTTCAAGTAGAGCTCTGTCTTTTTTACGATTTGAGACGTATTTACTCTGTATTAGACCTAGGATGAGACTATCCTTCGTTCAGGAATTCAATCGACAGCTTCATTAATAACTGAAAATTAAAAGACGTTCAAGTGCTCTGTACATTATATCTTATGCAATGTATACATAGTAATCGTCAAGATAAATTGAAGTATATAGGTAGGACGTAATTTAACACCAGGAAGAACGACTCCTAACGTTTCGGAGGTATCAAACACAGATATATGATGGAATTAAATATTGTAATCGTTCTATGTATCTCATCAGATTTCAAGTGCGGCTTTGTCTTTCTTACGATTTGAGACGTATTTACTCTGTATTAGACCTAGGATGAGACTTTCCTTCGTTCATGAATTCAATCGCTAGCTTCATTAATAACTGAAAATTGAAAGACGTTCAAATGGTCTGTACATTATATCTTATGCAATGTATACATAGAACACGTCAAGATAACTTGAAATATAGAGGTAGGACGTCATTCGACACGGGAAAGAACGATTCCAAACGTTTCAGAGGTATCAAACACAGAAATATGATGGAATAAAGTTTTGTGATCGATCTGTGTATCTAATCAGATTTCAAGTGGAGCTTTGCCTTTATAGCGATTTGGGACATATTCACTTCGTATTGGTCCTAGGATGAGACTTTCCTTCGTTCAGGAATTCAATCGATAGCTTTATTAACAACTGAAAATTAAAAGACGTTCAAATGCTCCGCACATTATATCTTATGCAATGTATACATGGGAAACGTCAAGATAACTTAAAATATAGAGGTAGGACGTCATTAGAAACGGGAAAGAACGATTCCTAACGTTTCAGATGTATCAAATACAGATATATGATGGCAAAAAGTATTGTGTTCGATCTGTGTATCTAATCAGATTTCAAGTGCAGCTTTGTCTTTTTTACGATTTGAGACGTATTTACTCTGTATTAGACATGGTATGAGACTTTCCTACGTTCAGGAATTCCATCGATACCTTCATTAATACCTGAAAATTAAAAGACGTTCAAATGCGCTGTACATTATATCTTATGCAATGTATACATAGAAAACGTCAAGATAACTTAAAATATAGAGGTAGGACATTAAATTCCCTAAGTAATGACAGTCTTGGTGAATTGAAGGCATTCTCTGATGGTACAATACGGAAAAAATTCGGAAAATTCTCTTTTGTAAACATCGGATGCGTATCAGCATACGATAACTAGAAAATAATTAATCAACAACAACAACAACGAGCAACTCTATTTAGCAATACTTGTGTTAAATGCCAATGTTTGGAGGCTTTTGCTATAGGATCAGTAACATGTGTACAAGCTGCTCCGAATAACATTAATTTATGTGGCCCACTATGCATCATATCGAAAAATGCTTTAACACCAACAGCAGCATTACACTACAACAATAGTGGAATATAGATATATATATAGTTAATAGAAATCATCAATAGATGGCGCTATTACTGTAGCCTGTTGTTTGTATTCAACCTCAAGGCTGGGAATTCAGAGAACGGACTTTATGTTACATATGAATCGTTTTTTTTTGTTTGGAAAAATCCGCCGCAACTGTCTTCCCGACCTTGCTATTGATATTCAAAATGCTTCTTATAATTTAATTGAAATATAGTGCACTAACCATTGTATCGTTCCACCACATATGTAGACGATAATTTCGTAATACAGCTGAATGTTCATTGACATGATCTAATGCTAGTTTCACACTGGGCATGACGCCACGACCTGCAAAAATTTACACCGGAATTATTGGAAAATGTTTTCCTTTTTTTCTTTTTTTGTTAATCTCACCTGTATCGGCATTCTCAACACCTTTACCAAATGGAAAGAAACCAGCTATATAAACATCATGCCGTCGACTATCAACATTTGGTTTTTGTGGACTAATCACACCGAACCACAATACGAACACAATAAATCGCACCATCATCAACATCATTTTCACAATTGTATTAACATGATTTTGCTTTTGATTTATTTTTAAATGAAAATCGACAAAGAAATAAACAGAAAATTTGACCTAGAAGTGGTGGTGGTGGTGGCGGTGGCGCGCTTATATTCCACAGCTATATTGATTTTCACCAGTCACCACCACCTCCACCGTATACACACACACACACACACACACCACCTTGATCAAAAACACTTATTGGGAGCGGGGGAGGGTTGTTTTTTGTTTGATGTTTGGTTGTGACAGCGCAAACGCGTCAATAATTGAAGGAAAAAACAATTGGTGGATGTGCTGCTCTCTTATACGACTGGTTATCACAATGACGTCACACAACCACCAAAATTCAATTGTTTCAAAGGCGCACTTTTCTAGGATAACCAAAAATTAAACGATTTTCTCATCATCAATATTACTATTATTTTAACAAATAAACAAACAAAAATGACGAAAAAATACACAAATATATCGAAATATTTCAAAAAAAAAACAAACAAAGAAGACAATTTCTTGTTAATATTAATAGTAATAATAGGAACACAAATTTTGAGCAAAAAAAAATAATAATAATATATGTATATTATATCTATATATCTATATATCTATATATATATATATATATATATATATATATATATATATATATATATATATATATAATATATATATATGAAAAGGCAGTAAGTATTTATTGCATCTTAATCATCAAATTGCACAAATCAGTCGATCTTTGATTAATTTTGAAAGGAAGAAGAAGGACAAACAAAAAACCCAAAAATATACACCCCAAAAATCAACCAATTAATTAATTAATTAAATTAATTGAATTATTATTATTATTATTATTATTATTCCATATCACATTGGAAGGTAAAGCTATCTTTTTCATTACCTTCATTATCAAATAAACGTCCAGCTACTGTTGCACTATTACTGCTATTACTACTACTACTACTACCTTTACCAGTTGGTGTAAATTTGAATGTAAATGATTCTTCAATACAATCAGGATTTGGATTAATCACGCTAAAACTAGATTCAAATTCCATTACATCATTATCATTGTTATTATTATTATTATTATTATTATTATTATTATTATTATTAAGTAAGAAATTCTCTTGAAATTTTGTTTGTTTTATTGATGTAGATGTGGATGTAGATGTTGTTGTTGTTGTTGTTGATGATGATGATGATAAGAACATATCACGTTTACGTTTAATATTTTGTATTCTTGATACAGTTGATAGAGATTTTTTTGGACGACATGATAGACTCAAAAAATGCTGTTCTAATTCGTATGGATCTGATGCGGGAACTTCCATCTGTAAAACATGAAAAAAATAATTATTATTGTAATAAGAAGAGAAAAATTATGATTTTTTTTTATATAGATAAAATAGAAACACTCAATTATTATTTTTTTTTGACTCTAAACACTCACTTATACTCTATCTATTTTGATTCAATCATTTTGGACCGGGCCACGCAATGGCTAAGGGCGGCCCTGATCAACATACACCAATTGTGTAATTGGGAGAGTTATAAATAGAGACCGGAGTAAAAACGGCCACTGACGTACTGTAGAAACATACACAAGTTGCATACAGCTGTGTACTATTTGTCAATATAAGAGTGGACTAGACCAGGCGAGTCTGTAATGTTAAAGGTTTGCAGTAAAGCCTCGGCCACATCTATTGAACGATCACAAACGAATGGGTCCGAACGGAAATGTATAGCAAATACATGGCATGAACGTTGTTCGATCGTGTTCCGAATAATGTGGAGTGGAAAAACAAGATCATTCAACTAGTTGCATTCCTATAGATTTTATTGCAAATCATTGATTCGTATACCATATACACGATTCTAATGTCGAATTTTGCAAAACTGCTGGCAACTAACTATTTCAAAAGTCCCTAACTTTCTCCTACTAGTTTAGAAAAAAAAATGTGTATTTTATATTGGCACTCCTGCTTTTCGCCGTATAGCATAGATAAGTTAGTGACAATTCTGTCATTTAAAATTCGACATTAGAATCGTGGAGATGGTATACCTATTCTTTTGTGATCGACAATCGCACGTCAAGCAAGGGCGCATTTCTATATCCGATCTCTAGTTATAAATAAATAGATAATTAAAGTACAAGAAAAAAAAACGATAAGAAGCAAATATAGATTTTGTTTTTTAATATGTTATGTCTATAGATTTCTATCCAAGCTAAAATAACAAAATAATTAAATAAAAATAAATATAAACTGATTATTCATTTTCTTTTTAACAAACTACGCAATTTATTTATATACACTCGTATGTGTATTACACATATTTCGTATAGTCGAACGTAATCAACCTGTCGTTTTAAAAGTAAGAAAGTATTAACGCTCATTCGTCAGCACTCTAATTAGTGAGTCGCACCGTGGAAGAGAGAGATGCAAATTTTGGAACGCGCAATGGCCAAAACTATCGAACGTTCACGAAAGAATCGGTACAAAGAGAAAAGAAACAACGATTGCAAAAAAAAAATGGATAGAAATGGGACACAAACGAATGAAATAGATCAAATATCTTAACATTTGCTTGTGTTCCTCTAAACAATGATTTGATTTTTGTAATCCACAGAATATGGGAACACGATCGAACGCAAACGATTCATGTCCTTTGAAATACAAACAACTATCTGTCCGGCATTCCTTGGCGTTCGTGTTCCCATTCGATTACGTTTGCATTGGCATCCACAACTATGTTTACAATTTTCATTTGTGGTCGATTTGTCTTTTAAAGGTAACAAAGTATTAAGGTGAACGCTCATTCGTCAACACACTACGTAACGAATTTGCTGAGAATCTCCCATTGTACACACCGAACACAATCGCATTGCATTCGTGTAGTATTACACGCACAGGAAGCAACTAAAATATGTTTTTAAAAAATAAGCTTTACTTTTAAGCCTCGTCCTTATCTATCGAAAGATCCCGAAGGGGAACGTATCAAAGATTGCATAAAAAAGACCAAACGCGAATGAACGGTACACACTTTAGGAGGATGACGATCGAACGCGAACAATCATTCGATGTGAATGGGGCTTTACACACGATTAAACTAATTCGATTGTCGCAAATTGATGGTCGATGTTGGTACGTTTTTCCATTCGCATATCATCAGAAATTTGCAAAACATTCAGCATTTTACAAATTTGCAATGATTTGTAATAGTTGCAAACCAATGAGTGTTCACCTTAAAACAAGCATTTTCCCCCGGCCATATTGAACAAAGTTGACCAAATCGATCAAGACTTTGGTATTTGGTCGACTTGACTTCTTTATATGTAATTATAAAATATACAGACTTTAATAATAGTGAAACAAACAAATATTGATGAACAATACAGATAATAATTAAGAATTGCATGGAATACCACTTAAAGTATATGTGAAAACGTACTTATTTGAGGAATAGAGTCTCAAATAAACAGATATTTATCTTCATCTCGATCTTTATCATATTCCAAGAAATACAGGTATATAGGTACAGTATCGATTAACCGAACTATTCAACATATATGAACGTATCCAGTTTATAATTGCAATTAATTATTGCAACGATAGTTCGGATAATTGACGGTTCTACCATAGATATTTTAAAAATTTGATAAATTATCCACGAATTCTTCATTTCTTATATAAAACAAATTTGAATTAAACGTACGTCTAATTGAATTTGGACAACTTCATAACAACGTTTCTATTTTAATTACAACGACAAGTTGACCAAAACCAAATTAACAACGTCTATAATACACATAAAACTCAAGTAACTAGATCTTATTATTTATAAAAGAAACAAAAAACGTGCCATAAACGAACTTTATCGTAATCTGTGCGTTGGAAAAACACACCAACAATAATAAAATATCCACTCTTTTATAAGAAGAAACTTGAATTGAACGTTTAAAAATAAATCCAAAGAGATTAAATTAAGATTTCCGGTGGATATTTGAATTTTAAAAAGAACCTATTCTCTTATTACAAACCCACACAAATAAATAATAAACAGGAAATTATTAAATACTGACCTGATCAACATTATCCCCATTATTTCCATTAAAACGAAATATATATTGTTGATGTTGTTGTTGTTGTTGTTGTTGTTGCTGAATATTAGTAACTTCAACCATATATCTACGATCTATATCAATTTCTTGTTTATTTTGATAATTTGTTAAATCAATATTGATACGTTTATTCATTTCATAAACAATTGTTTTATCATTGCATGTATGTACAACAGCTGGTTGTATTATACCATCATTTAATAAATCTTGTTGTTGTTGTTGTTTTAATAAATTATTGAAATTTAATTTACGATTTGGTGGTGTTTGATACACCCAATTTGTTGATGGTATAAATGGGAATTTCATCGGTATATTCTCTTTATTATTATTATTATTATTATTGTTATTATCTATTAGATTATTATCGGTATTATCGCAAATCTGTCGTTTGCGATTCTTATTATTTGATGATGTTGTTGTTGATGATGATGTTGACGTTGTTGTTGTTGTTGTTGCTGATGTAGATGCCATTTTCTTAATTTTCAATGATCTATCAATAATTTGATAACGTAACAATTTCGTGTCGATCTTTACAATTTCATTATTGATTTGTTTTTTGTAATAATTTAAATTTTCCAATGTCGTTTTATAGATTAATTGTTGTTTTAATGTTTTCGTGAAATCGTTTTGTTGTTGTTGTTGTTGTTGTTGTTGGATTTCAATGGGAAATTGTGGTAATTTTCGTAAATTTTCAATGTATTTCCTTTCTATCTCACGAAATACACTTTTCGATTTGTTACAATTATTATCGTTTTTAAATTGTGTTTGTTGCGATTTAAACGAATTCTTCCATCCGCTACAAGAGTGTTCTAGATTTGTTGAAATTAATAGGGCGTTAATCAGTAACAAAATTCATTGAATTTTAAATTGGAAATCAAAAAAAAAACAAACAAACTCACCAAATTCCGTTTGCACACAATTTTGATCCGTTTGGAAATTCAAAAAACCAACAGGTATCTACAACAATATAAAAATCGGTGTAATTTTGTTTTGTTTATAGTGAACGAGACCAACAATTTTGTTTTTTTGTTAAATGTGGAAAATTCTTAGAAAATTATTTTTGTGTATTGTTGACCGTTAAACACTCACTACAACTGGCGCTTAAAATCTGGCAACTTACTGTCAATCTTTTAGCGGTAATATTGACTCTCACCCCGCCACTTTTACACATTTTACCAACATTATTTATTGAATGGATTCTCTTCGTTTTCCTCATTCCGACTGGACGATTTGAAAATTGCAGAAAATCACACACACACACACAACAGAAATGGGGTTATGTGCCAGTTCGAACAATTGACGATCAATCAAACAGAAACAAAAGGCGATCGCTTATTCAAATCGAAGACGGCTGTAACTCAACGAAAAAGCGCCAATTATTGAATTAGTTTTTTCAAAAAAATCAAAAAAAAACGTAAATAATGGAAATTGTTTTGAGGAAAACTCACTTTGAGGAAATTCGTAAATTTGACAGTCAATAAATACAACAGCAACTTGATGCTTATCGAAAAATCTGCGGAAATTCGAAATACTACGAGAATCGCATCTATTTGAAATTTTCGCGTTAATTCTAGCCGTTTTTGTGTTTATTCTATTATAAATAATTATTCGCATCAATGGTTTTGTATTTGATGTGATGTTTTTTGATTAAAACAAATGACAATCAAGAATAACAGTAACAAAAGACTGTCGCATAAATTCAAATCGCAGATGACTTGATCCAATTTTCAACAACAACCACAACAAAGATTCGTACTAATTGTAGCTGCAACAATCATAAACGCTTTTGTTTTAACCATAATAAACACAATAACAGCTTTATTTGTTGATTATTGTGTTATAAACCCCCTGTGCAATAATACTTTAGGTTATGCGATAGACAAGTGACGATCAATTGGACGGCAACAGGAGGAAAATTGGTGGATTTGACACACACCGGCCAACTTGATTCGATTTTTCATCAAAAATCAGTCAGGGCCGTACCGGTTTCAAATCCAAACGAATTGGAATTCTTTGAAAAAAAAAAAGGATTAGCTTATTCGCAGGTATTTCTCGAATAGAAACTCAATCGATATTTACATAAACATTATATTACTGTTTTGTGTTTTTTTTCCTCTCGTGTATTTGTTTCGTTTTGTTTGTTTTATACACATTTCAATCATTCATTTACAAAAAAAATACGTCTCTCCATCAAAACTGTACAATCTTTTTCTTGGATCAATAAAATACAATTCTATCAGCCGATAAATACACGAAAAAATTGGTTTTTTTTTCTCGTCAACATTTTTCTCACTCAAAAATTCCTGATTATTCACAAATATGTATGTATATACCCAGTAAAATACAAATTAAACCAGGACCGTATTTGTTGGATTTTGTACAGATTGAAAAAATTCCGTTCTATTTATGAAAATAATTTACACGAAATTTCATTTAATAGAGACAAAGTACGGTCCTGGCTGTATTATTATTATTATTATTATTCTAATGTTTACAAATTTGTTTTATTTTTATTTTTGTCATAAAAGGGCAGCAAAGGGAGCAATTTTCAATTAGATTAAATAAAAACAAAAACAAACAACAAACTAGAAATAAGTACACGCGACGAATTAAAACAAAAATATCACAATAAAATCAATACTTTTGTTTTTTTTTCCACTCTCTTCTCTATCATTTGTTTTTGATGTTGTTTCAAATTTTGGCAAGTTTTCTTTTTGTTTAAATTACTTAAAAAAAAAACAAACGATTTTACAAAAATTTCCACATTTTCTCTAAACTAACGACTAACTACAAATAATAATAATAATAATAGTTTTCACAAAAAAAGCGTTCTAAATTTATAACGAATAAACGAAATTATACACAAAATTAACAATTTTTATACAGATATGGCATTTCCATCTAGAAACTAGAATTGAATGAAATGATGTGTTGAACAGAGATAAGTAATAACAATTAACCACACCCACCTTTATCTGGATCTCTTTTCAACACACATAAATCATCATAAAACTATTTCATTTCGTCTAATATCTCCAATATTATTCTAAATGAAAAGGCCAAACCTGTATATTTGTGTGTATATATATGTATAATAAAGTGATGATCAAATAACCCTATTAATAATCTAATTAACAACAATTAAAATCTATAATTACAACAGAATTTTGTTGATTCTCAAATTTTATGTTGGATGTGTGTAAATTTCTGCACAATTTCTTTAAAAATTAAAGTTGAAGAAAAGTCTCTCTCTTGTTTCTTATTTGTGTTGTTTTGTTTTTGTTTTTGGTAAATATTTACAATATGGCTGCATTTTCTAAACAACGATTTGGTATTAATGGACTTAATGTACCAGCAACTTTTTGACCACGTTCCATTTCATAATGTGTATCTAATGGTATACCTGGAATTTTTTATTTTTTTTTGAAATTACATCAAAAATTAATAATTACGAAATTTGTTTTACCAGTTTCTGGATTTGTTTTGGATGGTATAAATGATGCAACTAATAATGCACAAATGACTAGAAATGCACCAAAAACAAATGGTGGTCCAGGCACCAATTGTGAATATGTTTCAAAATGTGATAATGTTGTTGTATGTGTTGTTTGTTGTTGATTATCACCAATATTATTATTATTATTATTATTATTACTACTACCATCATTTAAATCAACATGGAATACGAAAAATATTAAACCATACATGGCTGGTCCTAAACCATTACATAAGCCTCTCATACCAGTTACCATACCTTGTACAACACCTTGTCGATCTGGTGTACTAATAATTGATACAAATGCCGATATAGCTGGATATGTTATTGAACTCATTGATGCTAATATACCAGCTGCCCACATCATCCATGTTGTTGTGCCAAAACCATACCATAATAATTGTAACATTTCAAATAATAAACCTAACATTATTGTATGTTTACAACCTAAATTTTTCATTAATACACCTAAACATAATTGTATTAATACAGCTAATAAACCAACTAAACCAACAAATACAGCAACCATTGGTGCACTCCAATTCATTACTAATTTTAAATAAACAAATATACAACTATATTGACCAGCTTCTGGTAAATATGATAAAAATACTGTTATACATAATAATAATATTGTTGGATCTTGACCAACATTACGTAATGATGAGAATGGATCAGCTTGTTCCCAACTAATTGGTGAGACACGTACTTTTTCTGGTAGACTTTCTGGTACAGCTACTAATATAAAAAATACATCCAATATTGCTACAGCCGTTGCCAATGCCACAACCAATGAAATTGACCATCTAAACAAATCAAAATCAAAACAATAAAAAATAATATTTATTTATTTATTTACCTTTCCATTAAATATGCACCTAATGCTGGTGATATAACCATACTAGCAGCAAATGTTGCACTAACTAAACCATATGCTAATGAACGATCTTTTTGATCAGTAACATCAGCAACATATGCAAATACAACACTAAATGTAACAGCAAATACACCACTTATACTAACCATTGCAAAAAACCAAAATGTATTAATTGTCATTAATGGTATTGGTATACATGTAAAAAATACAGTAACTAATAAAAATAATTTTCTACCACATACATCTGATAATGCACCAACTAATGGTGCACTTAAAAATGATAATATCCCTTTTATACCCATAATTAAGCCATTCATTAAAAATGTATGTTCAGGGAATGTTGTATTTAATACTGTTATAACTGGCATTGTTAATAAGCCCCATGCGAAAAATTCTAAAAATATTACAACTAATGCATGATATAAACTTGGTGAACCAATGCCGGAAGTCTGAAACAGTACAAAGAAAAACAAAACAATATTCAAACAATTTAAATGACCAAGAAATCTAAAGAAAAAGAAATTACAATTAATTGAATCTAGTTGTCTATGAATTCAAACAGAAGAAAAACTGGAAAAACATAGCCAACTATTCGATGAGAAACAAAACAAGATTATTAAATCTACATACCTATGAATCAAATCAAAAAAAAATCAGAGCCGGATTAATTAATCTCAAATTAGAAGCCATTCAAAAAATCTAGATACCTATATGAATTTGAACAAAAGAAAAACAAATATCCTCATAGCCTACTACTATCCATTATTATTATTATTATTATTGTTTCTTCAAAATAAACCAAAAATATATATAAAAAAAGATCAAATTAAATCTAAATACCTATGGATTGAAACAACAACAAACCGAAGATCATAGCCACCCATGATTAATAAACTAAACATCAAATGAAACAAAACAATTCGATCTAGATATCTATGGATTTAAACAAAAAAAAAAAAAACAGAACATATCATAACCAAAAATCGAAAATATGTAAGAATTAATAAATCTCAAATTAAAACACATTGATATCTAGATATCTATGAAAAAACAAAAACAAATCATAGCCTACTATTCATTTTTATTATTATTATTGTTTCTTCAAAATAAACCGAAAATATAAAACAAAGATCAAACTAAATCTAAATATCTATGAACTGAAACAAAAACAAAACAATTAGATCTATATATTTATGGATTTAAACCAGAAAATAAACCAAAAATAGGGAAAAAGAGACGAAAAATAATTAAATCTAAATACCTATGAATTTGAACAAGATGAAGTCAAACAAAAAAAAAACATAGCCATAAAAGGATTAATAAATCTCAAATTAAAAGCCATTGAAATCTAGATATCTATGAATTTAAACGAAAACAAAACCAAAATCATAGCCATCCAAGAAATGTTTAATAAACCAAAAAAAATTTACCTAAAAAGAATTATTCAATCTAGATACCTATATGAATTCAAACAAAAGAACAAAAATCATAGCCAACTATAGAAGGATTAATAAACCTAAAATTAAAAGTCACAACACCATTGAAACCATAGAAACAAAAAAAAAACATATCATAGCCAACTATGCATTTTTATTATTATTGTCTTCAAAATAAACCAAAACTGTAAAAGGTAAACAATGAAAACAAAATCATGAGAAATCTAGACACCTATGAATTTAAACAAAAAAACAAACGATTATTGCTTTAATTACATATTCTACGTTTAATTAACCAAAAACAAAACAAAAAATCGAATTACCTATGGATTCTAAATAAAAACCTAAGAAGAATCATAGCCAACTACATAAAAAATTAATAAACCAAAAATCTAGATATCTATGGGAATTGAAACAAAACAAATATCATAGCCTACTATTCATTATTATTATTATTTCTTCAAAATAAACCAAAAATATGAAAAAACAAAACAAAGATCAAATTAAATCTAAATACCTATGAATTGAAACAAAATAAAGATCATAGCCATCCAAGAAATGATTAGTAAACCAAAAAAAAATTACTTCAAAAGAATTCTTCAATCTAGATACCCATATGAATTCAAACAAGAACAAGAAACATAGCCAACTATGAAAGGATTAATAAACCTAAAATTAAAAGACACACACACAAAACAGTGAAATCTAGATATCTATGAATTTAAACCATTGAAACGAAAAATATATCATGGCCAACTATCTCCATTTTTCATTAATTATTGTCTTCAAAATAAACCAAAATGAATTTAAACACAAAACAAAAGATCATAGCCTTAAATCGAATTAACTATAAATAAAAACAGAAGAAAACTCATAGCCAACTACATTAAAAATAATGAATAAACCGAAAAATTAAAAGACACACACACAAAATCTACACATCTATGAATTTAAACAAAAACAAACCAAATCATTGGCAACTTATTATTCAATACATAATTCTTTCTAATAAAAATAAACCAGAAACGTAAAAACAAATCAAAAACAATTATAAAATCTAGATACCTATATGAATTTAAATAAAAGAAACACATATCCTCATAGCCTACTATCCATTATTATTAGTATTAGTGTTTCGTCAAAATAAACCGAAAATATAAAAAAGAAAACAATAAAAATTGTTATATTACATCGAGATACCTATGAATTCCAACCGAAATAAAACAAAGAACACATAAAAATGATTAATTAATCAATCAAAAATGCAAGATAAACAACAAACAATAATTCAATCTAGATGTCTGGGAATTATAAAAACAAAAACAAAACCAAAATCATAGCCAACTAAATTCAATATTATTTAATCTTCCCAATTCGCATAAACCTCAAGAACAAAAAATTAAATTTTATTTTAAAAAAAAACCCTCAACTACTCAACAACAAGGCTAGATAACAATTATCGGTTGATATGTATGGATTACTCATCAATTATATCCGATAAATAATAACGCCCCAGATGGTATAAAAACCATAATTCTATTAATGAATGTTTTTCAATCATTAATTATGATAACAACAATGAATTTGTTGATGTTTTTTTTTTCTGTTGAATTTTTGTTACATTTAAACTTACAGTAACAACACCATCTTTTGCGATCGATTTTCTTGAACGTATTATAATACCGGCCATACGTTTTGATGATTTCGCCTTCATTATCACTTCCTCTGTCATCGACACACAATTCTTATCCAATTATACACAATTGTTTCTATTATTGTTTTTGTTTTTTTGCTATTGAATTTAATTTAATTTTCTGCCTTTGATAATCTCCATGATTTATCGACTGAATTGACACATTCCCAAATAATAGACGCCATTATAGTTTTTTTTAACAGTTGTACCAATATTACGGTAGAAAAGTTACTGCATTTAAGCGAACCACATACTATCAGTTTTGATATCGGAGATGTCATCATTTTAATCATTTCAATCTCGTCTCTATTTGATGTAGTGTTATAAAGTAAAAATTCACTTTTTCAATTAAAATAATAATAGAGGTTGATGTTTACTTTTGATAAAATTGGAAATTTTATATTATACTTGATCTAACAGGGAGCCCGGCACGGTTATGCAGTGCCGGTCCGAGAGGGAGCTGCAGGAGCACCTGTCCCGGTCGCGCTTATACGTGTTGATATCAAAGCGTATACTTTGACAATTGTAACGGATGAACAATATAGGTTTATATCAATTGTTTCGTGTTATTTGAGTCTCAAGTACTTCTACAATTACAACAGTTCCCTGTGATTTTTAAACACATATTTAGTTGTCAATACAGTTGATTACAAATGAAAACAGTGTAGTATTGTTAATTTGTATAAAAATTGGTGAATCGAGGGTAGATGAGTATGATCTATTTATTTTCTCCATAAGCTCTACGCGAAACAAACAAAAACTGTGCTACCTTGGCAGGCTAATGAACAAATACTGAACAATCTCCAAAAACTGTAAAAAATGTTGAACAATAAGTGAGTTTCATGCAGAATTGACAGGCAATTATCAAAAAAGCACATTGTAGAAAACTATGAGTTGCCATTTAAGAAAATGGCGTGTTCGCTAACCTTATTTGTGGATAATTTTATGAAATTTCCTGCAAAATTTGTGAAAATACCCAACAATTGTATTATTTTTATAGATTAGAATGTAAAAGCTGACGCTTAAGTCCACAACTATTACTTAATCTATGAAATGGTTTACATGATGCTTAACTTTTAGTGTAAGCACCGCTTTAGATATTCTGAAGTATAACACCATAGATAACACAATCACTTAGATTAAAGTGTGTGGAATTTAAACAAATAGATCAACAATTCAAATTTTAACACCAAATTATCGTAATTATATTACTTTAGACAAATAATTGATTAGAAATATTTATTTAAATCGGCTCTAATTGGTCAAACTTTAATGTCGAAATTGAAAGAAATCACAAAATCTAAGAGATCGTGATTGAAACATCATAATTTAGGGACATTTACAATTATTTTGTTGACCAGAAAAAAATCCCTAAAATTTGTGGTTATGTTGTAGCACATTTAGGTTATGTCGTCGTGAAGTTTATTTTCAAATTTTGTTTCTGTTTTAAATTGAAAGACACTTAAAGACAGAGAAAAATGTCAAATTTACCCCAAAATCCTGAACAACAACAACAACAACGCCGTTTAACACCCGAACAATGGGCAAATCTAGCAAAATATTTCATTGGTAATAATTATCGTTATCGTGAGAATATTATAATACCACGAACGTATGGTCCTGTACAAATCAAAACGAACGATGAGAAATTGGTGGAGCAATTCTTTGAAAGTTGCATATTTAAAACGATGATGAGCTGTGTGATGGGTTATGGTTTAGGTGGTGTTGTTGGTTTGTTTTCATCAAGTGTTGGACCAACTGCCACAAATATTGAACAACAAACAGCTAAACAGATATTTCATGAAATGAAAACGACCACGTTGAGTTATGCAAAGAATTTCGCATTAATTGGTGCTCTATTCTCGTCAATTGAATGTTGCATAGAAACTGTAATCAATTAATAAATTAATATTCCAAATTCGCTATTAATTTAATGGAATTGTATTGTAGATGAGAGGCAAATCGGATTGGCGAAATGGTACTTATGCTGGTGGTGTCACTGGCGGTATAATCGGTGTTCGAGGTAACAATCAATCAAATTAACAATTAAATAAGACACTAATGATTTTTCCCAATAGCTGGAATTAAAGCGGGCATTTACGGTGCTGCCGGTTTTGCAGCATTCTCAACAGCTATCGATTATTATATGCGTTCCAGATTTTAAAATTAAATCTTTAATCGATTTGTAAATAACATTTATAACAAATAAAATAGGCAATTAATAATACACCTATGCTAATCCAATATAGAACCCAATTAACAAACGCACAAAGTTCCGCGAGACGTTTCGATTGTATTCCAATAAGATTAAATACAATTGATCACAATTAGTATGTCGATTCTCACATGACACACAACAAAAACAAAAAAGCCGCGGCGATTCGTTGGAGAATTAATTATTCTTAATTAATTATGTTAATTACTCGTAAACAACTATGGGTATAATTGTTTTTTTTTTGGTTTATTATTAACAAATTCATATGTAGGTGTTTTGAATATATAAATAAATATACGATTTGTTTAACAGATGACCATTATTCTACGACAATTTATTTGATGAATTAATCGTAATCACTAATTATTTGAGTTGAATTAATTAAAATGAAACAAAAGAAGATGTTGAATGATGTAAGTCGATTTAAACGATTTATTTCCGTTTGTTAAGACTAAATTAGCGAATAATTCCCTCAAATTATCGTTAATCTAATTAATTATGACTATATTTAACACAAATAATTCGAAATAAATTGTTTAAAATAATTAATAATAATAAATCTGTAGGCAACCAATTATACATCTATGAGGTAACTGTTATTCTTTTCTATAATTATTTATACAATAACTAATTATTATTAATAATAGGTTTATTTTTGTGTGTTTTTTTAATTAATAATTATTATAAAAAAATTTTTAATTGAAGCGAACGCATGCCTGTTGTGTTTTAATAAATAATAATAGAATTTCCCGGTTGTATTCAAGTTGGCTGTGGATATGTCTAGTCAGTATTTGATTTGCTTTTGTTTTGTTTAGAAAAGGAGAAAAAATTTGCCCTTTTTTTCAACCCTTATCCCTGATACCAAATGCGCCCTTAAGTGAATCGAAATTGATAAAAAAAAACAAACATTATCAAAATAATAATAATAATACTGGTGGTAATAGGTGTGTATTGGTAAAATAGTGTGTTTTTGTGGGGAAACAAATAGAAATTGAATCAAAGTGGCTGTGCTTTTTTTCGGTTAGATGATTGTTTCTTTTGTTTGTTTGTTTGTTTTTTTCCACATTAAAAATCAAGGGTGGCTATGCTTGTGCTGCTAGATACCGCTCTAATAACACAGGGTCAGTTTATTATTTATTTATTTATTTATTTATGGTAAATGATAATAGATATTCCAAAAATTTATTAAAATTATTCCCTAATTATGCAAATTATTCAAACACACTTAGAATCCGTTATAGTCGCAAAGCCACGGTCCTGGATATAATTTCACCTTTATATAATAGAAAACAAAACAAAAATTTCTCATTATTTATAGCAGTAATTAACAAAATAAAAAATTAACGATTATTTTCTATTTGAAGACAACAAACAATAATCACCGAGTAGGCTGTGAGTATGTAGTGCAGTTTTTAACGGAAATAATTATAGATAAACGTAGCTCTATGCACTAATTCTAGTTATATATCAAAATTAATTAAAAAATTACAACCAGTTGTATGTGTGTTAGATAAACATAGATAGAGAGAAATAAAATACAGGAAGGTAATTGTTTAAACTTGCATGACCGAAATTGTTTCATATTACATTATTATTGTAATTATTGTTATATAAAATTATATACAAGGTTATGTTATGCTTCGATAAATACATTTTAAAAAAGAATTCATAACTCTATGATTGATAACATAAATAATTGGAAAGAGATCGTAATGCAGATACTGAATGGCGTTTTATTGATTTTTACCCCCACCCAGCTATAGGGTTACGCCAATATGGTGGCTATTCGTAGCGCCAATTTGTTTTATTATTTCCTTAAAGCATATACATAATAATTAGCCATTCATTCATTAATTATTCGAAAATTATATATTTTTTCTTTTGTAATTATGAAATTGTGTTGATTTTAATTACAATTTCGTTTTTAAAATATACAGTTGTTATCTTGAACATAGTAGGCGGTTGTTGATCGGTTGCCATGGTGATTCTCGAAAATATTGGTGGCAATTTCAAAAATTCTCTATAAATTTCTATAATAAAAAAACACGTTTTTCTAAATTTAATTTGAAATTAGTGTGATTCGAATTACATTGATAACAAAAATAATTAAAACGCGAAAGAATGTTGACAAATATTTATCTAATAATAAAAAATAGATAAGATCGTTGTACACTGATAAGTGGATAAATAAAACAAAACAAAAACTTCCCAGCGTTATTTCGAACGATATACACCTGTTTTGTTTTTTATTTTTTTGATCTACATTGTGTTGTTCTGCAATCAATTCGTACAGAAAACGATAAAATGAGTTTTATTAAATTATTTAAAACATCAAAAAAAGTTGGTTGAATTTCGCGAGGATGTTGTTTTGCAAATTAATTTTCTAATTTAATTTAATTTTAATTAATTTTTACAGAAATCAACGCCTACTATTACAACAACACCAAAATCAACAATTAACAAAACAACATCATCGACAATCAGGTAAATTGATTTTTCTTTTTCAAAAATTCAACCACTACAAATGAATCATTCATTCATATGTGTGTGTGTGCGTGTGTGTGATGACATGATTACACGTTAACCGGAAATGTACACAAATACACCCAATTGTTCTTCAATAAATTATATGCAACTTATAACTGTGTTAGAAAGAGATAGATAGACGGAAGTGTTGTTGTTTTTGTTAGTATGCAGACTATATCCCATAATTATTATTATTATTGTTGCGGATTTATTTGATTGTATTGAATGAATGGAAATTATAGAAAATTCCAACAAAATACGGGCGATTTACCGTTATCAACTGTAATAATAATAATAATAATAATTCATTATGAATAATCAAAGCATGCTGTTTTTTATGCGGTTGTATAGGCAACACATTATACACATACAGAAGATGTAAATTAGGCTACAATTGGTACATTAATTGTGTTCAATTTATAACAAATGATAATTAATGAGATAATTTGAAATTTTAATTAATTAAATTTTAATAATTATAGTGATGATGTAAAATTAAATCGTAGGTGTTTGCGTGTTTTTTTATAAATGATTTATAAACGGTTGTTGAGTAAATAGGGGGTATAGCTCAGTGGTAGAGCATTCGACTGCAGATCGAGAGGTCCCCGGTTCAAACCCGGTGCCCCTATAATAACAATGTTCTTTTTTTCCTCAAAATTGGTAATCAATCAATTAATAATCATCATTATGCACAAATTAATATATATATTTTTTGTATTATTATTATTATTATTATATTAAATCGTTAAATATTTGATGCAAGATGATTTCGCGAGATTAAACGCAGCCTCTCACTGTATCCACACACACCTATAAATGGTGAAATGTCGATGACCAGAACGAGGGTCGCCGCCACCGCTACTATCAATGATATTATGATGATTTAAAAATAAAATAAACGGAAGGTCAATCAATCCAATAATCATAATAATAATAATAATAATAATAATAATAATAATAATAATAATAATAAATAATGATAATAATAATAATAATAATGAAGATCTTTGTTCCATTCATTATTTATCTGAAGATTAGATAAAGATAGAGTTTTTTTTTTGTTAATTACAGACCTACAACATCTAGTCATCTTGTTGCTGATGAACAAACAATTGCAATAGAAAATAAACAAAAATCGAAAAATGATAATAAGGTAAGTTGATTTTTCATCTTGATTGTCATCAATAATGGTTATTACCAAATTAGTGGCAATTATAAAATGATAATTATTTTGTTTTTATTAATAGAGAAAACCATTACAACTCTTATCATCATCTGTATCATCACCAAGTCTACTAGATTTAAACAATGATGATAATCATCGAAATAACAACAACATAATAATAAAAACGAAAAATAAAAGACGACCAATAAGTATCTTTTTTAATTCAACAACACAATCAAGAAGGTATTGGTTTTTTGTTTTTTGTGTGTGTTGTGTGTGTGTGTGTGTGTGTGTGTGTGTGTTAAACAAAAGAAAAACGGACGAATTATATAGCCTACTTTACTGATTTTCAATCTAGCAACCAGTCATTTGTTGTTGTTTTGTTTTTTTTTAAATTCATGACTAACTAGATCAGATTTTCAAGGTATTTTATGTTTTATTTTGTATATATACACGAATTGACATTGAATTAATTTTGATTTACACCTGTGTGAAGGTGAAAGAAAAAAAAGTTTATAAATAATTTCTAATATCCGTTATGGTTATCACAATCTTCTAATGACCTCAAATATAGCCGTTTTTTTTTCCCTGTCATCATCATCATCATCATCAGCATGAATGCAACAAGTGGTTTTCTATTTGAATTATAAGAGAAAACAATTTTCAATTACGGTCCTGTTATAGTGGACTTCTCACACCTTGTAATCATGATCGTTTCGATATTTCTAAGAACATTATAAACAAATTCTCATTAAATACCAATTAAACAATAATTTTCATTCTAATAATATCAAATAAAATTAGGTAATTATTCCAATTATTATTGATGCTAATTGATAATTAATTAATTAATTTATTTATTAATTAATCCAAAAATTACAGTTGGAAATCTAAACGGCCATGTTTTTATAACACGTTGGCCGCAATACATTCACCTCCCCCACTCTCTACTTTTAAAAAACAAACGACAACAACAACACGATTTTCAACTGTTTTTAACTTACCAACCGTCGTTGTGGTCGTAGTCCGTCGCCTTCTTGATTGATAAAAAACACAACCGATTTCGAATCAAGGTGGTTGTGTTTCTGTCTGTTTGTGTGTGTGCATTCATTTGTTTGTTGCCCAAATTGATTGTCGTTTTATTTAATAAACAATCGAATTGATAATGTGGCGCCTTTACAGTTTTATCGTGTTATCATTTGAAAAATAATCGAAATTGTTTTGTATGTGTGTGTGTGTGTAATCATAAATCAAGTTATCAATGATTTCTAAACTTACTAGATTTGAATTGTTGGAATTGTGATTTTACAACGCCTACTTGTGGTGAAGTTTTTATTTTTTTTATTGTATTTTTACCCAATGATGATGATGATGATGATGATGATAACTTTCATAACTTTCACTCACAGGCTACTTGATTGTTTATTATTATTATTATTATTATTATTAAAAATAATAGAAAAAAAATTTAGAACATGAGAAAGGAGTGGAAATTTATTTATTTAATTATTAGCATTAATCCGTAGAGTCAGCTGGTTTGGTATTAAGGTAAATTCTTTTAACGATCGACAATGACCCACATACCAGTCTATACACCATCCATCATTTGTATATAAAATCTAGATAGTTATGGAATTGTCCATAGCCAACTATGTGTTTTTTTTTCTTATTTGATCGAATGAAACAATTGGTTAATTTTGAGACCAAGGCCAACTTATATATTGCCCATAATAATTTTTATCACTTAGTAGGCTGTTGTTTTTTTTTTATGGTAATATGGCTGTCATAAATTTTCCCTCATATTTCGTAATTCCATGAGATGATAACTGGATTATTATTATTATTATTAGAATGGATTAGAACGATTAGTCATTTGTTTCTTTTTAAAGAAAATGTGATAATTGCAACTAAATACTTCTTGGATAGTAGTAGGCTTTGGTATCTGTTTTGTTTTGTTTTTTTTTTGAATTAAAAACTTACATCTTGTTACCATATGACGACCGACATCTTATTGGTAGCATTTCGTTTGTTTTTTTTTGTGTTTTGTCCCTATATTTACTGAGTAACTCAGACATACCAACTTGTAGTATATGTTAATTAATTAATTAATTACTTAAGTAAGTAGTAATTTAAACAAATCCTTCCTTTCTCTTTAAATATTATAATAATTCGTAAGTTGTGTGAACCGGAAACAATGGTCTTGTGATTTCTAACCTAAAAAAAAATTGTTTTTTTACAAAATTTGCTATTATTCTTTAATTAAATAGTTTGACCTTCGATTTTATTATTACAATAACAATTAATGTAATTTTAATTTAGTCTAAATTACATCATCATCATCAACATTATTATTATTGTAATCATGAATATTAATGTTAGAATTATTACAGGAAATTGAAGGAAATTCGTCCATTTTTCTTGTTGTATAAAATTTGTGTTTGTTTTGTTTGTGTGCATTATTATTTTTTTTTTAAATAATAAAAATGAAGAGTATCAAAGCTATATTTCGTAGAGGACAACATCAACAACAACAACAACAAACAACAAGAACTGATGATGATTTATCAAGAACATCATCAATAAATAATTTGAATGTTGTTGATAATGCATCAACAACACAAACAACAAAATCAAATAATTCAATAGTTGGATCGAAGATAAAAACGAAAAAAACTGACTCTAAAGATCGTTTAGATAAATATAATAATAGTAATAATAATGATAATAATAAGAAACATGAACGTAAAATTTCATTAGCATTACAACAACAACAACAACAAACAAGAAATAATAATAAAGACAATCCAATGACAACAACAACAACAACAACACAAGATCAACAAATAGAGATTGAATTATTACAAAAACAATTAACACAAATGGCTAATGAGAAAACAAATTTAACATTACAATTAGGTGAACAAACAGGCCAATTGAATAGTTTACAAAATGAAATTACAAAATTAAAGGTAACTAATTAATTAATTACATAATAATAATAATTAATTCAATTTAATTATGTTGTAGATTGTACAAGAACAAGCTAATCAACAATTAGAACAATTAATTGATGAAAATACAATATTAAGGAATCGTTTACGTGATGTTGCCCATTCACCATTATCAGATAATGAAAAACAACAATTATTATATGAATCAAGACATCATAATTCAGCACCAGCTTCTATAGCAACAAATGTAAAATGTCAAATAGCATAATTTTGATTATAAATTAATTAATCTTTTTCTTTTCTTAATTAATTAATTAATTAATTAATTAATTAATTAGCTAATAGATGATGGATGTGTGAATATTATTAATCATACAAGTGGTGATATAACAACATGTCCAACACCTGAATGGGATAAACATAGTAGTAGTAATGTTAGTGAAGTATCTGTTGCATGTTTACAAGACAAAATCAATCAAATGCAAGAGACACATTATAGGTAAATTATTCAAAATTATGTGTAATTCGGATAATCTATGCTCTATTGTATAATTAACAGTAAGAAATGCCTGGAAGTTATGCAATTTTCAATACATATTAGTAGTTAGACAACCCATTATACAACAGGAGTAGATTAGATTATAAGGGATCCATTGTTGTTAATCCTTCATCTATTGGTATCCCAAAAATAATATCTTTCTTATGTGGGTAGAATAGCCCTGGCGTCTGTTCTAGCAAATCCCGGGTGTTCTGACGCCCATGGAAGGCTAAGTTTGTTGTGCTTTGCCAGTTGTTTCAGAGATTGGCGTCATTCCCAGATGGTTTTCTATACAAGGCCCTTAGAGCTTTCAGTACCGCCTGGCTGTCTGTCAAAATGTGTATCTGTTCACGTTTGAACGATAGATTTCAATGCCAGTCCCTTCATTTTTGGATCCATCCGTGTATGGTCTAGCCTATTGATCCAGTTTCTTATCCCTAGATGGTTTTCTATAATCACATCTATTTGAGCCGAAATTCTGTGAATACTTGCATTTGCATATTTTCTCGGTGTCTTGGTTTCCTTTCCAAACCGGTAAAACGAGCGGAAATAGGTCCAATAGTGTTTTCCATGTCCTTTGTTTTCCAGCATACCTGAACACTGTCTTCAGTAGAGCACCTTTGTGTGCTCCATGCCCATCCGTTAATTTCCTACCTTTTGTCGGTTTTGGTTAGCTCACAGAATGGATCCGGATCTGTTTTAGTAAGGTCATCAGCTAATTTCATTTCCAACAAATTAATGATGCCCTGAGATCCATGCATGGGTAAACTTGTTGCCCTTTGCCAGTTGTTTCAGGGATTGACGCCATTCCCATATGGTTTTCGATTAAAGACTATGAGGCCTTTCGAGCTTTCAGTACCGCCTGGCTGTCTGTGGACCTTTGTGTGTTCTCTTACGTACATTTCTATTGCAAGAGTTTCGATTTGCTTTATGGTGGACGACTTATCTAAGGATAGGGATTCCTATGTCAGTCCCTTCATGCGAAATTTCAAAATAGATCTTAAAAATTCGCTTTAATTGAATATTATAATTATGCAATCATTAATATGCGTTTGTTTGTTTTGTTTTTTGTTTGCCACCAGTACAAATGAGGAACTCCAAGCAACATTACAAGAATTAACCGATTTACAGAAACAATTAATCGAATTACAACAAGAAAATGAACGTTTAATTGAAGAGAAAAATCTAATGTTCGAATCATTATGTCGTCAAACTGAACGTTTAAATGATTCACGCAATGAAAATGATTCATTAAAACAAATTATTTATGATAAAAATCAACAACAAGATGAAATTGTTAAAGTTGAATATGAAAAACAACACCAACAACAACAACAATTAGATAAACATAATGATGAATATAAGAAATTATTGAATTTATTAAAAACAACACAAAACGAACATGATGATTTATTAAAGAAACAACAACAATTAAATGATAATTTCAATGAGATCAATCAAAAATATTTATTAAATAATGATGAAATTCAAAAATTACACGAACATATAAAAAAATTAGAAAATCGATTAGATATTAAAAATAATGAAAATCATTTATATGAACAAGAATTAATTAATTTCAAAGATTTATTAAATAATAAACAAATTGAATTGAATCATATCAAAGATTTATTTGATAATACCAAACAAAAATTACATGAATATGAAAATCAACAACAACAACAACAACAACATCAACAATATAATAATGATGATAATAATGAGAAATCTGATGATATTGATGAATTATTAGATAATTTACGTAAAGAGAAAAATCAATTAGAACAAGAATTAATTAATATAAAAGATCAATATTTAAGGAATTGTAATGAATTAGAAAAATTACATGAACAATTATTAATACAACAAAATGAAACAACATTAATACGTAATAATTCAAAAACAATACAAACCGAATTAGAATATAAATTAGAAAAATTATTAATTGATAAAGAACAATATAATCAACAATATAATAAACAACAAGAATTTATTAACGATTTAAAATTACAATTACAATTAACATATGATGATAAAAAACAATTAAATCAATTATTAAATGATACACAATGTAATTTAAATGATGCAGAAAGGAAAATTATTAATTTAGAAAATCAATTAGCCGATACGAAACGATTGCAACAAGAACAGGTGAGTGTTTGTTTGATTGTTTTCTTTTTATTAATGTTTCAAATAAACCGCCTTTAACATACGGGCTACATTTAAATTACCTATAAATAAACGTAACTTTAAATTGTTTATATCAATTATTCTAAATAATTCACAATTATTACAAAAATTTTATTTAATTTTTTATCGCGTAACACGAATCTAATTCAAGCCGATTACAATTTTAAATGAGTAAATGATGTATTGGGGCTGCATTTAGATAGGTGAATGGTAAACATTGCACCACAAGGAATCGTGTGACTAAAGTTACAAATATACTAAACACCGCTTCACATGATTTGATTAGACTAGAGATGATTATAGGAGTCGATTGGCCTATTGGTATTCCAGAAAAGCTATGCGTACTTGGGAGATTATTCCTTACTTCAGTGGATGACAAGGGTGACAATGCCCAAATTGGATAGTCTTAAGCGAGCCAAAGCATCGCATTGGCATAATGTGTGTTCGGAGGTTTTATCGCCCAATCTACATAGCCTACATTTTTCACTGTCTGATTTCCTCAGTTCTTTGCTATGGTATCTAATTGGGTCAGTGCCCAGTTAGAAGTCCTGTAATTAATTCGTTCGTACTTAGATCGAGAAGCTTTCTAGCATTCTTAGGTGAATAGTTAATAAGCTTCTTTGTCTATCCCATATCTGGACATTGTCTCCAGTGGAGCACCTTCGTGCTCTATTCATTGATTTCCTGCCTTATGCAGGTTTTGGTTAGCCGACAGAATGGCTCCGCACCTATGGGTGGAGCCATAGCCTAACCTGTTTCTAGTAAGGTCGTTTCCAGCAAATCCTTGGTTCCCTTGGGCCAGTTGTTTTAGGAATTGAGATTCCCTGTCTGTCAAAATGTGTATCTGTTCACGTTTGGAGTTTCATTTTAAACACTCTCTAGCACACATTTCTATTGCAAAAATTTCGGTTTGCATTATGGTGGGCGACTTTTATCAAGGATAAGGATTCTTTGACAGTCCTCTTATCCGTTTTGGAACCATCCGTGTACCAGATGGAAGATTTTCGATCCAGTTTCTTATCTCTAAACGTTTTTCTAGAACCACATCAAAAGGATTTGGAAGTCAAATTTGATCAGAAATTCTGTGCAAATTATTTGCTTTAGAATTTCTATGTGTCCTTGCCAGTCTCTTGATTTGGAGCCTCAGGACAACAAGGAATCCTTCCTTTCGAAGCTGTAAATGGAGAGGAAGTAGGTCCAATAGTGTCTCCACAGCAGTTGTAGGGGTGGTTACCAAGGCTCCTGTTACATCCAGATACGGTAATCGCTGCAATTTTGTGTGGTTATTTGTTGCGTTGTCGTCCACCATACCAATGATGCGTATGTAACGATGGGTCTTACAACAGTAATGTACTTTTAATAGGTTGACACCCATTTCCTAAGGCTAAGGATTCCTTATAGTTGGGTCCTTATACCAGATGGAGGATTTGCAATCTAGTTTGCTGATCCAGATTCGTATCCTGTGACGGTTTTCTATAACCAGATCAAAAAGGGACTTGGAAGTCAAATTTCCTTGATATTTGTAGGTGCTCTTTGCCAGTCTCCTGGTTTGAGGCAGCGGGGAGTCGTCCTTCCTTCCGCACCTGTAAATGAAGTAAATGGGAAAAGTAGGTCGAAGAGTGCCTCCATAGCGTTATTATTTGTTGCGTTTTTCGTCCTCCATACCAATTTATTTAGTCTATTTGCACTAGATTTACTTAAGTCATTACTAAAGCTTTGCGCTAGTAGCAAGGACACATTAATTTATTGTTTTGTTTTTGTGTGTTAATATAGGAGGAAGAATGGGAACGTTTCCAAAATGATTTATTAACATCCGTACGTGTAGCAAATGATTTTAAAACTGAAGCCCAACATGATTTACAACGTTTGTTAATTGAGAATAAAGCAGAACGTGAACGTATTAAACAATTAGAAGCCCAAATTGATCAACTGAAAGGTAAGTTATTTTTAATTATCAAAAAATTTGTTAATATTTTCAATGAATTTTAACAAAAAAAAAACAAAGGCGACATAACAACAACAACAATGGAGCCCCCACAACAAATACCAATCAAAATTAAAAAACGTGATAATACTTCAAAAAAATCATCATCATCATCAACAGTAATAATAAAAAATCGTTTATCAAAAGAAGAAGAAGATTTATTAAGGCAATTAAAAAATTTATACGATGAAATTGATCCAAATTTAAATGATAATCAATTAAATATTGAACAACGTACGATAAAAAAATTAAAATATTTATACGATAATGATTTGAATTTAATTAATAAAAAAAAACCAATTGCAAATAAACCAAAAAATTGTTTAGCAATTAGTAAACCATTATTAAATTCAGTTATATTAAATCCAAAATTAAATGAAATTGCTAATAATCCAAATCTACGTAATGTTGAACGTATTTCATCTACAATCCATAATAATAATAATAATAATAATCATAACAATCATAATAATAATAATGATCATAATAATCATAATAATAAAAGTCGGAATTTAGATGAATTCTTAGATGAATTAGAAAAATTACGTAATAGTAACAGCCATTTTAATAATGACAATCAAATCATGAAAGTCAAAAGTGAGGTTATATTACCGACCCAATTTAATAATAACAATAATAATAATAATGATAATAATAATAATAATAGTTTAACAAAAAGTAAAAGTTTAAATGAAATCGATTATATTGATAAAGATTCATTGAAATTACGCCGTTATAATAGCAACAATGATTTAACAATAATTAAAAATGATAATTTCTCTTATAAACAACAACAACAGCAGCAAAGACAATCAATTTATAGTAATAATAATAATAATAATAATAATCATAGTAATAGTAGTAGTAGTAGTATTAAAAGTTATGAAGATATACATTTTGTATTTAATGATGAAATTATTACGAATCGAGCGACATTTAGTAGTACTTTAATCGATCATCATCATCATCATCCCCACCCAAATAGAGTGGGGACAAATCAAAATTACCAACCTATTAAAACGATAATAACAACAACAACATTGAATGATAGTTTAAAACGTGAACATAACTATTTAGAATTAGATGATGATTATTATCACAATAATAATGATGATGATGATAATGATGGTGCAATAATAATAATGGAAGCACCTGAAGAATTCCGTAATGATGATGAGAAATTGTTTGATTTTATTGATAATTACGATCCACAAATTAATGATTTAGATGATTATGATAAACAAATACGTCGTAATATACAGAAAAGGTATACAAATGTTGTTAAAGAAATCAAAAATAAATATGAAACTAATGATGATGATGATTTTAATGTTCATAAACAATTATCAACAATTGATGATTATTTATCATTATCAACAAATATTGATATACCAAAATATGAACCGGTTTATGGGAATTATGATGTCAATTCAATCAAAACATCACCATTATTCCTATCATCATCATCATCAGCAATAAAAAATTATAAAAAACCAATAACAACACCACGTCATTATCATTCAATGAAACTGAAACAAGATGATAAAAGTGATGATTTAAGTAAAACTTTATTTACATTACAACACAAAGATAAAAATGGTAATTGTGAAGCAATTCATAATGAAATTTACAATAATAATAATAATAATAATAATAATAATAATAATGAATATAATTCATTAGATAGAGTGGCAGCATTTCATGTTTTAAATAATGCATCTCTATTGGCTGATAAAGAAAAATTAACAAATTAAACTTTAGTTTAATTAATCATTTGTAATTGGGGGGGTAGTTTTAATGGGACATGCGATATATTCTGAGTATTATCTAACTGTAAACTAAAGATTAAAATCCAAGAAGAAAGAGATAACGAAACAAATCTATTAATTTTGTATATAGTTATCTCTCTTTTTTTAGAAACTGTCATGTCCATTGTGGCCATAGTTTTAAATATGATGACGTGTTAGATAGTGTGTGTGTGTGTGTGTGTGTTGTGTATGAATGTGACGTCATAATCACAACAAGAAATCCCATTGGCGCGCCACTATTTTTTCTTTGCTTTAAATTTTATTAAATTTTTTTCCAAATAAATCGATTTATTTAATTTGTTTTTAATTCTTTTCGAATTCAATTAAACAAAATCCATCAAAATTCAGGTAATTTAATTTTTTTAATTTTTTTCATGTTAAATATTTGTAATTGTGTGCGCTTCTTCAGTGTTGTTGTTGTTGTTGTTTATCGTCGTCTTTTTCTATTTTATGTGTAGTTTTGTGTATGTTTTATTTGTTATCTTTGTTTATTTGTTTGTTTGTTGTTTTGTTTCTGTGATTTTGTGATTAATTAGATATGTTTTTTTTTAAGTTATATCAAGTGATTCATCACCATTATTACAAGAATCACCATCACCAACACCAGTAGTAGTTGTACAACAACAACAACAACAACCAGTACGTCCAACAAGTTTTCCAATTGATGATTTAACAATTACAGTACGTCGACAGAAATTAAATCGTCAAAATAGTCGACAATCTGTCAAATCATTAATTGAAACAATTGAAAATGCTGGCAAATCTACAACTTGTAACAACAACAACAACAACAATAATGGGGTGATTATAAAAAGTTGTACAATAACAACACCAACAACTCCATCAAATACAACAACAACAACAATATCAAGGACCAGTTCAAATTCATCATTAAATTCTAATTTAACAACATCAACAACAACAACAACAACAAATTTACAACAGGAACAACAGAATGATTGGTGTGAGAATTCAATTAAAACACCATTAAAAGAACAACAACAATCGAATAAATTGAATCGTAATTGGAGTAAAAGTGTTATTGCAGGTAAATTGAAAATATATACAAGGTGTTTCATCTTAATTTATTATACTTCTGTTTCGTTTTTTTATCTTCTAGATACATTAACAAAAACATTTGATTATTCACGTCGTAATAGTTATTCAGATATAATAAATGAACGTAAAGATCCATTAAATAGTTTAGTAAAAAATGGTGGTTCGAAACGTAATGCATTATTAAAATGGTGTCAAAATAAAACAGTTGGTTATCGTAATATTGATATAACGAATTTTAGTAGTTCATGGAATGATGGTTTAGCATTATGTGCATTATTACATACATATTTAAATGATTTAATACCATATGATAGTTTACAAGCTAATGAGAAACGTAGAAATTTTTCGTTAGCATTTGATGCAGCTGAAAGTGTTGGTATACAAACAACACTTGTAAGTTATTATTATTGTTATTATTATATCAATTAAATTTAAGGAAAATGCGACGAATCCAATAACTAAGGCTGTCTTCTATGATCCTTTTAGTGTTGAAATGAATCGATCACGCATGCGCATATCATTCACGCATGCGTGAAAGCTTCAGTTCAAACACTAAATCACTTGAAATCGTAACGCACACAGCCTAGTAGTCCCTATACTATGTTATAAGAGTTACACTGTTGCCAATATTACCATCACTTTATTACAATTTGATGTAATAATTAATTATGTATTGTTGAAGATTTATTCGGGTATTTTGTATTTGTTGAAAGTTTGATTGTAACGGCAATATGGTAACATTTATTAGTTGTACGCACGGTCTAATAAACAGGTCTTGACACTACCGGAGAGTGGGGCTAGCTCTTATTGAAGTTAAATGTGGTGGCGCAACAGTCGAGGGAACCAAAAGAGTGACATAGATAAAGATATAAGTTAGAAAAAGATCAATGCAATAATAAATAACTTAGTATTACAACAAGGTTATGTATTTTATTTGACGTAACTATTTCTAGTTACCTCTATTTATTCATATAGTCATCATTGTTTTCTCTTGTGTCCCTTGATATTTGCGCCGCTTATTAGGAACTAAAATTACTTTCAATAACGAAACTCGTGCTAACGATGCTTTTAGTATAGGAGTGTCCAGATCTGTTGATAAGACCGTGGTTATATGTCTTTGCGCGCGGATCTACCATCATACTATGGTTACGTATGTCAAGAGATTTACGATTTGAAGTCATCCCAATCACTGTTTTATAAACAGGTATTGATACTCCCATACTAGAAGCATTGGTAGTGTGAGTTCGTTATTGAAGCCAACTTTGGTTTAGAATAAGCGGCGCAATTGTCGAGAGAACGAGAAGTAAGACAAAGATGACTATAGTAGTATGCTAAACTTATTGAAATGAGATAAAGAATATAGAACTTATATTTTTATCTTACTAGTCTTACTATTTGTTCCTTCGACAGTTGCGCCACCACATTCAACTTCAATAAGAATTACCCACCCACTCTCGGTTAGCATTGAGACCACCGTGATCCCAACGATGTTCAATACTGTAAGGATCATTTAAAAATGTAAAGAAGGCATCCCCCTAGATATGAAACTCTTATCTCTCACAATTTGTTTAAAAATTTAATTTTAAACATTGCCATTTTTTATTTTTTAGAATATCAACGATATGGTTCAATTGGAACGGCCAGATTGGCAACAAGTGATGGCATATGTTACAGCAATTTATAAACATTTTGAGACTTGAATTGTTTAGACTGATAGCGAAAGACAGTTTCTGTGATAAGTTCGTGTGTCTTATTTTCAAAAAAAAAGATAAACAACAAAAAAACAATGATAAATTATAACCAAAGACTTATATTTGGTGTTTATTGTACGTTTGTGTAAAAAATATCGAGAATTTTTTTCCATAAAAAGAAAAAAGTCACATAAACAATAAATATTTTATATATAATTATGATATTGACGTGAGGACTACTACTATTACTACGACTCAACAAGTCTTTGTTGAAATTGAATCGGATTTGTTGAGTCAATAAATTTTCGGTCATATCTAGTCATTGTTATTTCTTAATTATTTTTTTCCCCCAATTCAATAATTGACGCATCTATTGTAGCTATTACGTATCTATATATGTATAATCGTATATTTAAATCGAAAAGTATTTAATGGAAGAAATCCAGAAAGATAAGACTGTTGTTTGACTGTTTTCTTCAATTTCTCAATTGAATTCATTCTATTTTTCATTAATATAGTTGCCAATTATCATTATTATTATTATTATTATTTTGTCCTCTGTTATAAATATGTTTATGTTGTTTGTGGTAATTAAAAAAAGTTTCGAAATTGAGATATACTGTATAATATATAGACCCCCGCAAATTCGAGATATCCTGTATAATTAGTAGTGTGGATGTGGCGACATCTGTTGATATTTTCGCAGTGTTATTTGGTGATAAATCGAAACTCCCCTAGATAATTATTATTGTCGACGCCATTTTCTCATGTGTCACCATCACAATACGCAATAAAATCGTACAAGTGTTATTTAGTACGAGAATTTCACACATTTCTATTACAAGGAATTTGAGTAAAATTCGATCAATTCACACAATCGAGTAAGTTGCATTATTAGTTGTAAAACAAAATGAAACGAATCAAAAAAGTTGCGAATTTATTATTTATTGATAGTAAAAAAAAAGTTTGTCCGTAATCAGCTGACATATTTTCTTTTATTAGTTATTGGTATTTGTTTAATTAAAAAATCTAGACTGCTTATCTGTTATTAATGTTTTTTTTTGGTAATAATATCAACATTTAGTTGGTCATGATGACTCATTAGTTTTTGTGTTGATTCTCATTTGTTTTCTTGTGTCTAGAGTCACATAAAGGTGGTTGTTGTTGTTTTGTTTTTACAGAGATGGCTAGCCGTAAAAAGGTGTTATTAAAAGTGATAATATTAGGTGATTCGAGTGTTGGTAAAACATCATTAATGAATCAATATGTGAATAGGAAATTTTCAAATCAATATAAAGCAACAATCGGTGCTGATTTTCTAACAAAAGAAGTCACTGTTGATGATCGTACTGTTACAATGCAAATATGGGATACAGCTGGACAAGAACGTTTCCAATCATTAGGTGTTGCCTTCTATCGTGGTGCTGATTGTTGTGTTTTAGGTAATTATTATCATCATCATGTCGAAATTGTGTGTGGTTGATTCAAATTAATTTTTTTATTTGTAGTGTTCGATGTGACCGCTCCAAATACGTTTAAATCATTAGATAGTTGGCGTGATGAATTTTTAATACAAGCATCACCACGTGAACCAGAAAATTTCCCATTTGTTCTATTGGGTAATAAAGTTGATTTAGAACCGCGTGCAATTAGTGCAAAACGTGCACATCAATGGTGTCAATCAAAAAATAATATACCATATTTTGAAACATCAGCCAAAGAAGGTTTAAATGTTGAACAAGCATTTTTGGCAATTGCCAAAAATGCATTAGCCCAACAAAATTCAACAGTTGATTTATATAATGAATTCCCTGATCAAATTAAATTAACACAAACAAATAAAACGAATAGTAATGGTGATTCGTGTGCATGTTGAATTTTGTATAAAAAATATTTCAAAAAAAATAATCTCAAACCTAGAGATAATTCACACACAAACAACAACAACAATAAAACTACAACAAAGCTTTTTAATATTATCATTGTTAACAATTCTTAGGGTTTTTTGTTTTTGTTTATATCGTGTGTTGGTAATGATTTTTGTTTTGTTTTTCCCCCGAATGTTAAGTCCGTTTAATTTTTGCAAAAATTACAAGCTGAAAGCGGTTCTAATAATTTCTCTCTTCCCGCGTCACTCCCCCTTTCCCACAACTAACTAACTCACCATTATTATGTGATAAATTACCTATATTTTAAACAATAATTTGGATGATTATCAACGGTACCTTGATTATACATATTATACATATATATTATATATAAAAAAATGCTTAAATATATATTTAGTTATCATTTAATATTCACGATAGATAGATAAAATATAAATTATTTTTATTAATATTATTATTTGAATGTTCCATATTATAGATTAATTATTATTATTATTATTATTATTATTATGATTAATTGATAATATCAATTTGAAATCATACACAAGTAGGTTTTATTTTGTTTTGTTTTTATGTTCGTTTGTTTGTTGTATTTATTCATCACGCAACTAAACTCAAATTATTATCAAAAAATGCTGTGTATGTGCGTTTATTGTAGTATAATTATTATTAATAATAATAATAATAATGATAATAAATAAATAAATTTGTATATTATAGATATAACAACATTAATAATAATAATAATAATATTAAGGCATATAGAAAGAGATTCATATGTTTTAATGGCCATAAAAAAATTATCCAAATATCCTTTCATTAGATAGTTGAAGCGTCCGATTATTCGACAGGTGCCTTGGTCATGCTCATCGTCTTATAAACAGGTGTTGACACTACCCTTGAGTGAATTGTGATTGGCGCAACAGTCTAGGGAACGAAAAGCAGGACATAGACCAAAAAATGTAAGTTAGAAAAAGATAAATGCCATAACTTACCATGATAAACAAAGATTATGTATTTTATTTGACGTAACTATTTCTAGCTATCTCTATTTATTTATATAATCATCTTTGTTTTGATTCTCGTTCCCTAGATTTTTGCGCCGCTTATTAGGAACTACAATTACTTACAATAACGAAGTCATGCTAACAATGCTTTTTAGTATAGGAGTGTTAAGACCGTGGTCCTGTTGTAGTCGGTTAAGTTGGTTTTTTTTGCTGTGGTTCTATTTTATAGGAGAATGTTGATGCGTATATGTATAGCCGTTATTGAGGAGCTTGTTGCAAGTCTTTTTGATTTCTGATGGCTAGTTGTAGAAGTTTAAACTTTTGTTTAGTAAACGGTAGATAGGCGCTTGTTATTGTCGGCTTAATTTCGGCATTGACTGTACAGAAGAGTAGGTGTTTAGTATCGTCTAATCAGGAACGTCGTGGAACTTCGTCAGGTACGAGGTAAACATTTACATTCTTCAAGTGCGTTTTGCAAAACAGAGTTATAGTGAGAAAAGATTAGCCTTCTTTTTCCAAGGCAATTGATTACCCCACTTGGGATTTCTCAGCATCGTTCTTAAATTAGTACGAAGAATAAATTATGTGATGAATGAAACCATGGAATTTTATCAAGCTCAATTAATTCCGTACGTGGCCAACTTTGATAAATTGGCAAGTTCTTGTACAATACAGGCATCTCAAGTTGGATCAAATCAACTTTTGAAGAAGTTTCTATTTGTCTGTTTCTTGAGGAAGCTCTATGGATATTTAGACAAGAATTTGGTGCAACACTTGTATTTTAAGGTGGACGCTTAATGTGTGTGCCAACATTTTTTTGGAATTTTGCCAGAAACCCACCCAACACGTTTCGGATAAATACCAACGTTGGCGAGTACTTAATTACTTCGTTAGCCCTGATGGAAATATTTCTCTGAAAAAGTCTGATTTATACAAAAATTTGGACTCTTCTGGGCAAAATAAGACTTTTTCAGAGAAATATTTTGTACCAGAAAGGTAAAATACAAATCCATTTAGAAACGGTTGCAGTTTGATGAAATTCTATTCTTGCAATCGAAAAATCGCCAAAGTTTAATGAGTTCCAAATATGGCAACTATTTGGTAATAATAAAAAAAAATGTGTAGTTGTAAGATCAGTAGTTCCTAACGTGTCTACCGCAACACCTTTGATTTAGCAACGGGGACGAATCACTTCGTTAGGCATTGTTCCAAAATTTAAAAAAAAAACACCATACAAATTTTGTTGTTTTTGTCTTTTAATATCTATATTTAGACTTGTAGTTATTGTCAGAACATTGTTTTTTTTTAATTATTTGAATTTTACGACACCAATATGCAGTGAAAACAGCGAATTCTCTTTAAATTTTCTTACATTAACCAAAACAAAAAAAAACAAAAGCGAATAATTAAACAAGAACACTGAACGATTTCGATTTACTTTATAAATCACATTTCGAAATAGTAAAAGAAATCAAATGATTATGGTGTGTTGTGTTGTATGTTTCTATATATAATATAGGAAAAGCACAGAAAAAAAAACAAGAAAATCACAAGTAGAATTTCGACCAATAATTAAACAATTAAATAATAATAATAATAATAATAATAATAATTACAAAACAAAAAAAACCATACATAATTAAAATTTCGACTACTTAAGTAATACTAAAACAGATAGCGCGCCATCTATCGTTAATAAATCAATGTAATAACAACAATACCACAACTAGCGCCACCTGTTTGCTTTTGTCCACCCCAGAAAAACTAGATCTAGAAACACGATAATTACAATTCTGTGAGAGAGCATTTTTTATTTCAATTAAATAATAATAATGGAACGAAAAACCGTTTTTTCCCCACTCTCACAGACCTTTCAACCCTTGTTTATTAATTATTTTTTGCAATCAATCTATTACGCATCTACACAGTTATTGTGTGTTTATAATGTTTTTTAAAACATCGACCAATTATTAGTGAGATCGATCGAAATTATAATCGGTAAACATATATATATATATATATATATATATATGATAAAATTTGAATTTAACGCTATGTTATTATTATTTTCGCTAAAAATTTTATATACTTTTTTTTTTAATTATTTATTTTTTGATAAAGACGTGATTCTATTTGCTGATTACTGTTTATATAATTATTAATTTTTTTTAATTTATATAGGTGTATAATCACCTTTTGGTTTATAGAACCATTGACCTGTTACAGTTCTACGTACAATTTCGTTCATTAATAAACGTTTCTCTTTTTTAATCTTCTTTAATACACCTTTATTCTCATGGGCACGTCTTGATAAATATGGTAGGACTTCATTAACAGGACCATATGGTATATATTTATAAGCTGAATATCCACTTTGGCCTAAAATCAAATTACAATTAGATTTCAATTAATTATTACGAATTTTAATTAATTAATTTTACCTAATGGGAACGTTATATAATCACACATAGCTAATAATTGACCAAAACAGATAACTTTATCTTCTGGTTCAATACCAAATTCTTTCATTTTCTCAATAGCAAAACGTACAGTATCTTCATTATGAGATGCAACCATTATTGCAATTTTCTTTTCTTCACCAGCTTCTTTAAATGCTTTTATACGACGTAAACATTCAGTTAATGTTGAATGGTACATATTTGATGTTGCTTCAAAATTTGGATTTGTTGGATCTGCATAACCGAGTGCTGTTGCACGGGCTCTTTCCTACAAATTCATTCAAATTACAACAACAACAACACTAATAATAATACGAACTTGTTCTAAATAGGCTCCGCGAACTAATTTAGCACCAAAATAGAAATTTTGTCGTTTAGCTTGTTCTAAATCAGTTGTAACTTCATCTAAAGCATTCTTTAAATAACATTGATATGTATTAAAGACAATTGCTTTATCTATATTATATTTACGCATAAATTCTAATGTTATACGTGTTATAGCCGGTTGGAAATAAGTTTGTTCAGCATCTACCATAATACGAACATCCATTTCTTGCGCAGCCTACAATTAATTAATTCGTTAATTTTTGAAAATCTAATTAATAAAAATAATCATACTTTAACAATTGTATTCATACGTCTGATCATATTTCTAAACATTTCCTCTTCTTTCGGTGTTAATTGTGTTATTAAACGTGCCATACGGCCAGTTTTTAAATCTGGTACACGAAACGTATTACTTAATTCTTGATTCTCATCAATAATACCACTCCATGGGAATAAATGAAGAATACTATATCACAAAAAAATAAAAACAAGAATAAATACCCGTTTTTCGATTTACAATAAAATAAAAAAAACCGAAACTCTAGCCTATTTTTGTAGAGACAACACTAGCATTTTCATACAATAAAATTGAAAACTCACTAATTCTTGCCAGGGTTGATTCTTCATTTAATTAATTAATCAATTAATTTTTAAATTGAATTAAAATAATTCGTTTTGTTTTTGATAAATTCTAAATACAATACTACCCCTTTCTTTTACGAAATTGTTGGGAGCGGGGCTAGGGGAATATGTCATAGAAAAATATATTTGTTATAATAATAACGTCAATTTGGGTGGACCGTGTGTAATATGGTTTATCTGTATTTGTGGCGGCAAAATCAAACAAATTTGTTCACTTTTATGCGGTTCCTTAGTAGGCTGTCAATATTATTGTGCAATAATATTGACACTTCGCTCTAGATTGTGACTGTGCAATATTTTTGTTTTGTTCAGGGTGAGCGTTGGCGCATGCAATAGGGACTGCAAGCAAGCAATTGCACCAACCCTCTTCATCTATTATTTGATAGCAATATAAATTTGTTTTGTTACAAAGTGATTTGTTAAAAGATTTCATTAAATTGTAATTTTTTGCTAATTGATTCAATCAAGATATGAAATATGCAAAATTCCTGAGTGCGCCACTGAGGATGAGGAATACGGTAAGGGACGGTAGAAGGGAGAATATTTTAACTGCTATCTACCAATTGTCCTTAACATAATCCTTCTAACTTTAATTGTGCAATATTGTGGAATGAATGAAAAAGTTGACTATTTCAACAAGAATAAATCCAAATAAATCGGTTTAAAAATTGAAAATCATTCTCAATTTATAAACGATTATTAAATATAGCATCGACTACTGAAAGAATTTATTAATAATTAAATAATTATTGTTATCAGCAGTGAAAAAATGAGATAGTTGTGAATATTTCGATTTCACTTGATCCGACTATATTTCAGAGAGAATTCATCTGGTTCACATATTCCTCACTCTGAACAAAACTCAAATATAATTTCACAGTCTATGGCCAACACTCAATAATATTGCGCAATAATATTGATAGTCTAGTGACCGCATTATCCACAGACTGTCAATAATATTGCACGATAGTATTGACTGTCAATAATATTGCACAATAGTATTGACAGTCTAAGAGGCCAACATTTGAGCCATAAAAAGGATTATAGAAAATGAGTAACGATTCGTAAATGATCAGGGTATAATAACTTAATAATAATAATATCAATTAAACTATCAAAACTCACCCTTCCTTATCAGCAGTGATTTGATTCAAGAATTTTTTAACACTCTCTTTATCTTGTATCCTACCAATTAATTTCTTTTCTAAATCTTCAATACTTGTATGATGTGATAAAACATTACCTTCACCACCAGCAATTTCAGTCATAAAACTACGGGCACGCATAATTACTTCAGACAGTTGTAACTATATTAAAAATTATTTATTATGTAAAAAAAATATATATATTTTCTAAATTATATAAAAATTAAGTATTTTTACCAATAATTGTGGTCTGCCTAATGCTGTTAGTTTAATTGCTGTAATACCGGTGCCATAGGTTGCACCTAGAATTATTTATAAAAAAAACATAAACATAATAAACAAAAATAATTTAACCTACGAACAATTCATAATAAGATAGAAGAAAATAGAAATTCTAAGCCACTAACCAAAAATAAATAAATAAATAACTTAAAATGAAAAAAAATTCTATTATTCATTCCAAAATTTAAGTACTTTACCCCCACCATCTAGATTATTTGAATCTACCTAGTGACATTTTTTGTTATTAAGTTGCTAACATATACTCAAATTTTATAATGATACATGGAGAGAAGATAGAAAGAAATAGATAAAAAATAATCCAAACAATGGCGCGTTATCCAAAGGGCATAAAAGGACGTTAACGGGAGTGGTGATGACCAAAAGCAATTTTTGATAAGGAATATCGAAACCACTACTGAATATAGGACACGTAAGTCGGCCCCCACCCTAAGAAAACACGCCACTGTATTATCCAAAATAATTCTACCGGTAGATAACGTAAAATTTACCTCAATTTTAACTCTTTCTATCTTTTTTCTATATTAAAACACTGTAGTTGTTACTTTACCTGTTGAACATCTCTGAAAGTCTATAAAAATTTACAATTATTATCGGTTTTTTATTGTTAAATTGTTTTACAGGAAAAAAAATGATGAAAAAAATAAATAAAATCGGCCATTTTGTTAAAATTTTTTGTTTTGTTGGCAATTTGGAAAAAATCCCCTAAATAATAACGCCCCCTATCGAATACAATTGTAATTTCAATTGACATATACCGGTGGATGTTTCAAATTATGATATTTTAAATGGCCGTTTAATTTTTGTTTAAATTAATGAATTCCATTAATCAAATAAATCAATAAAGACACTGACCTGCGACAGCTTCTAAACATTTAATGAATGTCTCCATATTACGTTCACATGTTGCTTCATTTAAATAAAAATATGTACGTGCCGATTGTACTTTATATCGTCGATCGGCAAAACTTTTATCAACATGATATTGTTTAAATTCTTCGGTATGTTGGGCATCAGTTTCACCCATTTCAGGTACTGAAGCTCTATAAAAAAAATCAATAATAATAATAATAATAATAATAACAACCAATCAAATAATCGTCTTATGTTGGAAATACAGATAGAAGAGCCGAGCCTATTAATGTAAAGCTCATCGAATATTCGAATATTAACGAACACACACTACGAACATCTAACGAGCACACCACGAGCCACACAAGAACAAGCTAAATATAAGTAGATATTGAAATAATGAAGCACTATCCGCATCGCTCGAACGTTCACGAAGGAATGAGTACGATCGAATGGGAACAAAGGATTGTTTCAACACCGATCCAATAGACGTTGGTACTTCAAACTAAATCAATCGTTTGCATTTGACCGTGATCTCTTATAGTGTGTACTGGAAAAACAAATCTTTGTTTAACGGACAACACAAACGAATGCAAGGTCATTCGCCTACTTCAATCTGCACATGATAATCCTATTCGTTCGCATTTGGTCCCATTCCTTCGTGATCGTTCGATAGATGTGGACGGGTCTTTACACAAATATGAACATCGTTATCACAACTAGAACGACAAATTCTGTTGGACTCATTGAGACGAGCAACTCGCAATCCTTTCGTATTGTGTCCACAAATCCATCTCAACTAACCAGCTTTATTGTTACAATTATGCAATCTTGGACAATTTGCCAATATTGCCGTGCAATATCTACACGTAATCTTAACTCCAACCATGTAAATCTTTGTTTAGCGGAGAACACAAACGAATGCAAGGTCGTTCATCTACTTCAGTCTGCGCATGACATTTCCATTCGTTTGCGTTTGGTCCCATTCGATAGATTTGGACGGGGCTTTACACAAATCAGCAAATTCAAGTCTCAACTTGAACGACAAATTCTTTTGAATTCATTGAGGCCAGCATTCGTATTCTGTCTCAACTACCCAGAAAGATTGCTACAATTATGCAATCGTGCGGGCAATTTACCAATATTGCAATGCAGTATTGCACAATATTGCACATACATTGATGTGCAATTTTACAGGTATATTGCAGTGCAATATATACACGCTTAACTCTAAACATGTTATATTTATAGACTCGGCTCATCTAGTCTATTTCCACCCTTAATACTTACTCTACTTCACGTTTTTCAGCCTCTTCTTGTGATATATCCTCTTCAACAGAATAATCAAGTATTGGTTTAACACCAAATGAACGTAAACGTTCTAATACTGGACGTATTTTATATTCATCTTCACCAGCAACAAAATGACCATAAAATGTTGCTTTCATTACAGCAATAAATAAACGTTCACCTAATATTGCCTTGAAGAATTTCATCAACTGTAAATGAATTTAAAAAAGAAGAAAAAAAACGTTATTGTATCATCAATAATGATTTAATAATATCAACAAAATCACGTGGTGATTCTAGCGTTTCGTAATCAAACATGCAAACATTATTTTCAATCACGTTCTATTCGGATAAGGCTCTTCTTTTTTTTGGCTGGTTGTTATTGTCGGAGTTTTTTTTTGTTTATTAAAAAATTCCGCTAATATCCAATGAACCTGGACCCAAAAAAAAATGTCCTATATATGACATTTACATATTAATTATCAGATAACTTTACATAATCAATCAGATAGTTTTTGACCGGAAAGTCCGTTGCGACATCCGTGCGACAAGTGACAAACATACAGACAAACTCTTACACAACCTATCTATCACTATATAGGAAAATTTTAAATTATTGCATAGCTATAAAAAAAAACAGGATAGAATCTAATTGTAAACAATGTTAACTTGGTTTCAAATATCAAACAATTAAAATGAATCAATTTTGATTTTCCCACCGAAAAACAAAACAATTGAAATAGAGAGCAAAATAAAAGACAATCGATGACGTGTATATATGACACAGGCAACTTGATTTTCATTGGAAATGGTGGTGGTAGGTCGCCGCCGCTGCCACCGTTGTTACTACAACCCCTACCAATCGATAGAGTTGGCCTAATTTGCAATATTTGCCCCTATTTAAAATTGTTTTCTATTTTCTTTTATCAAGATAGAATAAAAATTACGTTTTAAGCAAAGAAGGCGTTGGATCTTCGATAACGTCACACAAATATGACCAGCCTCCTTAGCCATGCATTGAAAATATTCCAAAAATTCGTTCTAATCATCTATCTTTCTTTAATTCTAACATCTATTTCAAATATTATTAAACAGGACATTAATCCTTTTATTTATAAAAATAACGCGATTATATTGTGGAATTTATTGCAGAAAAAACAAAACAAATGAATAACTTTCAAAATTCCAAAGCTTCCTTGTGATTGCTATTTTTATCTATATATCTACCATACTATTATTTTTTTGTTTTTTTTTTGTAGTAGGCATGTGTTAGCCAATAACAATTGGCAAACGACAGACATAGAAGCCAACTTGATTCATATTTTATATACGTATTTAACTAATAGCAAAGGTCGTTTTTGTAAAAATAAATTTTTGACATTCGCAAAATTTTGAATTATAAGAAAAACAATCAGTCTTTTTTTTATTTGTTATAATAATACCTTGAATAAGTTTACCAAAATAATATTTGTTTAAAAAACTTATTAAAATTATGATGTTGATAATAATTTTCTTCAAATTTTGATTGGTTCCCCTTTTTTGGTAAATTTATCAATAAGCAACATAATTATGCGCTTTAATGCAACCAATAAATATACAAATTGTTATCGCAATCGATTAAATATGATAGGTTAGAATTATGTAATCTTATCAATTTCAACAACCAATAAATTGCTGTTGGTTTGTTGTGTTTTTCTTCTATATACAGATTATATAATTGGGAAAATTGATAATAAATCATAATTCGTCGTGTATTATCGTTAATTTGACAAATTATCATAATTACGAAAAAATAAAAATAAAAATAAAAACCGTCTATAGTTGGCTGTGGAAACGCTAGTGAAATTACAAATGAGGCCTTAGCAGAATTCTAGGGAAAAAAGACGATCGCGCACCTAACCTCTTCTATTATCTTTCATCTACCCCCTTTTCATAATCATCTCAATTATTCGTAATTAATTTTAAATTATTAATGAAAATTCGTATAATTAGCGATAGAATTGAGTTTTTTTTTGTGTGTATGTGGAAAATAGATAATTGTTGGGGAAAAATCGATATGCCACCACCATTATGACCAACTTGACGTCATCAAAACCCCTAGATTTTCCAGATTTTTTTCTCTATTTCATTTGCAAGAAAATCTATTTTCTTCAACGAAATTAATGGGTTGTGTGGTTGCGTAATTGTTTTGTTGTTATTTATTCAATAATTACCTTCATATTATGCTCGACTAATGTTTCAAATGAGCATAACGTGTATACGACATAAGCTCTAATTAATTCGAAATTCGTTTTGCTTTTGAATGCGGCTTTAGCATCTTCAAATGTGATATCTAATGGATCTCTATGTTGTTGTTGTTGTGTTGTTGCCGGTGTTGCTTGTTGTTTACATGTTGCTGAATTTTGTACAACAGCAGTTGATTTCAAATGTACACCACCTAAAATACGATGATTAACCCCATGTTGTGCCTCTTCTAAACGACACAACTGATCGAATACCACACCGAATTTCTTGTGTATATTACGTGTATTGCCTCTTGTTAATGTACGAAGAAAAGCCATTACCACACTCTATTTTTAGATAAAGTTTTCCACCCAAAAAAAAACCAACTCGTCGTCGTCGTCTATATTACAAATTCAGAAGTCTATCGGTGTCTGTGGAATCGGACGAATTCAAAGAACAGTATACACGAGTACCGGTGCAATTTCAATCTCAAACAAATTAAATTAATTAATCCAATTCCCAATAAATTATCCAATTAATTAATGAATTTGTTGGTTTTTTTGCGAAAATTTGAGTGTTTTTGTCGAAAATTTGTGAAAATTAACACACCGACACACATGCACACACGCACAACACACAAGAAAACAAGTTGTACGAGCGATAAACACCTCACGACTGAAACCGGTCGACAACTAGTCGATCTATTATAGAAGAATTCGTCCTGAAATGGATGTGGCTAAAATGCCACACAAAATCACGTCAATACAAAAAATCAATCACGCTAAATTTATCAAAATCACACGTAATTTCTAAGAAACCAAAAAAAAATTAAAAATTGTTGTAATCCACACCAAAAAAAAAACAAACTCGAATTGAATTTGAATGATAATTGATAAAAAAATGCGATAAAAACTGATATTAGAAAGTTGCGTAATCGGAGACACAACATAAAGCGCCATCTATACGAACGATTTTTAAATTGCAGGGGGATTTTTGGAAAATTTTACAACGTTGCCAAATTTCAACTATTTATTTTATAATTAGAGAAATTTCCTCTATTGCAATAACACTACTTATTACATTATGGAAGAAGATGAAAATCAATTAAATACGTTTATAATTAATGTAGAAATCGTTTCATTTCTTGATTTTGATAAGCCATACTGTATTGAGCATTTTCAGCTTTATCAATCATCGCATCAATGCGATCAACATGACTGTCTAAGGCTTTAGCTAAATCGCTTTTGCGTTGTTGTTGTTGTTGTTCACCAGCATCAGTTTGTTGTGAATTCGATGTACATGATACTGATGCACCATCTCTATCATCATCACTCAATTGTTGCGATAACGAATTATCATAACCATCTGTTGTTGTTGAATTGCCACTACTGATTTTCAGTTTCAATAAATTCGTTAAACTACCACAAGAAGCCTAGAAAAAACAACAGAATTTCAGTAAATAACACCCAAAATGGGATAGGCAACCAATTATACTTTAAACCTATTAATCTTCTTCTGTGTAATCTGTAAGATACTGTTAACTTCATCTAATCCACCGGAAATCCGCCCTAAATTCTCATTAGTCAAATCAGCTGCCTATGTTCAATACGACGAAATAAATCAATAAGCAAAACAACACAAAATTAAAACACAAAAACCTTCAGATTCTCCGTATCGATATCGGCATCATCACGATTACCACTAGTAATCTCCTGTGATTCTTGTTGTTTCTCCAACCAATCATCATAATTAGGCTTATCAATACCTAATAATTCAGCACGCATACATTCATATTCGTACGTATTTTCAGACATCATCGGAACACTTTTCAAGTTAAATCAATCACTGTATTTTTTTCCCATCACAGTTGGTAACACTGATTCGCACAAGTATTGATTTGTAAAAACTATAGTGAAAACAATCAATAATAGATGGCGCTCACACAATAATTCAATAGTACTGAAATTCACGGATAGAGGACGCTACTACTATAGAATTCAAGATGTAAATTTCAAATTAATTATAAAAAAACATCTCCAAGTTAAATTAATCACTGTTTTTCATCGCAGTTGGTAACACTGATTCGAACAATTATTGATTTAAAAGTTCAAAAAAAAACTGCAGTGAGAACAATCAATAATAGATGGCGTTTACACTATAATTCATAATTGTTAAACTAATAGATAGAGGGCGCTATTACTATAGAATTTAAACATATCGTAATTTCAAATTAATTATTGTGTTAATTAATCAAATTTCATTTTTTTTTTATACAATTTTATATACAATAATTCGTTGTTAAATATTTGGAACACACAGTATTTTTTTCATTTCTTTTTCTAACAAAAGAAAAAAAGAAAATCACAAAATAAGAAAGAGATTTATTTACATAACTTTTCAAAAGTTTTATTGTCTTCACGATAATTATCTCTCTGTCTCTCTCTCTCTATTATACGATTCTCTTCTTTCATTATTATCAATTCTAAATTTTAATTACAGTCTAATCTAGTGTCATGATTCTTCAAATGTTTCACACACCAAACAAAGGCCACTTGATGATTATGATAAAAATAAATAACAATATATATAAATACATATATATATATATATATATATATATATATATATATATATATATAAAAGCGAATTGCAAACGATTGAGCACTTTTGGTTAAGGCATTTTTCTTTCAACAACAAAAAAAATAATAATCAAATAATAATTTATAGATGTGCGTTTATCCATCATCTATTCATATAAAAAATTCGTTATACTTCATCATCAGCTAATTGTGTTTCATTTAAACCATCACCACCAGCCCCATCCACATCAATATTACCACTATTAGCTGTAGCTAAAGCTGTTGCTGCTGCTGTTTCAGCTTTATTTAATACCATATCAGCCTCTAATGCACGTATACGATTTTCATGTTTAACAATCATTGCTTTCAATTTACGTATTTCATCAGCGAATTCTTGTAAAGTTTTATCCTATAAATAAATAATTATTGAATATGTTGTTTTGTTAATAAATAATAAGAGTATTTACTGATATTTGTGTTGTTTGTGTTGTTGTTTTCTGTTGTTGTTGTTGTTGTAATGAACTTTTCGTACAACCTTTATCTAAAATATTCCGTTTCGTTACTGTAATTGTTGCTTTCGATTCAGGTTTATAACCATCTTTTAATGATATCAATATCGGTTCAGCATCTTTACCATTTATCCATTCATCAGCTGTTAATGCAGCTTGATCACCAAATGTATCCGGATATAAATCCTCTTGGAATAATTCCGATTTACGTGGTACAGTCATTGTGATAACTTGACATAAACCAGAATTATTTAAACGATAAAAACGTGCAATTTCACATGTTGTTACATCACAACCACGTTTTGGCATCATACCAATACCACGTTGTGGATCTGGTGTTTGAAATGTATTTATATAATGTACAAATGGTGGTTCAGCTGTTATTTCAAAATAACGTATCACTGAATCACCTTTACCACATAAATAAATTAAATTTGTATCTGGATCATATAATGGAAACATTATACCATTTGATGTATCTAATTCAACCATAACAATTGGTTCATTTAAACCATCTGGTGTACGTAAACTATATTGACGTTCGGACATTTTTGAGAAGCCTGTGGTGAATACTAGGCCATGCCGCAAAAATATTGCACGTGTAGCTTTAGAACCTACAATTAATACAATTTGTTATTATTATCAATAAATTAATTTGATTTAATTTAATTAACCTTCATGGCAAATGGCTTCTTGTTCAATTTCACCATTACGCGGATTGATTATACGTATCTTCTTATCTTTGCATGTTGTTAATAATTGTGAACCATCCCAATTGAAGCATGCACTATAAACAATATCTGGATGACAATCTAATTTAATTAATGCTTCACCAGTACCAACATTCCATATAATCACTTGATTATCACTACCAGCTGTTAATAATACATTTAATGCTGTTGGATGCCACAATACTAAACCGACACGACGTTGATGATAAATCAAATCAACAATTGGTTCTGTTAATGTTTTAATTAAACCACCATCTGGTATATGCCATACTTTAACAACACAATCCTCTGAACCACTTGCTATCACATTATCATTATGTGGACACCATGCTATATCTAATACAGGTCCTTTATGGCCACCAACTAATGGATGATCAGCTGGTAAACGGCCCACCTACAATAATAATAATAATAATTTCGCAAAAATATTTGGCAAACATTCAAAAATTCGTTAAAAATAAACCAAATCTAATTATACACATCACACGAATTACCTTGTTGTGGGGCAATACAATAAAGGCACCACCACCGGCACTCTCAACAATTATAGCAAGAAATTTCGGATTTACCGAACAAAATGTTGAATCCCATGAACTTTTACTAACACGTATATTATCGTAGCATTGTTCTCGTTTTAAGGCTTGCCCATAAACGTGACGGAATTTCGATGTACGCACCACACGAAACGACATCTAAAACAATAAATTAATAATCACACACACACACACACAAAAAAAACACCCAACAAACAACAATATGAAAATCGAGCCGCCCCCCACAACATAACCTACAAAAACAAATTTTCTATAGAAAATTCATTTGTTTTTACCCACAAATCAACCGGTTCATATCACAGCCAACTATAATCAAAACATATCAACAATACCATTAAAACTCACCTTAATTACAACAAATAAATTAATTAATAATTTAACACACAAATAGAAAACGCATAACTTGAACACGATATAATATTAAAAATGAATTTTTCGGTATGCAATCCCTTATTTGGTTATGAGAAAATTTATTTTGAAACGTCAAACAATTATCTAGTAACATTCATGTCTGTACGATTGGTGTGACTGTATTGTCAATTTTTTTGTTTTGGCCTAGGGGAAATAACAAATTCCCCCAAAAAAATTATTTGATAACAATGGCTGATAATTTACAAAAAAAACCATCGAAAGGTATTTTAAAAAATTCGAGTAGTTTTGATAAACAAGATGTACCACCGCAAGCCAGGTATGTATCTATAATCAATAATTCAATTAATAATTAGTGTAATTAATTATTTGATCTCAAGCAAAACAATTGAGGTTATGTTGTTTTGAAGGTGTTGGCTCTAATTTTTTTTTCACCTTGATTTATTGTTTTTTTGTTCCTGTATTGTTCAAGGAAACATTCAACAAAAGAAACAAAATGGGATGAAATGAATATAATGGAAACATTACATCCGCCTGATAAAGATTATGGTCATATGAAAATTGATGAACCGAAAACACCATATAATTACGTCGATGTGGATTTAGATCATTTAGACGGTTTAGATGCGAATGAATTAAAGAAAAAGTTTGTTTAAATTTATAGAAATCGCCCAAATTTCACAACATCTAATCAACGAATTTTAAATTGTTTTCACAGAATATTAGCAAGTGCAAATAAACCACCGAAAGTATTGGAAGAATCTAGTGATGATGATGATGATGGTGATAATGGTAAAGATTTAACATCAGATGAGAAAGCCAGAAAGAAAGACTTTGAAAATAAACGTAAAAAACATTATAACGAATTCTATGCTGTTAAATTAGCAAGGAAATTATTAGAAGATGATGATGATGATGATGATGAAGATGGGGATGAAGATGAAGATTGTGGTCAATGTTCTTCATCGAAATAAAAGTAAAATAAACGAGAAAACAAATACAAAAAAAAACTGGTTAGTTATTAGAATATAGTTGGCGATATTTTCATAAAAAAAATATAAAACAAAATACACAACGCCATAATTTATAACACAATAAAAACACAAGCAAAAAATTGGCTGTGGTAATTACGCGCTAATTACGTAATAATAATAATAATAATAATAATAATAAATAAGGCGCTTGGGAGTCTACCATATAATTTCCATTATATCTCTAAAAAAAAACAAATTTCCAATAATTTATAATTATTTATATTGTAAAATATTATAACGTTTATATTAGAATTATAAGACTTAGATTTTTGGGTGTTTTAAATTGAAAATGTTTAAATTTCCCGCATATTTTCAAAATTATACAATCGACTAATTATAGCTCTGACCGATATATCCATTTGAAATAACGTACATCGATTCGGTCTATTTGGGCGATAATTACCCAATAAACGGCGGTAAATTCAAAAAATCAAATTATATAAACATTTATTATGTTAAATCTTTCTCATAAAAAAGATTTTACAACAAATATAACAGGTATATATATATATATATATATATGTATATGTATAAATATATGTTGTATATTATAATTGATAATGTCTAGACATCAAGGAAAACTAGATTTTCGAACATGAATTAATCGGAAAAACAATTGAGCCAAACTGTTTTGTTAATTGAATTTTTGGTGCTTAATAATATGCCTGTTATTAATTATCGGAAGATCAATTGTGATCACTCGGAATTAATAAATAAATAAATAAATAAATAAAACAGGGATTTTTAATTGAATAATTTAAAAGAGAAATTCAATTGACTATCGGTAAAAATTTCAGTCTTAGGACTTCAATATGGTTGTGTTGTTAAATGGGTGGGGTTAGGTCAAGTCAAGTCAGGTCAGGTGATGGGGGGGGGGGTGAAAACAATTTTACCCTGCTTCTATTAATTTTTTGTTGTTGTTTGTATATAGGTATGTGTTTGTTATAAGATTATTGCCTTCAATTATATAATTCTTAATTGTTTTTTTTCGTTTTTTTTTGTTTCTATTATTTCGTATCAGACTTATCAACATTTACATATAATGGTTTATATAAAACAATAGGCTCTCTTAAATGATGCTCATTACCATCATAGACTTGTCCTAATAGGAATTCAGGGCCAATATATTGTCCACCTTCCACATGCGAACAAGCGTTCTCTGTCAAATATAATATAAACCACAATTACATGATGTAAATTTAGAAAAAAAGTGTGATTGAATCGAATCGGGATTCGAACCGGCCACTATATACTTGCCGGACTTACCATATTTGATCGTAGGTGTTGTATTTGTGTTCGGTATTCGAAATGGTACTGTTGCAATTGTTATCGGATAACTAATTTGCACAATATCCATATCATTATCACTATCTAAACTAATAGAAAGCACATAATAGATTTGTACTAAACGACATATCCCAATTAGGGTTGTAGGCATTGTTGGTATAACTAAACTGTTACTGCTATCCCATTTGGTGCGTGATTGTGGTTTAACATTACTACCTCTTAAAAGTAATTCCAAAGAAAAATAAATGATGATATAAATATATATAGAAATACAAACCTATATTCGAATACTAAATGTTTTAAATCTTTACTAACACCTAATACACCACGATCAATAAAAAATTCACAACATTGTTCGAAACGTACACGTAATTTAACTTCATCATCACTTTGATTGTCAATAGTTGCTTTTAATTTGATACTTTCTTTACATACATACGCTGAACGTTCTAATACACAACGTAAACTAATTGTGCCCTTTTTACAACACCAACAACATGTACTTTTGCGATCTTCACAAACCAACGGTTTCTATTAAAAAAACCAACAACAACAACAACATTAATTGTTCAATTGTTTTAATTTAACAATTAGAGATCTTACGAAATATTGTTCTTCCATACAGTCGATATGTGGTCCAATTATTGTAAAATATTTCATACCTTGTGGTGGACTAGCGTACGGTATATCAATAGTTACTTTGAAATAATAACGTATACAACATGGTTTACTTTCAAATGAACAAGGAAGACTTGTTTCAGGCAATCGAAAACGGAATGGGAATTTATGTGTGCCACGTGGCAATATTGGTATTGTTGTATTCAAATTTTTCTCACCCCAAACAATTTGACGTTCATCAATAAAATATTGATCATCCTTCACCTGTATTGAAATTCGAATTCAATTAGAAATATTGTGATTCGATTTAATTAATTAATTAATATTATACCGTTCGTCTATCACCTGATAATAAAACTTTCCATTCGGCATGAGCTTTGCCACGTAGTAATACACGGATCGCTTTACCATTTGCAAAAACAAACAAACACAAAATTATTAATAGAAACAAAATGAATGATTCGATCATGGCTTACTTCGCAATTTGAAATTTTCGATTGTATCCAATATAATTGTGCCATTTATTGTTTCACCAGGATAATAATATTCTTTTTCTAATTTTATATCAAATTCACGTATATAATCCATTATTATTTTTATGTATTTTTCTGGTATTAATTTACACCATATTTGTTAGAATTTTATTTGATAAGAAAATAGAAAAAAATCGTTTTTTGACATCCCTATAATTACACACACACACACACAATTGTGATTAATATTGGAATATAGATAGATATGGATTCTCTCTATTGTGTGTGTGTGTGTGGATGAAAATCAATAAAACAAAGCATGCGTGTATCTCAACAATTTTTGTTTAATTTCGCATTTGTTTATTGAACAATCCTAATTTTCTTTGTTCGATAAATCGCTGTAACCATGATGAAACAAATGATATATGAATGGAATCAACTAGATTTATTAAAAACAATTGTTAATGTTGGCTTTTGTAGGGAGAAACAAATGAAATTTCATTCACGGCCTACTCTATATATATATATATATATATATATATATATATATATATATATATATATATATAATTATATATAAAAAAATAAGTAGGCTAGAAGAAACAAATGAGTACGTTGTGGATAAAATGGTGGTTATCTAAGCCTACTACGTTTCTGTTCTAAGAGAAAAATGAAAGTAACAATCGAAAAAGCCAACTTGATTGTTCCCACTTTCAACAACAACAACAACAAATTCTCATCATTTTTCATGAATTGTTTTTGTTGTTGTGTCAAGGCAAACTTGACAAAACAAATATAATCAAGTTTTTCTTGTTCAAGTTGACTTGTGAAACTTGCTAATGTAAATGTAAATCTTCAAGAGTGCATGAAAACCAGAAACTTTTTCAAATGCTTGAGGAAGTATGTATTTCAACAAACAATCAAATCAAGTTTCTGTTCTTGTCGCACTCGTATTAGAAACATTGCAGCAATTCGATAAGATATCAACAAGTTCTTTAAAAAGTCACTTGAAAATGTGTGTACATTGTAAAAGTTCATCACTTAGTATATGCCAGTAAATATGTACAGAATTTCTTGTTAAACCATTGGAATTCGACTTCGAAGTCCCTTTTTGATGTTGTTATAGAAAACCGTCTAGGGACCGTTAGATTAGATCAAAGATCTTCCATCTGGTACACGTATGGTTCCAAAACGAATGAAGGGGGAATCCTCATCCTGAGGAAAGTGGCCCACCAGCCAAAAGTCTTGCAATAGCAATGTGTGCTAGAGAGTGTTTAAGAAGAAACCTCAAAGGTGAACAGATACACATTGGCAATTCCTGAAACAACTGGCAAAGGACAACAAACTTACACTTGCATGGGTGTCAGAGCATCAGGGATTTGCTAGAAATGAAATAGCTGACAACTTTGCTAGAACAGGAGCTATGGTTCTACCCACAGGACCGGATCCATTCTAGGGGCTAACCAAAACCCACATAACGCATGAAGGAAATCAATGGAGCAGAAAGGTGCTCTACTGCTGAGTGTCCACGTATGCGATCTAAGTAGGAACGAATTAAGACTCATAACAGGGCATTGCCCAATTAGATACCATCTCCAGAGGCTAGGCCAAATCAGACTGTAAAAGACTATGTGGATTGGACGGTGAAACCTCCGAACACGCATTATGCCAATACGATGCTTTGGCTCGCTTAAGCCTATCCAATTTGGACAGTAGATATCTTTTCCGGGATAGCAACAGATGAAGAGTTAAGAACAATAGATCAACTGTGGTTGTACAAGCCACCTGGAACTGGAAAAAAACTTGATAGTGCCATTGCATTATTAAACAAACATGATGGTTAAGCTGTGTTCACAATGCCGAATCAATAATGTAAGGCAAATGTTTGGGAATTTCTGTTAAATGAATTGATTCCGGCAAACATTGGAAGACTTTGATTAAGGTATGACCGTTGATTGGATGGCTTATGCAAGCTAACTTGATTTGTTTCAATTTTATATTGGAAAAACAGCCAACTGGATTTTTCGATAATTTTCAAACTTATTGCTACTATTTACCATTTCTATCTCTGTCTAGGATTTGAAAACAAATCAATGATATACAGGTATGGTCTTTTCATCTAGAAACATTGGAGAAACTAGAAGAAATGCAACAGCATTATAATGTGAACGTGGTGAAAAAAGACAAGCAATACAACTACTAAACTATCTATATTCTCTACATCTCTTTTCAGCACATACACATCATCAGTCTGTTTCATTTCTTCTAGTTCCTCCAATGTTTCTAAATGACAAGAGCAGGTGCACTGTATACAAAAACTAACGACTACTATACCGAACGATTCAAGGATCTACATACATAGGGAAAGAGAGAGACAGGTATATTATTGTCCATGAGAGAAAGAGAGAGTAGGGCCATTATCTAAGAGTCTATGAGTGGGTATTGTTCATAGCGAACATTTCTCATTCTCTGATCGCCTATTTTCTCCTTTTAACTAACTTAAAAGCCATAAGATTGGATAACGCTTGTCTTTTTCCCTATGTACCTAGATACTTTAATCGTACGGTATGTACTTTTTTGAATGGACAAACAAATAAACAAAATGGTACAACTCTGCTTACTAAGCCTACTTTTCCATATTCTCCTCAAATACACACGGCCAACTTGATTTCTGTATAATTAACGGAAGAAAAATCAACAAATAAAATATTAATAACAATAAAAAAACAAAACAAGCCTACTATTATTAATTTATATAAATTTCACCAAGCCAACTGGATTTTCTATTGGATGATTGAAAAACAAATGAAAAACGAATAAACAAAATGGTATAATTCTGCTATATCGAAGCCTACTTTTCCCATATTGTCTCCCTAAATACGCACACAGCCAACATGATTTCTTCTCAATTTTTGAATTTAAATAAATAAATATACAGGTAGACAATTAAAAAAAAAACACCTGTAAATTATAATGACGATTCCTGTATATTTTGACTAGTTGAATCAAATTAAATTAATTTTGATCGAAATAAAAATAATGGAAAATTTACAATTTCATCTATACAAACATTGATAAATAGGATAGAATAAAGACAAATATATAACACGACGAAATTGGCACAATTAAGCCAAAAATATTCAATAATAAAAATAACAACAACAACAACAACAATTAAATTAAACAAATTTCTCTACAGTTTGTAAAATCTCTTGTGATATCCTACGGATAGTTGCATGTGAATTTGGATAATTGATCAAATCATTCAATAATAAATGGCCATTCTCTTCGCACAACATAACACAATAACGTTTAGCTACAATGAAATTACAATTTAATAACAAAAAACGTTCGAATTAAAATTATCATCTTACGATTTTTCGTACAGACATGATGTATCGCCCATACAGCCCACAATTGTATTTGATAATCGATTTGTGTTGTTAATAATGGAAAAAATGGACGAAAACTACGATATGCCACCATTTCACTATCCGGTATACGCCATTCATTTATAATCAATTCTAATTTCTCTAATAATTCATTGCGTGTGTAACAATCGATCAACCATAATTCATTATCGATACAATCAGATGTTAGATGTGCAACAATACCAGCAGCAAAATAACTAACATCGATATTATTACTATTTAATAAAATATATAATTGTTTGATTAATTGATTCAACATTAAATGTTTACGTAAATCAATCACTTCAGCAATATTATTTAATAGACCTAAAACTTTCGTTTCAATAGCTTGATCATTTTCAAATGTTTGTAATACATTTAAAAATAATTCGGCACCATTTAATTGTAAAAATACACGACATGTTGGTGAACTTTCATCGGTTAAATTCCATAATGCACTCAATGTAAATTTCAATGTTATATCAGATATACGTGTTTCAACACGATTCTTTACCATTGATAATAATTGATTCATATATTGTGTTTTTGAGCCTAATTTTGATGTTTCTATTGTACTAATTTTTGCTGCTAATATACTACAAATAGCAACAGCCATACGATTCATATTGATATCATCGAATGTACATAATGCATCTAATACCAATTTGGCGCAATGGTAACGATTGAAATTGATCTCTTGCAAAATTGTATCACTGCATAAGATTAATAATGAGTTCTTTTGTAATTGAAATTCATCCGGATATAATTCCATTGATTTCAATGTTAATTCAATACATTTACTTAATAGTTTCGGATGGATACGTTTTGATAAATCACCACGTGTTAGATTATATAAACATGCTGTTGCTGCCATTTGTACACCAAATTTCTTTTGATGCAATAACATACATGGCAATATCAATTTAATTATATCATTACGTGATTCTTGATAGTTGTTTGTTAATTGAAATAGATAATATAATGCTTTCTGTATATAAATTGAACGTTCTTTATAATATTTCAATGCGATTTTGATTTGTTCTTCATTACCCAAACCGCCAATTATTAAATGTTTTGGATAATCATCGGTGTTCGTATTGTTGAATTTCGGATTTAATATCAAATCATTGAAGACAATACCTAAATATTCCAAATTCTTGTGGGTTTTTAAGAAATTCTCAATTATCTCAAATGTTATCATATCTTTCCAACCACTGATATCCAACGATATTAAATCGTTTAAATCGCTTGTACTTTTTAATATTTTTATAATTTCATATTCGTGTTGTTGTTGTGTTGTGTGTTGTTAATAAATCTAATTTACCATTAAATAAACTCGCATCTAAATAACGTAAATGTTTCAATTGTAGAATCGTCGAAGCGTAATTCTTTGCTAAATGTAAATCCTGTAAATAATTCAATTGATTTTATTGTTTGGTTTTTTTGTTTAGTTTAGAAAAACCAACGACTTACAACAATTGATAGACTGATTAATTGGTCGGCACGATGCAATAACGGTTGTAAATCTTTGATGAACGTACCGGAAATATCGAATTTCTCTAAAAATTTCAAATCTTCACAAATCATTTGGAAACTCAATTGATTCAATTCGGTGTAAGATAGATTTAATGAACGCAGATTCTTCAATTGTGTCATTTTCACCATTAAACTATGCCGACTCATATCGATGAATGTGCATTTCGTGAAATTTACATTAATTAAATTCGTTAATGTCCATTCATTTAAACAATCTAAAATATCACCAATTGATAGATTTTTTAAATTGACACATTCCAAATCGATTAATTTGTGCTGTTTCAATATTTGCAAACCGATCATTGTTATTTGGCAATTTTTTATGTGGACATTACGTAGTATTGTGTTCTTTTGATTGAATAAATACATTGTTGAATCGTATAAGAGATTTTTCTCATTGAATTTCATCAATAATTTCTCACTAATTTCATTAATTAAATATATATCTGTATCACGGAATTTGTATTTTCTACCATTATAATCGTCTAATAAACTATTATCACTGTCATTATCATTGTAATTCTCTTTATTCTCATCGTGTTGTTGTTTAACGATTTCTGGATTATTATCGTCATCGTCATTGATCGCTTCAATATATTTAAAAATATTATCACATATCGCATCCAAACATAATTCTTGTAATGTTTGTGGATTCTCATACATTTTCTTTTTGCGTTTTTCTTCCCAAAGAAAATTTAACCTCGAAATTTTTGATTATTCCACCCCGAAAAACCAATCAAAATCTAGTCGACTTGGAATTTTCTACAACACTTAAACATCACTGTGTGTGTTTTTGTTTGAATTTTCACTTATATTTAAAAAAGAAAATCGAATTTTCTCGTTTTTCCCCAAATTGGAATTTTAGTAATGTCAAATTTGTCAAAACAATGTCCGTCTGTCAAATGAGCCCGATTAAATACAGGAGACTGATCTCAATGTTGCCAAATTTCGGTAGTTTCACATGGTTTGATGAGTGATTTTCTGGTAATAGCGTCTAGTTTTTTTATTGCTTATCTATTTGTTTCACAATTAAATTATTGGTGGTTATGAAATTTGTAAATGAAGTTTTGTGGTGAGATGTTAAAACGGCTAGTTATTGAAATGATTTGATAAGTACCTCTATAACGGTAATGAGTGTTATCACTTCTTATCAGTAATTATTAGTTGTTTTTATTGTTCGTGAGATTTTCTTCTAATTTTAAACATGACACAAAGGTCCAAGAAAAGATTTCAACCCGTTCAATGCAGTACGAATTTCTCTCAATTTCGGCCACATTTCGATTACTTAGTAGTGTTTATTTGAATTTGGCCAACTTGACTGTGCAATTGATAATAATAGTGTTTTTCACAACATAGACGAAGATAGAATACCGTACGATTCAAGGATCTAGGTACATATGGATCACGACAAGGAGTGGGAGCATTGGCTAAGTGTCTATGGGTGGATGTTGTTTATAGCCGAAATTTCGCACCCTCTGACCGCCAATTTTCTCTTTGTCACCCTCCAACTTATTCGAAGGCCGTAAGTCGGGGTGGCGCTGGTCTTTTCCCCTATGTACCTAGATCCTTGAATCGTACAGTATAGAAACACCTATCTTGTAAAATGTCGCAACGATCATGAAGGAATCGAAACGAACGGAACTGTGAACACAGTGTGGATAGTAATGCAAACGCAACCGTACGGGAACGAAATCAATCGTTCGCATTTGGTGATCCCACTACTTTGTGATCATTTAAACGGAAATACGACAACATTGCCACAATTCACACACTTGTCCAACAATCACTCCCCCATTGTAATTAAAGCAGACACTACACGTTACGTTCTCCATCCAATCAATCGTACATATTTCGAATAAAAATTATTTTTTTTTTAATAGAAAATATCTTTATTTTCTCGTAAAAGGCATTAAATATCAATCAATAACATTACACAAAAAAAATATTTTCAATGCAATGTCTTGAGATATCAGTTTTGTTTTCATTTTATTTATTATTCATATTTTAATTTTAATTAAATTTTTTTTGAATTAATATTTTGCTTTTTTCATTTTTTTAAATATAGATATTTGTCTTAATCCTGTACTATAGAGAAATTAATAATAATAATAATAATCATAATAATAATAATAATAAATTTTTTATACAGAACATTCTTTAAAAACAAAACAGAAAGAAAAAAAAACACTAGAATAATATCAATATTTACACATAATCAAAAAAAATAAGAAAGAAGCAAATAAAATTGAACACTTTACCGAATTTGTTGTAGTTGTTGGGAAAGTAACAAAAAATAATAATAATAATAATAATAATAATAAGAGAAAAACTGGAATAAATTAACAATAATAGCCAATTACAAAAAAATTGGACAATCAATTAATAATAATAATAATAATAATATAACCACAATAGTAAACTCGAGGAAAACATTTGCCTAGCTATAGATAATCATAATAATAATAATAATAACAATAATCATAATATCAATAATAATAATCATAGTAAAATATACAATTATAAAAGCGGAAGGTCTTGTATATTTTCCCCATTTTAATTCTATTTATAAATCATTATTATCAACATTATGATCATTACTATAAGATAAGAATAAACAATAACAACAATAAGAAGACAAATCAAATGATGGTAGACACAAGAAGAATAGTAGGAAAAACGATGATGATTAATTATCTGTACACAAAAAAAAAAACTTCAAACCAAAAACAAATACTTAAAAAAAATAATAAAGACTAGCACTTTACATTATTATTATTATTTTTTAAACATATTTTTTTTGCAAATTTTCTCATTTTGTTTGTCTGTTTGTTTTTAATCTATAATAACGTAAGGCAAAATTTTCAAAATTTCGCCATTATACGATGGTACATCAACAACTTCATGCCACTCACGAAATATTCGTCCACTATCATTATCATTATTATTATTATTATCATTATTATCATTATCATTACTAACAATATCACTTGTCCTATTATTATTCACATTATCATTATTATTATTATGCACAAGATTATTATCATCACTATTAGTGTTAGTGTTATTATCTGCTTCTTCTAAAACGCCTTCTGAGATGCTGTATTTTTTAAAATTTTCACCATCAAAGTTTTTTAATAGTTTGACATCTTTTGGAATTATTTCATTATTTATATTAGGCACTACATTCACATATAATAAACCATTATTGGTCATTTCTGGTAATTTAATTGAATTATTTAAACCATAATTACCATTAATATTATCTAAATATTCTTTATGTAAATCATTTAATGTTATATTATTATTATTTAATTTATTATTTAAATAATTACGTGCTGGACAATCTTTAGATTCAATAAAATCATATTTTGATTTTGGTAATTGTTGTTGTTGTTGTTAAATTAGTATCATCAGTATTATCAATAACAACATTATCATCATCATCAACATCATTAGTTTCTGTTAATACACATGTACATACAGGTGTATCAACATCATTATTAATATCATCTAGGAAATGTTTATCAATCGGTGGTAATAATTTGAATGCTTCTTCAACACTTAATGATTTAATTTTATTATTATCATCAACATCATCATCATTATCATTATTATTATTGTTATTAAATTCATTTTTATCAGTCTCATCATTATCAATATCAACATCATCATTTTTTGTTGTTGATATTGTTGTTGTTGTTGTTGCTGTATCAATATCATCAACAATTATAATTTCATCATTGATATTATTATCATTATTTAAATTTATATTATTTATAATACTACTACTACTACCTGATTCATAGAAATTTCGATCATTTAATTTATTTGTTGTTGTTGATGTTGTTGTTTTATTTTTTTGTGAATTTTTAAAACGATTCGAATTTGTATTTAATTTTTGATCAATTATTGATACACGTTCAGTTAATTTAGCTGCTCTAACATTCAGATCTTCTTTAATCTTATTATTATTATTATTATTGTTATTATTGTTATTATTATTATTATTATTACCACTACCACCAATTAATGATGAATTTGTTTTATTTTGTATACTAGCGATTAATTCTTGTGTTGTTTTAACTTTTAAACTACCACCACGTGCCACTAGTAATTTATTACTAAATGATGTTTCAGCTTCATCTAAAAGATTTTTATGATTTTTTGAACCTTTTTTACGGCCACGTTTCTTTGGTAATTGTTGTTCTAATTGTGGTTCTTGTTGTTGTTGTAATTGATTTGATGTAAAACTACTATTACTACAACTACTTGAATTTATATCGATATTTATCACATTTTTAGGTGGAGTTGTTGTTGTTGTTGTTTTAATACCACTACAAATTGTTGTTGTTGTTGTTGTTGTTGTATTTATCACATCTTTAAAACTTGAATTTGAATTATCGCTAAAATCAAATTCGGATGTTTGTCCATTGATTTTTGGGCGTTTTATTGATTGTTCTATTATTCCAATAATTGGACGTTTTTTTGTTTTATCATCATCATGTTGTTGTTGTTGTTGTTGACTAATTGTTGTTGTTTTTAAATGACCATTTGGTTCAGGTAGAAAGATATTGCGCCATTTCTTTACTAATTCTTTGGCCCTTTTTGATAATGCATCATTATCAGTTTTACGACGTAATTCATTCACATGTTTACCCAATCGGGTGGTCTACAATAAAAAAAAATAATAAATAAAAAAAAATTGAAAACATCACACAACCAAATTGAATTTTTGTTATTCGAAAGACACATTCTTATTTATACAAAATGGTACCTTAAATCATAGCCTACTATTATTTAAAACGTGTAATCTTACCAATAAACAAATGATTATTATTAATCAAAAGGGCACAGCCTACTGTTTTTTGTTTTTGGGGAAATTCATGGGTTTTTGGTGTGTGTGTGTGTGTGTGTGTGTGTAAATCTTACCTCCAATAATTCTTTGGTAATTGTGACTTTTTCCAAAAGTGAAACAATTTCGATAACTGTTGGCATGTCGATGACCTGTACAGAAAAAAATTTGCAAATTATCCTCAAAAATTAATCATATTTCAATTATTATCATTATTATTATTAATAATAATAATAATAATAATAATAATGGAATAATTGGGGTTATGTGGATTTTTGTATTGAAAATCAAGCCACCGTTGATTGGGGTTATTGTAAAAACAAAACAAAAAAAAACAAATGCCAATTTGACATTTGTAAGATTTCCGTTTTATCACCACCATTTTAGAATTGGTTTTTTTTTCAAATAATTTTTTTTTGTATATCTTTCGAATTTCGATCTCTTTTGTGGGTCAGAAAAAAAACATTTTTTTTCGTGCAAAATTTTTTGAGTCGCGCCGATATACCAACACACACATTTGTAAATATCGACAAACATTTATATAAATACACACTCAAACACACACACATATGCAGACAAACACACATACACATCCACACAGACCAAGTCTTGTTACACACACACACACAGACATAACCATTTTCACTAGCCAACACAGAGGCACAAAAAAAAAGTCGAATTTCTAACAAATTTACTGATAATTAACGAAAAATTCTTACATTATAATTTTTGTCGAGGGCACGTAATAATCTCTGTGTTAATTCTGTTACGTTATTCTGCATTTAAATTGGTAATTTTTAATAATATTGTTGATAGAACTTGATAGAGTTCTTGTTCGATGTAATGGCGCAGGTACATTGCGCTTTGTATAATAACGTCGTCTACTAAACTGTGATGAAACGGGGAACATGGTGCACCCGAAACAACTGAGTGGGGATACGGTTTATAGCGAAAGTTCGTACGATTGTTATACGCAAACTCTATAAATTGATAAACAAAAATTTCAACACAACTACCAACTGTAACATATTGAAACTCACTAAATTTCAACTAGTTTCACAGAATTATCAACGATTTCCAACGGTAAACATATACGAATTGAACGAAAACGTCGCAATTAAACACCAATTAACCGTTTAGATTGCGGATAATTAGACAACAATCAACAATAGACCGATAATACGAGAACGGGTGTTGTCGAAATCTAGTTACTTTACTATTTACTCAATCTACTGTTGGTAATGGAAAATGGCGGCTAATTTGAAATTATTAAAATTACAAAATTTTATTCTTCATCTAAATACAAATCAAAACTACCACTATCCAATAATAATTAGACACTCTTTTCAATTTTTAATGTGAATAAACAGCCGATCAACAATTAATTTTGTTCCAATTAATTATTAATGCGGCTGTTTTAATTGTTTATTATTATTGTTATTATTGTGGATCCATTACCATTTGTTGTTGTTACTTTTGAATCTATCACATGTTTAGAATCAAATTCTGTTGTTTTTTTACGTATTGTTGTTGTTATTTCACGTTTTTCTGTGTCATCCCCATCATGTTGTTGTATAGGTAGAAATATATTGCGCCATTTTATTATTAATGCTTTGACCAATTTTGATAATGCATCATTATCAGTTTTACGGCGTAATTCATTCACATGTTTACCCAATCGGGTTGTCTACAACACAAGAAATTAAATAATTGAAAACAAAAACACAGCCTACTTTTTTTGCAAATTTCTGCTCGTGTGTGTGATTCTTACCTCCATTAATTCTTTTGTGATTGTGGCTTTTTCCAAAAATACAAGAATTTCGATAACTGTTGGTAAATCGGTGACCTGTATATACAGGGATAACAATTGTTAAATTATTATCGTTTCAAATTCATTATTTTTATTATTATGGTGGCGCAAATTTCACAAAACTGTTAGACACATGTAACCACAACTTACAACTTAGTAGGCTGTTAGATGCGCGCGCACGTCAAATAAACGTGTTCTGTCAATAAATGTTGCCAAATTACCGATACAATTAGATTTTTATAAGGTGACACTATTCGTACACTATTGATTTTATTTGGAATCGTTGATTCGTTTCCCTTCGTATCCATTCCTTCGTGATCATTCAATAGATGCGGTGGATTCAGGTATAGTTTTTATGGGCTGCACCCCAGGACCTCAATCAATTAAAGATCCCCCCGTTAATATAAGACCTTGCATATCCAAAATCCTCAAATAAAATACAAAAAGTGCTCTAATGTCTGTTGTCTATGATTTCTCCTACTTATAAAAGGGTCAAAATAGAAAAATTTTCAACCGAAATGACAAATGTAACTAATCTTAGTTAGGATTAATTAAGTAGTCCCCTAAACAAAGTGTTAGCTCCCCAAATTTCACAGTCCACTCCTGTATCTGAGATATCTAAAATGTTCTGGTATTAAATTTCACAAAAATGGTCACCTTCTGATAAATGTCCGTATAAATAATTACAAATATTAATTAGAGCACGGAATTTCAATCAATCAATCAATTCTAGTACGTGAACTAATGAAACATAACGGCATTTTTGTAATCTTGGCAACAGCGCAAATCTTTTACAGCATACCATAGTGAGTGGTGGTTACGCATTTGTGACCTCTAGTGAATCTTAATTATTTTTGGTTTAGATATTTGATAAAAAATTATTCTTACATTGTAATTTTCGTCGAGGGCACATAAATAATTTCTGTGTTAATTCAATTACGTTATTCTGCATTTAAAAATATTTGTTTTTTTTATCGAGAGTGAGAGAATTTTCCAAATATTATTGTTGATGAAACAGTTTCACCAACTCTGACAAATCGAATTCCACCAAAAAATTCAACGATTTATCGAAATTTCACACAAATTCAAACCATATTCACATCAAAATTATTAAAAACATAATAATTAAACAGTAATTAACGATTTGGATTGTGTAAAATTCAACAAAAAATCTAATGGTATTGACGAAATCTTAGTAAGTTTACTATTTAGCAATCCTACGGTTGGTAATAGTAAAATGGCGGTCTATTTGAAATTGTTCGATGTAATGACACTTGAAACAGTTTAACCAGCTCTAACAAAGCACATTTCACCAAAATTCAACGATTTATCGAAATTTTACACAAATTCAAACCATATTCACAACAGAATAATGAAAAACATTATAATTAAACAGTAATTAACGATTTGGATTGCGTTAAATTCGACAAAAATTAAATGACATTGACGAAATTTTAGTAAGTTTACTATTTAGCAATCCTACTGTTGGTAATAGTAAAAATGGCGGTCTATTTGAAACTATAGAAACAAATGGTTGTAATTTTCAAAAATTTTATTGAAATTCAGTTCATTTCTTACAACAATCCTTGTAAAAAATATACCAAATCTATAACAAACAAATCTATAAACAAATACAAATGGAATGTTATTAAAAAATACCTAATATTAATAATAATAAAAGTAAAAAAAAGAGAATAAATGTAGGAGAAGATATAACTAACATATTAATAATGACAAAAAAAATGGATTATTATCACATTAAACATAACAAAATACTATTTTTTTTTTAAATTTTAAATATAAATCTAAACTACTTACTAATACAACTAATAATAATAATAATAATAATAATAATAATAATAATGAGAAATATAATCGAACATTAAAGAATAGCAAAAAGTGAGTTAAGCTAGAAGTGAATGAACAAACAAATTTTGTGTGTGGGCATATTTACAATCGAATACAGATCATTGTCGATGAGTTCCCTCAATAATTTTTTTTTTTGATAATTTTAAACAAACAAACAAACAAACAGCCTTTTAGTCACCATCAGTCTAAGTTTTGTTTTTGAATTAAAACGTTGTTGTACTAACGCTACGATTGACTTTCTTACCAATTAAACGACTATTGAGCCGACTTTTCAATTGTTTACTATTAGCGTTATTATTATTGTTATTATTATTATTATTATTATTATTATTATTCAATTGTGTATCTTGTGGTGCAATTTGTTTGATACATTTAGCAGCTTCTTGTAATTGTTTTGATAATATTTCATTTTTCAATTTTTCAGCATTCAATTCACGATGCAATTGTGCCTTTGTTTTTCTACCAATTGGTTGTAAAAATGTATGATGTAATATTTGTATAGCTGTTGGACGATGTTGTGGTAATGGATGTAACATTAATTTGATTAAATTTAGAAAATCGCGATTCAATTTCTGTGGTATATCGCATTCATTAAAATAACCTTGTCGTAATTTATGCCAATTATCACCATTTTTTGGTATTGGCTTATAACCAGATGATTCTAATATTGTTATACCTAATGCAAATATATCCGCTTTTATTAAATTTGCATAATCTTCATGTAAAATTTCATTTGCCAAATAACGACTATCACCTTCTTCTAATTGTTGTGGATTATTGATACTTGTCACATGTCCTAAATCACCAATTTTATATGTGATTATGTCATCATGATTGATATGATCATTGTTATTATCTAATAGATCTTCAAAGCCATCATCACATGAATCATAATGTAATTTCTTTTCTTTTGATATAAATATATTATCAGGTTTAATATCTAAATGTACTAAACCTTCTGAATGTATATAACGTAAACCTTCTGTAACATGTATTAATAATATTTTTAATTCATTCTCATTTAAATAATTCGTTAATTTTATACGTTCAGCCAATGAACCACCATTACAATATTCATTTTGTATTATCATATGATTATCTTCAGCCCATGCTGAATAATATCTAACAACATGTTGATGTTTACCTAATACAGCATGTGCATAAACTTCATTTAATGCACGTTTCTCCCATTGACTACCAGCTACTGGTTTTGTTGATTTCTTTATTGCATAAATACAACCATCTAAACGATTTATACATTTATAAACTGAACCAAATTGTCCAATACCAATTAATTCAATTTCATGGAATTCTTGATGGTATCGTGATATATTATTTTCTTGTAATGCTACACGTTTTGTTGGTTGTTCAATTATATCATCATCATCATCATCATTACGATTATCATCATCATCATCATCCACATATACATCATTATGACTATGATCTAAATCATTTGAATCATTTAATACTAATTTTGGTATACGATGATCATAATTGGGTGAACGTGTACGTTTCTTCGTTAACATCATCCCTAATAAATCATCAAAACAATTGATTAATAATTACAAATGAATCATTTAATTAACATAGAATACCTGTTGGTGTGAATGGATTAACATTAGCTGCTGGTTTATTATTGTTTCTACCATATGCACTGGGTACACTACGTGGTTTCTCAATTGAAAATAATCGACTTCTAGGCGCTGGTGTTAGATGATTACTACTATTATTATTATTATTACATTGATTTTGATCTGATGAACATTTTTGTAATATCGTTTTTGGTGTTAATGGACTATCAAATAAACGTAATGCTCTCACCCTTTTATATGGTGGACTATAATTATTATTATTACTATGATTACTATTATTATTATTATTATTATTATTATTATTATGATTTATTGATGGTGGTGTTGTGAATTGTTGTTGGTCAATTTTTGTTAAATTCTCAATTGATCTTGTTGGACTTAAATTATTTGTTGATAATTCAAAACTCATTTCACAACCAGATGTTGAATTTAATTCTTCATCATCATTATTACTGCAATTATGATGATTATTTTCAATTTCGGCCATTTCTTTTGCCAAACATCGAACAATCGACATTGTTGTTGGGTTTTTTAGATTTCTTCTTCAATTATCCGAATTTTGTTCAAATCAAAACACAAACCATAATACACACAACACACACACTATCACTAAACACCTATTGTTATTGGTTATGTTAATAAGCATTAATTAATTGTTTCTTATTTGTTTCCTTTTTGTTTAATTAAAATAATTTAAAATCTAGAAGATGAGGACTGGGAAAAAAAACAACAACAACAACACACCAAATAACACAAACTTCGACAACTTTAACGATAACGGTTAAAAATGAAACAATTGTAATATGAATCGACCAATTAGATTTGAGGAAATTGTAAAGATGGTGGATGTTTGGCAAATGATTGGTTACAAAAAAAATATTCAAGAAACAATCATACCAATCGTTGCATTGCTACCAACAAATTAAATTAAAAATAAAATCTACAATAATTAATTAAATTAATTATAATTATCATACAATTAAATCGATTTTACATTTACAGCAAAATTAATTTCATTATGTACTCACTGATTACGCATGCGTATTTATGTTGTTGTTTTTGTTTTATCAAACGCTCAAGTGGTTAATCCAGTTAAGGCCGGTCCAGATTAACCAACAGATTAAGCCTTGTCCACACCTATCGAACGATCACGGAAGAATGACGGTGAACAAATCAACTATTCCAAAACAAATTGATAGAAATGGGATTAAATGCGAACGAATTGGATCGGTGTTCAACCTATTCCTTGACCTTTGTGTCCATTCGTTCGTGTTTGCATTGCCGTTTGCACCCATTCCTTCGTGATCGTTCGATAAATGTGGACAGGGATTTGCAAAAAATTGCAACGCACTCGGTGGCTAGGACGTGACGACCAAAACAGATAACACATTTTACAACAATAATTAGTTAGGTTAAATTTCGTTGTTTCGCACTCGTTACGAATAGTGCTAAGAATCTGTCTGCTCAGAGAGTTTACTTAGAATGTATTTTAATAAACGCGGTGTAGCAACAAAATGTTCGTTTGGATACAGGCGATCAGCAATCGCTTGGCGGTCCACAAATAATGCACAGAAATGTTGGACTCATTCTCTCACTATAAACATATGTTTGTCAGTCAATGTCGACTTCAATTTTGATACTGCCCTTATGCCTGTCTGGTGCGCTGGGGAGCTCAAGTTTTTTTTTTGAATAATTGGCAGTAGTAGTGACGTCATTGGCGCTATTGTCACATTGTTAACCAGGAGTGCACTCAAATAAAATAATATAGACACACACAGGACCGTTTCAGTGCCGTAACTAGCCTTTGAACTGCCCTGTGCTATATAGATACTAAATTTGGGCACCCTATGGCACTAGTAAAAAAATTATGACAAGCACTCTAAATGCCTCCCTCAGGTCTGTGCCTTGGACAGATGCACCTGCCTAGTTACAGCCCTGTTGACAATAAACAAATAAAAATATAAATTTCTGGTTTACAACGATCAAACTGTATTTCAGTGCAAGGCAAATTTCATCAGAACTACAACTCATAGATATAGCTCTAATACAATTCGAGGAGGTGCGATAACGTCACCACGAAGCTGTCAATCAATCATACGTTAAATCAATACAATTCACGAATAACACAGTAGCCATTAATAAAGGCAACAAATTCGATAAAAATTTTAGAGGTTAATTACATCATCAAACGTATGAACACACCTTAATAACTTGTTAACGGTTGCAAATTCACACACTATAAACCACATACGTCATTAAACAAAGATAGCAATAATCACATTTTCTAATAGTAAAGAAAGAGATAAAGCTATACCAATAATAGAATATTGAAATAATTAAAACGATTATGTACAAAATGTTGATAAACAACTAATTTGCTAATTATCGTTAAAAATTCTAACAAAATTAGTAAAAATACAAATAAATAAATTTTCAAACAAAAATTTGTCGTTAATCACAACATACAACGATTCTAACAAAGATAGATATAAGCAATTCACAATACTACAGATAAAGAAACAAAATGACAACAGTCATACCAACTGTAAGAAAAACAATTTTGTAGAAATTATTATAAACATCGATAATAATAATTATTATAACGGTAGTGATAACAGGAAATTATAATAAAACAAAGTGATAATTATAGAAATTAATTATCAATTGATTGAGAAAATCAAATAATCTTACGTGGCTGGCGCAAATAACCTAACCTCACATTTCTACTTAATCGAAACAACTAGAAGTACAGAAATTCGCATCAAAAAAACAACGTTTGGCAAATTAAATTCAAGGAAAAACGTATCGAAATGATCAATTTCCTAAAATTTATGTAAGAAATCCCTCATATATCATGGCAATCATTACAAATATAAAAATGACATAACCTCAATTTTTCGTTTTTTCCAGATTCACATTGATTTATTCAATAAATTTCATATTATTTCTAATAATATCAATATTAATCATTATTTTAATAATTCTACCAACAATATTCGTATATTTACGTAGGAAATTCGATAGGAATCGCTTAAAAACGAATAGCGATCCAAAACGATTACAAGTCGGCATATTTCATCCGTATTGTAATGCTGGTGGTGGTGGTGAGAAAGTCTTATGGGTTGCAATACAAGCATTACAACAACAGTAAATAGTCGAAATTCTATCGAATAATCGATTAATATCGCGCAATTGTTTTACAGATATGAGAACGCGGAATTCTCCGTTTACACTGGTGATATTGATGTAACACCCATTGAAATCTTGGATAAAGTTGAACAGAATTTAAATGTGAAATTGAATCGTAACAATATCAAATTTGTTTATTTAACAAAACGCAAATGGATCGAATGTGAACAATATCCATATTTCACATTATTAGGACAAGCAATCGGTTCAATCTATTTAGGATATGAAGCTATAAACAAATTAACACCCGATATCTATATGGAAACAACTGGATACACATTCACATTACCATTATTCAAATATCTAGGTAAATGTAAGATTGGTTGTTATATTCATTATCCAATGATAACGAATGATATGATGCGACGTGTAACACAACATCAGATTATTTACAATAATCGTAATTTAATAGCTAGAAATCCGATATTTACCCATTTGAAATTGTTGTATTATCGTATATTTGCATGGTTATATTATCTATGTGGTCAATGTGCTGATATAATATTGGTAAATTCAACATTTACATTGGAACATTTACAAATATTGTGGCAACAACATAATTTCCATTTGGTTTATCCACCATGCGATGTCGACGATTTAAAATCGATTGAACGTCAATTGGAACGTCCAAAACAGATACGTATTTTATCAATATCACAATTTCGTCCAGAAAAAGATCATCCATTACAAATACAAACATTATATGAATTACGTGAATTATTAACAAATGATCTATTTGATAAATTGAATATCAAATTGATTTTATGTGGTAGTTGTCGCAATCAAAACGATTATCAACGTATTAATGATTTAAAAGATTTATGTAAACATTTAAGTTTAGAAAATTATATTGAATTCAAATTAAATTTGAATTATCAACAATTATTAAATGAATATCAATTAGCATATATTGGTATACATACAATGTTAGATGAACATTTTGGTATTGGTATTGTTGAATTAATGGCATCTGGTTTAATTGTAATTGCACATTGTAGTGGTGGTCCATTATTAGATATCATTGAAACACAAGAAAATTCACGTTTAGGTTATTTAGCTAAAACACCAGAGGAATATGCTAATATTATTAAATATATATTATTATTAATTGATGATATTGAAATTAATGAGATACGTGAACGGGCACGTGCCTCAGTTGATCGTTTCAGTACAAAGAAATTCAAACAAGAATTCTTAAGGGCCATCCAACCTTTATTTAAATAAATCAAATTAATCGCCCCTAACCCACCCCCCACCCAAATTAAATCTGTTCTAATAATAATGGTAGATCATCATTATGATTCAATATTGTATCGATATTATAAAACGATGCATGTAATGTAATTAAAAAGAATGATACACCTAATACCCAAAACATAGCACCATGGGCACCAACAATATAATAAATAGGCATCGAACATATAACATTAATACCATATAATTGTGCTAATGTTAATTCTTTACCAAATAATACAAATTTTCTGTTTGTATGCCGTTTATTTAACTTATAACCAATGTAGAAACTACCACAAATCGCCAATAAAACCAATGGTGATGTTATCCTGGAAAAAAAAACTCCATCAATTCCACGAATAATCGCATTTTAAATTGTACTTACAAACAATACACAATTAAACCGAGAAATACAAATAGATAATTCGCTTGGAAATATTCAATATTTCTCATAATACGTTTACCAATACGTGGTAATGATTGTGGTGTTTTAAAATTGGATGTTTGTAAAAATATTAGCCACGGTCGTATATTCTGTTTCTGTTGTAATAAATATTGTTTTGGATCAGGTAATTGCGTTGGAATCGTTAGAAAACTGGTGGAAAATTCGAAATTATAACAAAATAATTAAATTGAGGTTATGTTTATTTATTATTATTTATTTTTTACCTGGCTAAGGATTGTTTTGTTGTTGATTGGTCAGGTATTGGTTCCATCTGTCCGGAAACGTCTATCGATATATCTGATGCCATTTTTATTTATTTTTTGTTGGTGAATTTTCCAAGAAAATCGTAGATTTTTATTTTTGGTATATTTTGACAAGTTGAAAAATGATGTGGTTATGGTGACGTCTCAAGTTACACGTTGCACATGACAGGTCCGGATTTGGTGAAATTTCAGCCCTTTTGTTTGTATAATAATATACAGTATGTTCCTTTACAGGCACAGTTTTTGATTAATTTATATTGAATTGGATAGCTTGCAAAAATGTTTTTAAATGGGATATTTCTTCGTTTTCGCATGCTTCAAGGTTTTAATGAATGTTCTGGTGATAAAATACAGCCTTCTTGTATTTTAACGAAGTCACTTGTTCTTTGATATATACATGTTCGCAGCCAGTCAAACACTGACAGTATGCAAGCAGATTGCCAGCATGCCTCTTGCTCTTGCTGGCAGAAGCCTATACTTCCAGATCTAAGGCAGGTTACGGATATAGAAGTTATTCAACCAAAGGTCTTTGCTATCGGTTCCTGTTGCTTTCAGCACTTCTACAATGTGATAATAGTGTTTAAAAGTGTCAACAAAAACATTCCAATTAACACCCTGACATTTTTGGATGAGAGAATCTGCGTACAAAGGATAAGACTCTCCCTGGTACCTAATCGTCTTCGAAACCCATAAATAGTTTACACATATATTCCTTCTTGTGAGATTTAGGAATTGTCAATAGTTTATGTGGTGAAGTTCCAAATCAGGTGTGTGTCTGGAGGATGAGATGAATGCTAAACACTTTAGATGAGTATTAAGGACCCCACTCACGTTCCGGCAATCATTGAAGATAGTAGGATTGACTCACTAGTGCTGATAATTGCAGGACTCAACTGGTAGTGACTAGAATCATCAAGCATTTTGCCAGTGATGCTGAAGGAGCTGGTACCACGGTAGTCCGGGATTGGTTGAGACTCACACAGAGTAGAGGGAGTTAGGTGGCAGCATAGAACCAGCTCGGGGCTATCTTGCAGAGACCGCAGAGATTTAGATACGTCTCATCTCCACCAAATGAGCCTACAGCTTTATAGGGATTTGGTAGCTAGGTCGATGGCAAGGTCGGACATTCTCTCCGGAAATCCTTGAGGATGAAGTTTTGGCCTTCAGTGCGCTGGTGAGGTCAATGGATACGATTGACGATAGTTTGACTCTTGTCGGTTTTGAATTGAAAAACTGATCGGAACTAACGGAATGCTACACACGGTAAGGTCGGTCTAAACAGTCCCCGGGAGACAGATATAGTTTAGAACAGTAATTTAGGGGGCTAGTGCGTCTCTTTCTAACTGTACGCATTTGACGTAAAGTTAACACTATCTTGCTACTATCAATAGGTTAGCTAAGAATGAAATAACGATTTCAGTAACACTTTACCACTAAAATATTGAATAAGTTCATGATTCTTCCTCATCTCTCTCTTTTGATTCATAATTCGTATGCGTTGGAAAATTTGCGATTAATTTTTGAAACTGACAATTATCTCAAGATTTTCAAGTTTTTATACAATTTCATCGATTTTCTTGAATAAACCAAAAAAAAAAACAAGAATCGATTTCGATGGGACATACTGTACATATATTTCGAACTGTACAACAAAACATGGCGGATGCGCCGGGCAAACTTTAACCACATTCAAAATTTAAAATAATCTAAAAAAAAACACAAAAAGAAAACTATCGGGAAATTGATTTTCAATCAAAACAATATTCGGAAAAATCGAAATATAATTTCTATTTAACGCAAAATTTCCAAGAAAAAAAGAGAATATATGAATTAAACTGCGACGAACGTACATGATAGCTTACACTATCAATAATCAATACAAATTCCATTTTTTCCATTATAATAACAATAATAATTATTATAAACAAACAAAAAAAATTCTTATTATTACTGTTATTACTACTAATAGAAAAAAATAACAATTATTAAATCATCGGGTGTACTATCTAACATAACCTATTTTGGTGTATTATTAAGCACCGACATACGTGACTGTCGTTTCCAATTATTAAAAAAAAACAAAAACAATCACAAACTGATAAAACAACAATAATTGGCGTTGTTGTTGTTATAAATTCGAATGTTTCCTCTTTTTATGTTTAGCTAATGTTGTTTTTGTATTAAATCGATAATCACATTGATCACATTCAAATTCTTTTAAATTATTATGTATGCGTAAATGTTCAACATAATTATTAATATTCAACATTTTACCACATAAATTACATTGTTTCAAACTATTATTACTATCATCATCATCATCATTATTATGATGATGATATTTACTATGTGTATATAAATTCTTTTGTGATACAAAACGTTTATTGCATATTGTACATAAGAAATCCTTTCTACCTAAATGATTATTTCGATGTGCATCTAAATATTCTTTACGCATAAAACCTTTCGGACATAAATCACATACAAATGGTAATTGTTGATTGTGTGATTTCTTATGGAAATTCAAATTGCTTATCGTTTTATATTGTTTATCACATTGATCACAATTGAATTTCTTTATTGTATTATGACTGATTTTATGTGATTTATAATCGGATAATTTTATAAAGCCAATATTGCATATTGAACAAATCGATACGAATTTCTTATCGTGTTTCAATTTAATGTGATTTTTCAATTTTGTCGATGTTGTAAAACCTTTTATATTTATACATAAATCACATTTATATGGTAATAGATTTAAACAATAATTTTGATGTTCGTTTAAATTTGATTTTGTACGAAATAATTTCGTACAATTCACACATTTAAAACCATCAATTTTCAATTGATCCACCTTATTATTATTATTATTATTATTAGTGATGCAATTATGTTGGTTTTTATGTGATTTGAATTGTTGTTGTGTTTGTAAAATTTCACCACAATATTCACATAAATATTTTGGTAATTTATGTGTTTTTATATGATTACGACAATATTGTTCGTAGCATAAGATCTTTTTACACAATCGACATTTATATCGTTTTCGATTTTTATTAATCACCAAACGTCGTTTATGTTTATAGATCAATGATTGATTGTTGATTTCGCTAGTTTTTCCAAATTTCTTCATTAAATCCCTTTTAACATTGTCCAATTTCAATTGTAAATGATCAATCGTATTGATTAAATTCAAACAATTATTACACAAATAATTGTTTTTGATTAATATACGTCCGAATATTTGTAATAATTTAATATAAATCGGTTGTTGTGTTGTCATTGATAATGGTGTTTTCTTCGTAATTAAATAAAATTGCGTATTCAACGGTACATATTTTATATTGCATATAATGCACCTATCAAATTCCGTTGGATATCTTTGATTATTATTGTTATTGATGTGATTGTAATCATTAAAATCCGTATCATCTGTATCTTCAACAATTATATCACTACCATCACTAATATCATCTGTTGTTTGTTCGTTGTTGATTAATTGTTGATTATTATAATTAATAAAATTCTGTTGATAATAATTGTTGTAATTGTAATTTTGCTCGATATTATAGTTATTATCATTGATTTGATATTGATAATAGTTTTGTTGTTGTTGTTGTTGTTGTTGTTGTAAATCAAACATTTGTGCACATGATGGATATTCGATTAGTTTCTGTTGATTATTCAAATTATTGTTTGTATTATTATAAAATGTTGTTTTATAAATATCGTTTGGTATATAGAAATCCAAATTACTGCAATAACTTGTTGTTGGACTTAGATCTTTACTTGTTATTTCAAGCATTTTTAATTGTGTTGTTTCATCATTGTTGTTGTTTATTATTGAACGATTCTCCCATGTTGATGTTGGTAAATCTGTTGTATTATTTGAATACATACATAGATTCCTATTATTATTATTATTGTTGTTGTTAAAGTTGTTGTTGTTGTTGTAGTATTGTTGTGCTGCAACATAATTTTCATTGTTGTTATTATTATTATTATATGTGTAAAATTGTTGATTTGTATTATTATAAGTTTGTTTAACACATGATGCACGATTATAATTGTTTATATTTGTATAATTCGTATAAATTTTATCACACATTTTAATTATTATTAATAATTAATAATTAAACTTTTAGGTTATGTTCAATTGTTGTTAAGCTGGGGATAAAATGAAAATTACTAACAACAATACCAACAGTCTAAAAATTATAGTTACTAAAATTAAATTTCGTATTATTATCAAGAAGAACTTTTATTTAGAATAGTTTCGAAATTGTTTTTTTTTTGAGTATGTGTATGTGTGTATGTGTCTGTTATTACTAGCTTTTCTTCACATGTTAAAATTGTCGGGAAATATATTTTGATTGTTGGAATAGTCCGGGGTGGGGAAAACACTAGGGGATTTTTTTGTGTTGCAGTTGGCAGCATTATTTGTCATTTTCTGTTCATTTTTACGGTATACAAATTTTGTTAAATAAAAACGTCCATTAAACAATACAATAATATAAATTGTTTATAATTTTAGTATTAAATGTGTGTATAATTGTAACGTGTTAATTACTATCATGGAAAATTAAGAAACGAAACAAATGAGTGAAATTTAATGGAAATGTTAGGTGCGAGCAGGTATGTTGATTTTCAAATACGAATCACTTTGTTATTGCCAACATGAAAAAGTCCTTAATAACTAGTTTTTAGAGTACTATAGCTCGTTTCATTCTAGTAGTACACAATTTTGCCTACTAGGTTTTTGAAATTTTTTTATACAACCGTCCCATTAGACGTGGATTAATTACATAATCGCCAATAGTATTGACCTTTAAATATGGCGTATTACATAATCGCCAATAGTATCGACCTTGCAAAAATTACGTTTACCAATTCAAGCACGTCACTGGCTGTAAATATTTCTTATTATAGCGACTTCAATACACAAGACCCATGGGTGGAGCGTGTGGGGACAACACGGAAACGCCTTAAAGTAATATACCAAATGTAGTCAAAATTTTTGATCTATCAGAAAGATTGCTTGTAAATCAACGAATGTGTATTTGTTTAGATGGGGAACCAATGGAAATAGGAACTAATTTCTACTTTTCTTTTTTTGCGATAAGCTTTGTTTAATGCAAGGAATCGCTTCCGATTGATTAAAATGTTTAGAAATACTTAGTTTTTGAGTAGTTATTAGAAAGTCGATAAAACGCAACCACTGCATTTTGGAATCGTAATTGTTTCCCGATCTCTTTTCCATTTTCTTAGGACAACCGAAAAACGATTGTTCCATACTTAGCTTTGGGATTCTCCCCAAAACAATCCCAAATATAGTCGTAGCAATCAAAGAATTGCTAGTAGGAAACAGTAATAGTTGTCAAAAATTTTCCCTATTGTTACCAAAATTTGGGATAAAAAAACATCCTTTATTAACTAGAGCAGGAGTAGATAAAACTATAGACTGAGAATTCTTAAAATAGATCCCAAAGCATCAAGAGGAAGTCATTAAAGGCGTTTTGTCTCAAATTCTATTTTTTGACAATGATTAGATTGATTTAAAAATCTTGATAATTAACATTTATTTATATTTGATAGATTATCCAACATGAAGGCTTAGGTACTATCGTATTGGATTATCATGAAATTGAACTTATTGAAAGAAAATTTTTGTATTTTACCTTATCTATCGTTTCGATAATGTAAACACAGTTTCAAGTGACTTGTGGATAGCTTCAATGGCATGTCTGAAGACCAAATGTTTGGGACTCTTAGAAACTGTAGAAAAATATCAAATTCAAATTTGCTAGGGATTCCCATCACGCTATAACGCACCACTGGATAACTTGTCAAGTTAATTCACTATTTCTAAACGAGTGCGAAAAGAACAGAAGCTAGATTTGGTACCAAAAAATTGAACAAGAACTCGTGGAGTTTGTATTATTTGGACAGGTATTAGAAACAGTGAAATAACTTGATAAGTGCTGAAAATCGCTTGAAAGTGTGTCATTACATTACCAAAATTCTACTCGATAGAAGCCATATTAAATAAGAAAAATCTGCACAATTAGATTAAGTGGAAGTGTTGATACCGGGGGGGTGGAATTAACCTCAGGGGTAAGCCATCTCCATAATTTTTGGCGCCCGAGGCAAGTGTCCCTATAGCTACCCCCCTCGGTCCGGCATTGTAGTCAATTGTTTAGTAATAAAACGAAAATCCCAAGAAAATATACTACTTATAAACTAGTGTTGCAAAAATTAAATTTATTAAATTAGTTGTTGGTGATAAAATAAAAATCCCTAAGAATTTTTATACAGACTGACCATAAATAAATTTGGTTTATTAATATTTTATTGAACACAGACACACAACACACACACACACACACATTATGGTAGCCATTCTGAATCTGGATCAGCTGTAACTAATCTTGATGATGTGGTACCACCATTGTCCTTATTATCAGTTAACGTATTATAAACATTTTTGGCACCACCAGCTATATATTCAACACCATCACCAATCTTTTCACCAGTCTTACGTAAAACATTTGCAACACTTTTTGCTGATATTGTATCATCATCAATATTAATATTAGTACCATTATGATCTTTTGGACAATCTTTTTGACTGATAATCGATAATTCAAATGGATCAATATTTGATGATGATAATTTCGATCTTATCTGTCAACGTATATAGAAAAGAAAAATGTTGATTATTTTCATTAAATTATAGTAAATGATGATAATAGTACCTTATCTAAATACATTTTATCTAAAGTCTTCTCACGTGAGAGAATTGTAGCGGATTGTCGATGGGCAAAAGCAAGTTTTTGACATGTGAAAATTGCCGCATACGTATCATAATCGGTCATGAACACTGTATAACTTGCAGAACCTGCTACGCCTACAAAAAGAAGAAGAAGAAGACATTCATTTGTTTCTAACTGGAAGAGAGGTACTTACTTAGTGGAAATCTAACGGTCATACGTGCCGCTACTGCATTATCCGGTACTGTTAAATGTCCAACATAACGATAATTATGCTTTAATGGCGTTAAACCTAATGCAAAATGTTGACTATTCTGTTCTAATTGATATTGATCGGGTTCATCAGTTTTTGTAAAATTATAAGTTAAACAAGTACTACCAGTGCCAGTTTTTTGTATCACATACCAAACACCTAACATCTAAAAATCAAATAATGTCGATTTGATAAGCCAAAAATGTGATTGTTTTGAACAATTGAACACTTACTTGTTTCATTTGGAAACCGGGCATTGGATCAATATTTGGACAACCACCTAAATGGTACGAATGTCCATCACTTACACTTATCACTAATGCACCAATTAGGAAAAGTGTTAAAATCGTTGGAAATTTCTCCATTACGCTTTTGCTTCGTCTAATGTTAACAACAAAACAACAACTAACACTTGAATGATTTTATCCTTTATATAGTTTATCTCACTCACATAAATTAAAGATAATGGATTCTAGTTGGCCAATACAATAAATCAATTTATTCTATTTGTAAATTTATTCAAATTATTTAAGTGGCTTAATGGAATCTTTTATGGTTTCATTGTAAACCAGTTTCTTTTGATGATTCATTTGTTGGATGTTAATTTAATTAATTAATTAAGAACAACAACAAGAAAGACAAAGTCCTTCTTCTAGTAATTCAAAGAAATGATTAACGATCTTTATGAATGAATCATGAGAAGTTGTTTGTAAAATATTCAAATTGGACTTTCCAGTTAAATATTTTTTGATTAAATTAATTTTGATAAGGAAATTCTTTGGAAAAGATTCAATCGTGAACATGACCCTTGACCGATTCAATGAATCTTCTTAACTGATTAAATGTTAAAAATAAATGCTTTTGGAATAATAGAATATAAACAATAACGTTGCCGTGTATAATCGCTTATTGCAAAATCCACCAATTTGGTTTTAATTAATAACATTGCCGTGTATAATCGATATTTGTTCTAATTTCTCTTTTATGCATACAAAAAAATTGAATTATCAGTATTCAAGCGTTGTTTACACTTGTTATTATATTTACAAACTGACTTAGTGTTACTTTGCTAGTGAGCTAGTGGTAGCCATACACTATCAGTCTTTAATTACAGTTTATTAGATTAATTTTTCTAGAACAGTAGTGTACAGATTAAGTAAATCTTTTTTTTTTGACAGTGTTACACTTGCAGTAAGTTGGAGGAACACTGTTCACTACTTTTGGAATGGTACTACTGGCCTGTACAGTTGCAAACATATTCCTTTTGGTAAGTTTAATTTATTTTGTTATGCTACATTTTTAGCTTACACTTGAGTAATATTGCGATTTTTTGAATTAGTGTTAAATAAATCTTATATCATTAGCAAACTTGCTCCTCTAGATACGTTAAATTATTAAAGATTTTTTGGATGAATTTTGCTTGCTGGTTGCATTACACTTACACTCACACTTTTAAGATACAATTCGCATCTGTCTAGTACTATTAATTTCTTGAGAGTGAAAAACTGTAGGTATGTCGAACGTAGTATTTTGGCTTACACTGTAACACTATTATTTTTGCAAGGCATATTACAGCTACTTTATTATGCCTGTTGGATTCTTTCGATGTAAAAAACAGTTGTCACTTACACTAACGACATGTATTTTTTTTGGGGGTAATAAAGACTACATTTTATTTATTATCAATTTTATTATCAAAAAATGTATCAAATTATGGACGAATTGTTGTATTTTCTATAATATCATTTAATTTATCACGAATTTCTTTTGTATTATCAGTAATATTATTAATGGTATTTCCAATTTTCTCATCTAAAGTATTGATAACAATTCTTATTATTGGTTGTGTCTCTTGTGGACAATTCCCTTGATCAATATTTGATAATTCGTATGGATTTATATTAGCTGCAGCTAATTTCTCCCTAATCTGATCAAAACAAAGATTTCATTAATTTTTTGGCAAAAACAGTTGTCTTGTTAAACCAAATTTTACCTTATCTAGATGTGTTTTGTCTAAAGTTTTTTGCCTAGATAGAATGATTGTAGATTGTCGATGGGCAAAACCATATTTTCGACAAGTGAAAATTCCAGCATATGTATCATAATCAGTTATGAAAACTGTATAATTTTGACTACCTAATTGATCTTTTGTACACCCCAAAAATTAGAAAAATTATTAGTTTTTGTTTTGGTTTTGATTTTGTTTTGATAAAACACTTACACCATGGAAATTTCACTACCATTTGGCCTTTTGTACCATCATCTGGTACTATCAAATCACGACTATAATGGTCTTTACGTCTTAACGGTGTTACACCTAACACATAATGTAAACTATTCTCATCTAAATGATATTGATAAGGTTCATCAGTTGTTGTGAATTTGTAAGTGATACAAATTCGACCAGTGTTAGTTTGTTGGATCACATACCAACGACCTAACATCTATACAAACGAAATCAAAAAATTATTCAAAAAAAATTCCAGTAAATCTCTTGTAAGAAGCACACATATACCTTTTGGGGTTGAAAATTTGTAACAGGCTCCACAATTGAACAACTACCATAATGGTATGATTGTCCATCACTTACACTTATCACTAATGTGACAATTAGGAAATTTCGAAAGATTTGCCAAAATTTCGCCATTTTTTTGTTTTGCTTTTGATTAGCTCCTTAACAATTCACTGCACTTAATTAAAATGTTGCATGTGTGTATAAATATTATCGTTTAAATATGTTTTATAAATATTGATAGATAAAGAAAAAAGTGAGTAATCTTAAGGATGATTCACACTAGTAAATTGCGTACTTTGTACTTGAAACCAACAGTTACTATGCTGTAAATTTTTGATATCTTTTAATTGGCCGACTTTTTGTATTGTATACTAGGTGGATCGAGTTTTATTAATAAAATCACAACTAGTGTATACATAGCCTTCGGGTAATTTGTCCAGCTATCATTAATTAAGATAGAATGCATTATATAGAATATAGATTAATTATAGAATTTGAGTCATTGGCAACTTTGTTTAAAGTGGACCATACACTCACTATCTGTCAAATCAGATACTTCTATTTTGATATTGCTTATAGTGTATAGCTTACTTTAAATCATGTACTGCTATCAAATTTCACTTCAACGATAACAAAGATTTCTGGAATTAGTGTATGGGTCGCTTTAAATAGATAAATTATCTGTTTATTACTATCATTAAATAGCCAATTGTAAGTAATTCAATTATAGGAGCCATACACTATCAATCTTTAATTGCAATTTCAATTTCTAGATCCTTCTACGTTCTGCTCGAGCTTATCATGGCATCCGCTAGGTGTTGTCACAGTACCATCACTTACGAAGTTAGTCAGCCATGGGGCGTGTGTTCGTTTTGGAAGCTTTCGTGCTTTCTGTGCATACAAATCAAAAGTCTCCCGATTTGGCACTGTAAACGCCACCGATGACATTTTTTTCGGACAGCATAAATGTGGAAGTGAATGTCTTGGCACTGGAATACCATAGCGAACGGTCGAAAAAAGTCACACTACCCAAAATTAATAAGTCTTATGCGAGCCAAAGCATCGCTTCTGCATAAAATGTGTTCGTCTCTATTTCGCACTGCCTGATTTGCCTAGTTTTTTGAGATAGTATCTTTAAATGGATAGAAGCTTTCTAGTCTTAGGAAAATAGTGAATAAATTTCTTTGCTTAAGGCCTATCTGGACAGTGTCTCCAGTGAAGCATATTTGTGCTCCATTTCCCTTCTATGGGCTAGTCAAAACTTACAGAAGGTTAGAGCCATAGCATCTGTTCTAACAAGGTCATCGGTTATTTCATTTCTAGCAAATCCCTGATGCTTTGGCAGAGTAAATTTATTGCCCTTTGTCAGTTGTTTAAGAGATTGACGACATTCCCAGATCGTTTTCGACTCAAGGCTTTAGACCTTTCAGCACTTGTAGTTTCTTCGTTAACACTCTCCTGCACACATTTATATTGCAAATTTATTAGCTTACACTTCGGTGGGCGACTTTCCTAAGTGCATCGTCAATTATTGTTGAAAAACATTATTATTTTAGAGTCCCAAATATCTACCGAAAACCGTGGTGTGGACTTGAATGACGCCATGTAGGACTAGAGGGAACTTTAACACTCTTAAGGTCTTGGGTGGGAATGGGGGTTAACTTGAATACATAAACAAATCAGCTATCCTTTATCTTAATGATTCGTTTTGGATTGAGATGCTTATACAAAACAAATAAACAAACAAAAAAAGAACGACTACACTTAATTTGAAGAAACAATATTTATTTAATTTCGATTTTTGTTAATTAAACAGAAGTATCTTATTAAAATTTAATATTTTTGTTTATTAACAATTTCTGAAATATAATCTTTCAATTCAAAAACATTAGTAAAAATTAATGGTTTCCTCATATTTACTGGATCACATTTCAAAGACGACGATGCTAAACCATGTAAAATACCACTAACAACCAATGGATCACCACTATCTAAAGTGCATGTACCTTTATCATTTTTAAAATTACCAACACAAAACATATAATCAGTTATTAATGAATCTAAACGTCTCTGACATGTTTGGATTTCAACACGATACGCTTGTATTTGATTCAATTGCTGTCTTTGCAATTGAGGTCTCTGTTTATTATTATAATGTGTAGTAGTATCACCAAAATGTGCTATAATTACTGGTGCTAAAGCAGGTAGATCACGTGATGGTAATTTAATTGGTTGGATATTTCTATTCCATTTTAATGGTTTTGTTAATTGTATTAAGCAAAAATCGAAATCTTTCTTTAGTGAATCGTATTTACCATGTACGAAAAATGTGCTAACATCAACTTTTTGACCATCCCGACCATTTGTTGTACCGATTCTCATGTTGGTTAAACCAATATTAGCGCTACACACACACACACACACACAAACACAATAACAATAAAATAAAAGGAACGTTCTTGATTACTGAGATGTAATTGATGGAGCAGAAAACTTACCGTAGACAACATTGAGCGGTTGTGGCAATGAAACTCTCATGGATGATAGCACCACCACAAAAATGTGTACCATTTTCGGATAAACTAGCCATAAATGGTAGATGTTGTGCGGTAATGGGTGCTCTTGGGATGTTTTTAGCACTCATTAAATAATCATTATCAGTTTGAATTTTCATCATTGGAAATTCTTCACCAATTGATGCTGCTGCACTTCTAGCTTCATCAATTGTTTCTGAGTCTTTTTTGATAACATAAGAAAAGGAGATGTCTTGGGCTAAATCATCATCATAATCATTAATTATTATGGGTATTAATTATGATTATTAATAACTTACCGGTAATGGTTTTAATTAGAAATAATATTAGAAATAGATGTTTGGCCATATTGTTTCAACAAAAGTAAAAAGACCAATTCTTTGTCAAATTTTTTTGTTCACTAATTCCACAAATAGATCTACTTTGTGTATTTATACGAAATTATAGAAACAATAGTCTATTGTTATTGTTTGAATTCGTTCAATTGATAATCATTTGGGTGTTAGTGGAAAAATTTTAATGAATAAAAACCCCCCAAAAGAAAATTGATCAATTTCTAATAAATAAATAATTCTATTCGATTAAATTATTTGTTCCATCATATTAAAAACGTATAAAAAGCTATTTTATGAAACATAAAATTGATAGCGTTAAGATTAATTAAAAACAATTGATTATGTTGTTTGTTTTTTTTTGGTTTATTATTTATATACCTGTCTATTTATAACAAAGTATTGACACAATTTTCCACGGGTTTTGTTTTATTGCTTAAAGATTTTCAATCTGGATGAGAATTGAGATTTGTTAAATGTGATGGGTGTCAATTGTCTTAAAGGTGTGTTTTTTTCTGTTTCATTTTGTAGTATCTGGTTGATTTGGAGTGGCAATTTTTTTGACACAAGTCTACTGAGGTCATTCGAAAATAAGCTTAGATAAGAACGATGTATAAACTACAATGCATCAAATGTTACGTCTTTTTCACGAGGGTTAGTGAAGAAGTGAAGATGATGATTGAGATGAAGCATAAACAGAATGAGAGGGTAAAATCTAGAAATGTTTTTCTTTCAGTCGATTGTGATTCAGGGGTCAAAAGCAGTTGAATGAAGTCTTTTATAGGTTTGCTGAAAACTACCTTTGATAGGATGGATTCCTTGTTCGTGAAACTAGAAACGCAAACACCTTTTCTGAGGTTGCCTTAAGCCGTTCACGACTTACAAAGCTTTAACACATCAATTGAATATAACATGCAAATATCAACTCAAAAATCCAGAGAACCAAGAAGATGCAACAAGCTTGGAGATGGAAAACTCCACAATTGAGAACTATAGAGATGAAACAAATAATTCCATCCGAGAGCCATGCAAAATTCAAGACGTGGCCAAATGGTCTAAAACAAGAAATTTGCATGAATGAACGACCGAAAGTGGGAAAAAAGACCACCTGGACGACCGCTTGCGAGATGGCTCCAGGGTGTTGGTTCTCTTCATCTACAGAATGAGGTTTGATAAACAACTGTTAATACCTAATCAAAAGAAGAAAAATAAGAAGATAGAGGTCGAATAGTTTAAGTAACTCAGTCTTTTTCTTCAAGACTTCTGTGATACTTACTGAGGTCATCAGAGAAATAGTAGAAGACGAAGGTCAGTTAGAATAGGTAAAAGATCAAAACTGATGCAGGAGAGTGAAGAGTAAAGAAGGAAAGAAAAAATAACAACAGCAAGAGGATGGACAGAAGACAAAACAGATACGGCTTTGTTGATGCTCTTTACTAAAATATCTTTATTTCACACAAAGTGAGTATAATTTTTAAGAACAAATATCCACATCTAATATCTTTTTTTTTGTTATTTTTTTTTTGGATAATAAGAAGCAATAGATGTTAAAATAAAATAATTTGTTACGGAAATCAAAAATGACAAAAAAAAACAACACAAATAAACATTTATAAAACGAAAAACAATAAAAACAAAAATGGCAAAACTACAATTATCAAACAAATAGCACACAATTATCATTCTTAATTAGTATTATTATTACTTTTGCGGAATATTATTATTATTATTATTATTATTATTATTATCATTATTATTATTACTGATGGAGTATTTAGTAAGATAATAGGGAAGGATCAGAGAATATAGCACACAATAGAACAACTGGCAGTTTGATTATCTTTTAACAAACAATAGCCATTATTATTATTATTATTATTATTATTATTATTATTATTATTATTATTATTATTAGAGGAAACAGAGATTCAAGCTGGGAATTTCGATTATTTAAGGCATTTCTCAAATTTATAACAACAATCGGACATTTTGAATGTGTTTGAAAGGGTGGTTTTCAAATACAAATGGTGTTCACTAGTGATATAAATGCAATTAAAAAGAAATTCATTAAAAAAGAGCAAAATTCTCGAAAAATTCTAGGGGTATTGGGAGTAGAAAAATACATCAAATTTTTTTCAGATTCCTATACCCTAAAAATACAATTAATTTCTTTGGTTTATCATTATTTTATTTTTTTTACAATTTATCATCAACTTTAAGAAGAAGGGTAACGATCTTATCGAATGATCGATAAAATTTGCTAAATGAACACCAATGGCGTAAACGACCATAATTCTTTCTTCCCCGTTGAAACAAAAACCCCAAACAAATACAACAACAAAATCATACACAATCTAACCGAGACAGAATATGCGTTTTGTATCGCTTATAAATGCACAAAAAAAATCATCATTTTTTTTTGGGAAAGACTTAAGAACTAATACGGGCCCTGATTTGTTTGAATTTGTATTATTTTTTTTTGGTTTGTAATTTATTTAACCGCCGTAATTGATGGTGTCGTTGTAGCACCAGGAATTTTTCCTAATACTTTCGTTAAATCAACACCGGTTAAAGCATTGATTGCTGGTGGTATTTGTCCAACCAAACGTGTAATTTCAGCTGTTGTCTGATCTTGGCCACCAATTAAAACGATTTCATCGGTTTTAGCTAACGGAGCTGATACTTCAGCAGCAATCTATATATGAAGAGAATGACAAAAAAAATCATTTAGAAACTTCTCCAACGCGATAAGCACAAAACAAACCTTTGGTAATGCTTCTAAGACCAATGCCATAATAGCAGCCTCTCCGTATTGTTTATAAACAGCAGCTTTTTGTCTCATACGTTCAGCATCAGCTTTACCAACACTGGAAATAGCTGTAGCTTCAGCAGTACCCAACAATTTGATTTTCTCACTTTCAGCTATAGCCACTTGTACAGTCTGAGTGCTAATCGAAAAGTTGAAGTGTTAAAATAGCATCTTAGCAGTAGATGTACGAAACTTACCGTTTTCCTTCAGCAATCACTTGGACTTTATAACTTTCAGCTTCAGCTGGTAAACGTACAGTAGCATTTAATTCGCGTTCTTTACGTAAAACTTCTTGAGCTTCAACTTCAATTTGTTTCCTACGCTCAACAACTTCAATCTGTATTTCTTCATTACGGATTTTTTGACGAATCTTTGCAGCTTGTAATTCGTATGCTAATTGCGCTTGAGCTTTCTACAGAAACAAAACAAAAAAAGAAACCAATTGTAATGTTTTTAATTATATCCAAAAAAAAACACAACAGCTTACGGCAGTGTTGATTTCTTGATCGAAATTCGCTTTTTGTAATTTAAACATTCTAGAATTATCTTCAATTTTCGTATCGGTTGAATATTTAACATCCATTGCTGATTTTTGACATTCAGCTTCACGTATACCAGCATCACGATTTGCTTCAGCAACACCAGCATCAGCATCACGTTTCACCATTGCCGTTTGTGCTTTACCTAATGATGCCAAATATTGTACATCATCATATACATCTTTTATTGTAAATGATAATATTTCAATGCCCATACGGCCGACATCTGGTGCAGCCACTTCTCTTACCAATGCAGCAAATTGATCGCGATCGCGGTACACTTCTTCTACCGTAAGAGTTCCTTTAAAACAAACAAAAATCCGGATTAACATTCAAATTTCCCGCAAATAGTTCAAATGCCAACAACGACAACAAAATGGCGGTGGTGGATATTTGAACTACTAAAAAGGCGGCAAATTTAGAATTTTTATTCAATTATTAATTAGAATAATAATAATAATAATAATAATTGTTTCTTACATTTTTACAATTGTGCAGGTTGCCACTACTGTCATTACAATTTTAAAAGTACCCATCCACACTATATACATTTTTTATTTTTGGTTTAATTATTTTCAAGAAACAAATGAAATCAAGTTAATGGTTTAAGTTACAACAATCAACTGACGAATATCTGCCAACTTTTATGATTTGTTAAATTAATTACTATATGTGTCTCTTTTTATTTACAGATATATTCCGGAAGAATTGAGTGAATGGCCGACAAGGACAGAATTAGCATTATTTTTTTTTTGTTTGCGTATTTATCTTAATTGTGTAGATATTGACGATAAAAAGCTGCTAAACAGCTTAAATAATGTGGCAATGGCATCGTTAAGGTGGACGCTTACTAGTCAGTAACGTATGCACTGTTATGCAGCACATTTTAATAGTTTTTATATGAAATGTAAGGGTGAAGATACATTAGCGATTCGAGGTTGTAATGTAACGCTCATCGATGTTCGCAGTAAAATTTTTGTTGACAAACATACTACCAACATCTTGAGTCGAGCATGTCACGAGCAAGATAAAAACAAGCTGAATGAATATCGATATAACAGTAAATGAATTAAGGCGAGCAGTTCGTAAGCCATTCGATTTGTGTTCACAAATCCGACTCAACTACACAAATCTTACTCCATACACATACCAGTGGTGCATTATTCGAATGCATCCACCATTAAGCTCTGTCCCCATCTATCAAACGATCACCAAGGAATGGATACGAAGAGATGGTTTTTTTTTCAGTCCACACTATGGGAACACGTTCGAACACGACCGACTGATTTCCTTTGAAGTACCGACAACTATCGGATCGGCGTTCAAGCCATTCCTTGGCCTTCGTTCCCATTCGATCGCGTTCAGACTATGTTTAAATTTCCATTCGTAACCACGCGTTCGTTACTGACTAGTGAGCGTCCACCTTTAAGAGGCCCTGCAAACTTTTATAAATCACGCAAAAAATTGATAGCCGGCCCTGATGATGAGTGACGCAAATGATTACGTTAGCAATTATTTCCCCATTCATATCAGTAATAAAAACAATGATAAATCAAGATTGTGTCAAATTCTAATAAATGAACGCTTCATTAATCAATTATATATTAATGAAAAATTAGAGAATAAATCAGCTATATATGCGTAGCTATCTATGATAAAAGGATTTTGTTTATTCTTTGTTTTGTTTTTTTAGTTTTTATGCTTATTAGAATTAGTTATTATTAAATAGAGAAAAGTATTTTTAATTCATTTTTGTAACCTTGGTCGTTTATTAAGGAAACAGATTAAAATTGGTTTATTTTTATATGTTTGTTAATTCTCCCACAAAAAAAATATTGAAATAATGGCGGGAAATTCGTGTTACAATTCTAGTTTAAGTCTCCATCATAATGGCGTTACAGTCTCAATTTGAATCCACTTAGACCGGGCAATTTAAAATCTATTTTCTTCTACAACAATTAATGAATAATTTTAACGTATTTTTGGAGATTTTCTACTATTTAGAAATAATTTCATCGTGAAAAAGTTAATAAGAAATGGAAAAAGTTGGTGTAATCGTCCGAAATTAGTGTGTAAGATCTAGTTCAAGTCCCCATCATTGGCGGCGCTGTTGCTTAACGTCAATGATTTTGGTGGTAATTTTTAAATTTTCTCGTCAATCTATGGCGAAATTCGACAATCTTTAGTATTCCAGGCGAATTTAGGAGAAATTCGTTATTCAGTTATAAAATTTGTTATGTTTATCACGAATTCTCATCATTTTCTTTGAATTTCTAATGAATAGACGTCAAAAAACAAACAAACAAAAGTCTCCCCTTATTGGATGGCGCTACTAATGAAAAATAGCGGTAATTTCAAAATTCTGCAAACCTAATATAGCTCTCAGATGTCCTTCTAATGTTTGTAAAATGGTCGATTTGATTTCTTTAACGTTCTTCCCTAGAAATTGTTCAGATGCTGTATGCAATAATTCATCGGCTTTCATTATTTTACATTGTGCCACACCAGTAACGGTCAATGGTACACCTTGGGCTGTTTCAACACTTTCACACATCGGATTCAATGTCATTACTTCTAATGATAAACGTTGTACATCTGTAACTAGCCACCATGCCCATGCCCATCCACCAACAATTGTGACACGCTTCGTTGAGCCACAACAACCACCTGAAAAACAATTGGAAAAAAATTACAATAATTATAGGTTTTGTCTCAATGGTCGAAAGAACAGTTGTGATACAAAAGATAAATGAAACGTTGATAAGTGCACGTAGCTCTTAAAACATTTTCACTCAACCAAACGCAATAACAACAAATAATTTAGTATTCTCGTCAATTCCTTCAGATGACGTAAAACTGTATACTTTCTAGGTCAGTCCGTTATAAGTTCAATGGAATAAACAAAGATAGATAGATATTTGATGAACTATCAGACCAAATCTATTGAAACAAATGACGAATAAATAATGGGGAAAAAAACATGTTGTAAATGTTGAAAGAATGCCGTTACTAATTATATGGATATGTCCTTGGATGAAAGTCGGTCAAAACGGCTCTACTTCTATTCTTCTACCTCCTTCACTTATTACTGTGTTGTTGAAAGTAACCACAACCGGCTCTAGTCTTGAACTTGACTTCTAGAAGGTCACTTTACCAAATTTTCCAATCAAAAAAATTAATCACAGCAACAATAACAACAACAACGAAAATGGCAAGATTTGGTGTTTAATTGAAGCAAAACGAAAGCAAAAAGGTGAGCAAATTTTGAATTTGATTTAATAATTGTCCTTGAACCATAACAACCAATTAAAATTCGTGCCTAACTCACATGACTATAAATGAACCAATTATGAAGTAGTGTAGTTGTTGCCGAATTGGCGCAAATGTCCCATTGATTAACATTACCCAATCAGTAATCTGTTTTGATATCACGTGCGCGCCAGATTAGCCAATCATGAGCAATGATTTTCCCGCGTAATTATATAAAATTAATTAAAGAAAAGTCACGTCCAAAATTTCTAACTATTGGCAACTATCGAATTGACATGCAGTTCATGTATCTTTGTGAGATTGTATAACAAAAATGGATGAAATAAATTATTAATTCGTTTTACATTTCAATTGATTTGTAAATCACGCATTTCTATCTCTTTGTCAACTAAATAGAAAATCAAGTTAGGTGGTAGTCGATTTTGTATTGTTATAGAAAGCTTTTAAGGCTATGCCAAAAAAATAATTAACCAGTCCAAAAAGTCTTCCTAACTAAACAACAATGACACTCTTTAGTGGTAATTTCTAAAACTTTGTAAAACATGTGATGTTCTTTATTTAACAAAAAAAAAACATCTTAATGCAGTTTTATTCCGACGTCTTTCGACTACAATGGGCATCCAACAATTCCTACCAATCTTAGCAGCAGCTATAGCTTTCTTCCAATATGATCTTCTAGATCCAGAAGGACGACCTATAGATGTTCCAACTGATGAATTGTTGGAACGATATGATTTCATTGTAATTGGAGCAGGATCTGCTGGTAATTTTTAATTTTACTTTTGGATGGTAAAAATCCAAATTTTTCCATAAATAATTTGTTTTGCTTGTGGCCACAAATTTTAGGAGCTGTTGTGGCGAATCGTTTAAGTGAAATCGAAAGTGCTAAAGTGTTACTGTTAGAAGCTGGTGGTGATGAATTAGAAGTATCAGATGTGCCATTAATGGCGCAATTTTTACAATTATCCGATATTGATTGGCAATATAAAAGCGAACCACAAGGACAAGCCTGTTTAGGTTAGTAGTTACAAAATTAATGTTTAATTAGATAAGTCCAGTTCCAAGTTGGATGACACAATGAATACTTTGAGAAGTTACAATCTTGAACATACGTTGCCTTAGTTGTCGATGTTCACGATCTTATAAACAGAGATCTTGACACACCTGTACTCAAAGCATTGGTAGCATGAGTTCGTTATTGAATCCAACTTTAGTTGCTAATAAGCGGCGCAATTGTCGAGAGAACAAGAAGTAAGACGATGATTATGTGATATGATCATTATCGAATTTATATTTTTTACCTTTGTCTTACTAGTCTTACTATTTGTGCCACCACATTTAACTTAAATAAGAATTACCCCCACTCTCGGGTACTGTTAACATCTGTTTAAAAGACCGTGTCGATGCTTCACTCATTCTCTAAGCAGATGATTCGACTGTCAATTGATAGAGGCGCTGCTGTCGTGATCACAATTATGGCGGCAATTTCAAATTTGTTAATTTTGTTTACAGCAATGGTGAATGGCCGTTGTAATTGGCCACGTGGCAAAGTAATTGGTGGTTCAAGTGTCTTAAACTACATGTTATATTTACGTGGTAATAAACATGATTATGATAATTGGGAGGCCTTAGGTAATCCAGGTTGGGGTAGTACAGATGCTTTATATTATTTCAAAAAATCAGAAGACAATCAAAATCCATATTTAACACAAACACCATACCATTCTAGTGGTGGTTATTTAACAATATCAGAAGCACCATATCAAACACCATTAGTACAAACATTTATTAAAGCTGGTGAAGAATTAGGTTATGAAAATCGTGATATAAATGGTGAATTACAAACTGGTTTTATGATTGCACAAGGTACATTAAGGCATGGTTCACGTTGTTCAACTGGTAAAGGATTCTTACGTCCAATACGTTTACGTAAAAATCTACATATTGCTATGCATTCATATGTAACGAAAATACTAATTGATCCAAATACAAAACAAACATACGGTGTGGAATTTGTACGTAATCAAAAAATCTATCGTGTACGTTGTGATAAAGAAGTGATTCTATCAGCTGGTGCTATCAATTCACCACAATTATTAATGTTAAGTGGTATTGGACCAAAAGAACATTTACAACAATTTGGCATACCTGTAATACAAGATTTAAAAGTCGGTTACAATCTACAAGATCATATCGGTTTAGGTGGTTTAACATTTGTTATAAATCGTCCCGATTCAATTAAATTAGATCGTTTATATTCAATTGGACCATTAATGCAATATGCAATATTTGGTAATGGACCATTTACAATTTTGGGTGGTGTTGAAGGTTTGGCATTTGTTAAAACGAAATATGCGAATACCAGTGAAGATTATCCAGATATTGAATTCCATTTCAATTCAGGTAGTACACATTCAGATGGTGGTGCGAAATTACGTAAGGCACATGGTTTAACTGATGATTTCTATCAAACTGTATTCAAACCAATTGAAAATCTAGATGCATGGAGTATAATACCGGTTTTATTGCGTCCATTAAGTCGTGGCTTAATTAAATTACGTAGTAGAAAACCAACTGATTATCCATTGATTTATCCAAATTATTTCCATAATGATTTCGATATGAGAACATTAATTGAAGGTGTTAAAATTGCTGTTAATTTAAGTCGTACATCGAGTTTCCAACAATACGGTAGTAAATTATTAACATTTAAACAATGTGACGAGAAATTTGTGAAATTCACAGATCAATATTGGGAATGTATGATACGTTTATATTCGGTAACAATTTATCATCCAGTTGGTACATGTAAAATGGGTCCATATTGGGATCAAGATGCTGTTGTTGATCCACAATTACGTGTTTATGGTGTTAAAAATTTACGTGTTATTGATGCATCAATTATGCCATTATTAGTTAGTGGTAATACAAATGCACCTGTCATCATGATTGGTGAGAAGGGTAGTGATTTAATTAAGGAATTCTGGATGAAAACTGCTAGAATATCAAAATGGCAAAGCAGTAGTAGGAGACGTTTAAGGAAACGTTAGATTTTATTATTTAATTTAATTATTAAAAACGTGTGTGATAATTTATTAATTATTTTTTATATAATTAGGTTTAAGATGTATAAATATAGAATATTTTATCAAATAGCTGATTTGGGAAATTATTTACCACCGTAATTCTAGTGTTTAGAGTCACTTACACTATTTCCTATCATTTAGTGTATCTACAAGTGTACAGACGTAACTACAGTAGATTGAGTAGAAAGAAGTTATTATACAGTTATCGAAATGTCTGATTGTGTATGCTATGACCCGTAAATCTAGTGTTTAGAGTCAATTACACTAATTAATGTCATTTAGTGTATGTTTGCAAAGTAAGTACATTAAAAGTATTTTGATTGAGATAAGGCACTAATAAAAATTACTTTTTTGCCGAGTAATACAACCACTGTACCCTGCCAGAATAAAGTGTGTATGTAAGGTTTGCCTTGAAAGTGACACTATTGGAAAAAGTATAGAAAGTTGAAAAACTACCTCAATAGATACACTATTTCTAATTTTTGTACAATTAGTGTATTTCTTGCCAATTTGCATATTTGTTTTTCCACCCGTAATTCTAGTGTTTAGAGTCACTAACACTAATTGTTATCTTTAGTGTATTTTTACAAAGACTACAGACTTGAGATAAGATACTAACAAAAAGAGGATACACTGCACGGTAGTTAATTTTATTAATTTTGCCAGTGAAGCAGAAGAAATTATAGGAAAATCCCATTTTAGGAAACTACCCCGAATAATATAACCACTACAAAAAATTCATTTGACACTAGCATTAAGAGTGGGACAGCTACCTTAACCAATGCAGAACAATGGTAGGCGTCTATATAAAATCAATCAACTTTTGTCTCAATTACACTAATTTTGCTAGTACAAAATGAACAAAATCTTTGCAAAAACCAATTCAGAAAGTGTAAAATACAAATTATTTTACACTACAAGCAAAAGCTTCTAACATAAACGATAGAAAATTTATTGTAGCAGTGTAAAATGTAACGAACTTTTGTACAAATTTACGTTGGTAGACATCCAAACCAAAAACAAATGGTTGATTTGAGGCAAGTGCAAGTGTCGAAACATCACTAGCAATCAATAAACACATGCATCTCATACTATTTTCCTTTTTTTAACTCATATATAAAGATGAATTTTAGCATTTTTGTTTCACAGATTTAAACAAGTGTTTTTGTTCCAGTGTAACAGTGTAGATTGGAATTGAGTAGGAAAATTCGCGTGTTTTTTTAACGAATTTCACTACCTATACCTACGCCACTGGGATTCTCTCAACAAAATAAAGCAAAAGTTGCATAAAAGAAAAGAATTGAATAATGATGAAAACGGATATAAATTTTTGTTGACTTAGATTTCTGTTAGTTTATGCAAAATTTGTTGTTATTCTCATTTTAAAGTGAATTTTCTCAATGTTAACACACACACACACACACATACAACAAAAACTAATAAAATTTCACAAGTAAGTTCTTTAAAATTTGTGATGTTTTTCTTGCATCTATTTAAATATCTATTTGTAGAATGTCGTCACCAATACACGATCAAATGAATTTGTATTCTGTAACACGTATTGCATTAACATTAGGTCCAAGTTTAGGTTTTCTACTTTATCTACATTCATCAGTATTATTACATCGTCCAGATATTTTAGATCGTGTTAATCGTATCCATGATACACCTATTTATCAATTATATCAAACATATGATTTTATTATAATTGGTGGTGGTTCAGCTGGTAGTGTATTAGCAAATCGTTTATCAGAAATACCACAATGGAATATTTTATTATTGGAAGCTGGACCAGATGAGATAACAATCACTGATTTACCATTAATGTTTCCAACATTACAATTATCACCATTCGATTGGCAATATAAAACTGAACCAGGACCAAATTATTGTTTATCAATGGTAAATGGTCAATGTAATTGGCCACGTGGCAAAGTTTTAGGTGGTTCAAGTGTATTGAATGCAATGTTATATGTACGTGGTAATCGTAGGGATTATGATCGATGGGCAGCATTAGGTATATCTATACTATATTCACTTATTCACTTGTTGTTACACTTATGCGCTTTGTGTGAATTGCGCATGCGTCAAATGATTAGTGTTAGAATTCAGAATCTTAACGCTGAACTTGAAACATGACTGGTTAAAAATTGACTTTATTTCGGAACATTATCTATAGTTAGTGTCAGTGTTCACAATGCACTGTTGCATGGTATAACTTTAACGTTAAAAATGTTATCGCTTACGTAAATTCCAATAATTATACAACTTAATGCTACTTAAATTGACGTATACGCATCTGGAAAGTAACGTAACACTATATTTATTGCCAATTTTTGGATTGACCATTATTTAATTAGTGCTGTTGACACAACGTTAACGTTAACATAAACAATGCAAGATTATCAGAAGTGAATTGTGTGTTAATTTTGATAATTAGCATTAAAATTGACGTTAACGCTAACTAGATTCTCTTTGTTGAGCAGTTTAAACGTTAAAATTTCTTAGCGTTAGCGATGAGATTGTGGAAGGCTTCTACTAGTTGTAAAATCAAGTCGTCATTAGTGGATTTACGCATACCAAACAGAAATTTTGACGTTAACGTTAATATTAAGAAATCATTCATAAATCAGCGATAATCTAAGTGTGTGTTATACAATAACAATTACAACAAGTAATACTAACTTAAACGTTAGCGCTAACGTAAATCTTTATACTTGCACAGTTTAATGTTACTAAATCGTCGCTATATATTCTGATAACGTTAGATTTGATGTTTTCAGCAACTTAAACGTTAACAATTCCGCCACTAGCGTTAATTAACTTTGTTAATAGATAGTTACTGCCACTTGTTACGTAAAAATAACCGACACGTGATCACAATAGCGTGATTACGGGGTACGCTAATTTCAGCATCTATAGCGTGAACGTAATTTGTAGTTAGGCTTAAAACGTGCCATAGTCGATCTGGTCGATCTATCAACGTGTGTATGTGCGTGCAGGGAGTACGTATAGCCGCAGATTTGCAATAACTGGAAATAGAGACGAAAGTTAAATGCAATACTCGCCTTATTTACGGATATTCTAACGTAAGTGTGGCGGCAACTCTCTATTTTTGTTGTAAACCGTAACTTTACCGTTAACGCTAACACAATCCTGTAGTTATAACAATGTACTTTACTGCTAGTACTTTGAGAATGCGCATGCAACATGGCGCATGCGTTTGGCGCACAGCAAAGCCTACAAGTGTAAACATACACTTAACTTGCTCTTCTTTTTTTTTGGGGGGATTTTTTGCAGGTAATCCCGGTTGGTCGTACGATGATGTTTTGCCATATTTTAAAAAAAGCGAAAATATGCGCATTGAAAATTTACAAAACAATGATTATCATGGTTATGATGGTTATTTAACAATTGAGAATTTCCGTTATCATTCACCAATAGTTGAATGGTTCTTAGATGCGATACAAGAATTAGGTTATCAAATACGTGATATAAATGGTGAATTACAAAGTGGTTTTACATTAGCCCATGGTACATTACGTGATGGTTTACGTTGTTCAACAGCAAAAGCATTTCTACGGCCAATCAATCATCGTCCAAATTTACATATCAGTTTACATTCATATGTTGAGAAGATTTTAATAAATAATGAAACACAACAAGCTTATGGTGTGATTATGAATAAATTCGGTACGAAACGTACAATTTATAATGAACGTGAAATTTTAACAAGTGCTGGTGCTATCAATTCACCACAATTATTAATGTTGAGTGGTATTGGACCAAAAGAACATTTAGAAACATTCAATATTGATGTGATTGTTGATTTGCCAGTTGGTGAGAATTTACAAGATCATGTAGCAATTGGTGGTGCAACATTCTTATTTACACCACCGAAATCGTATGAGAATTTAACATGCAGTTTTCAATTGGAAAAAGTCTTAACTGAACAAACTGTTGATGAATTTACACAATTGAAACGTGGCAAAATCTATTGGTTGCCCGAATGTGAAATGATGGGTTTTATTAAAACGAAATATACGAATCAAACAGATGATTGGCCTGATATACAATTGTTTTTAACATCATACGCTGATAATACCGATGGTGGTTTATTTGGTAAACATGCAACTGGCTTAACTGATGATTTATATACAGCAGTCTATGAAGATATTTTGTATAAAGATGCTTTTAATATATTAATATTGTTGTTACGTCCAAATAGTCGTGGACGTTTATTATTAAAAGATACAAATCCACAAAGTCATTTATTGATTTATCCAAATTATTTTGCCGATCAACAAGATCTATTGACAATCATTGAAGGTGCTAAAATTGCATTGCAATTATGCAATACGAAAACAATGAAACAATATCAAACATATTTGAATCAAATGAAAATACCAAAATGTCAACAATATGATGTATTAACAGATGATTATTGGATATGTCATGCGAAACATTATACATTAACCATTTATCATCCAGTTGGTACATGTAAGATGGGCCCAAAAACGGATCAACAAGCTGTGGTTGATGGACGTTTAAAAGTCTATGGTATGAAAAATTTGCGTGTCATTGATGGTTCAATAATGCCATTTATTGTTAGTGGTAATACAAATGCACCAATTATTATGATTGCTGAAAAAGCTGCTGATATGATCAAAGAAGATTGGGGACAATTTGCTGATGCTGCTGATGATGATGATAATCCATCGATTTATAAACAAAGTAATGTAATTTCAATTAATGATTGTTTAATTCAAAACAAATGTTTCAATTAATTTACAGAAACAGCAGAAGAAACACCAATAAATACTATATTAATGGAGAAAACACCAAAAATTCACGATTTAGATTATTGGTAGTGTTTTTGGTTTCAATTTTTTGTTTTGTTTGATGGAATCAATAAAAAAAATCCACAAAAATCGATTATTTAATGAATTATAGAGACTAACACACTATTAACGCAAGTCACGTGATGTTTCAGTGCTCCTTGTTCTACTCGTTGAACTACTGGGTGTTTGTTCTCTTTTTGAAGTGATCTTAACGGTGTTGAATTGAACCACTCACACCTGGCCCAAATCGTATCAACTCCCTTATAGTAAATGTCATTTGAATAGGCGTAAGCGGTTCAGTTGTGATCACTTCAAACCGTAAAGAACACAGCTCTGCTCGGTACAGATTTATCGAAGCGTGAGAGGAGCCCTTAACAATGATGAAATGAACCGCTTACGCCTGCGCAAATGGCCTGCATGCCGTCTAACTTTCAACCACCACCCACCCACCCAGAGCTCGTTATTGAAACCAACTTTAGTTCCTATTAAACGGCGCAATTATCGAGAAGTCCAAAGTATGACAAAGATGACTATAGTATGTTGGACTTGTTGAAATGAGATAAAGAATACAAAACAAAAAGATGACTATATGATATGATCTTTTTCTAATTTATATTTTTATTTCTTTGTCTTACACAAATTTACACCTCGACAGTAGCGCTACCACATTTAACTTTAATAAGAATTACCCCTAACTCTCGATACGACCAGTATATGGTATAGCTGTTACGTCATCGATTATAGTGATATAGATCAATAAAAAAAAACTTGATTGTAACTAATATAAAATAATAAGGATGCGGATTTGTTTGTTTTTCTTCAAAGTTCAAAAAAATTAAACATTATACTTATGTATATAGATTAAATACGATAATTAATAATTATATATTATAAAGTTGTAATAACATATAAATAATGATAAGAATTATCATTTGTGGCAGTTTTTCTGGTAATTAACGATTAAAAACAGCATGTGTTTTGCGAATGACAAGCAAGAAGCAACGGTTCCTCTCCATTCAAGCCACCATAAAATCAAGACACAAACAGTTATCAGAACAGGTTCGGATGTTATTTGTTGTTGGTTGTTGTGCTTGTTGATGATGATGTCTGCTCAAATTTAAGAAGAATCGTCTCAAAAATAACCAACAACATCGTGATAATTTTCCGAAAACAAAAAAAATTATTTATAGGTAAATAATAATTTAATTTATTACTGTTTAATTTTATAGAATTGAATAAATACAATTGATTTTTTTGTTAAATACAAATTCGATCCGTGAACAGGAACAAAACGAACAAAACAACCGTTAAATACTGATGTAATAATAAAATTGAAATTAAAATTTGGCGCCACATTACAACCAATCATACCACTAAAAACACTTCATCAACTATAGGCAGATTATTATGATTGGTGTAGATTATAGCGCGAAATTCTCATTTAATTCTATCGCTAGCATTAATATAATTTAGACTCAAGTAGACACATATTAATATTGTTTATCACATAAATAGAAACTAGTCGGACAAAAACGAACATTCGTTATTGTTTGTTGGTCCATTCGTGTTCGTTAAATGTGAACGGGGATTAAATTAAAGACTGTATGAAGTTGGAACTTAGACGATAGTTGTTAACAATAAACACAGTTAATTGGTAAATAAAACTGACAACAGCTGAAACACAACTAGATTGTCGACATTTCACGGACGTCCTGTATAAATGATCGCGAGTATTTTGTGTTGCCTATATAACAACTGCTGGTTTGTTTTGTTTAAGTGAAATAATGGACCATCTACGAATGATTAATGATACTTGTCCAAATGCATTAACAGGAAGTTCGGCGCATTTTTTCCTAACATTAATCAATTTATTAATATCATCAAAATGTTTAATAAATCCAATAGATGAATATCCAGTAAATTATGGTCCATTATTACGTAATAATGATGAATTTGATTTTATTATAATTGGTGGTGGTTCAGCTGGTAGTGTTTTAGCTAATAAATTATCAGAAAATCAAAATTGGAATATTCTGTTATTAGAAGCTGGTGATATACCATCATCATTAAGTGAGGTAAATGTGGTATAATCGATCTGTATTATTGGTTGTATACAATCAGTCATGTATTGCTAGTTGTCTAAGCGTTAAGTAGTCAAGTTATTTGAGTTAAACTATAATTTTAGATGCCATCAACAATGTTCAGTTTACAAACAACAAATGAAGATTGGCAATATACAACAGAACCATCAGATCGGGCATGTTTAGGTTTGAAAGAGAATAAATGTCGTTGGCCACGTGGCAAATTATTAGGTGGTTGTAGTTCAATTAATGCAATGTTATATATACGTGGTAAACAACATGATTATGATCAATGGGCAAATCAAGGTAATCCAGGATGGGATTATGAAACAATTTTCGAAATTTACCAACAATTAGAAAATTTACAAGTTGAGCAACTTAAAACAATTGATAAGAAATATGGTGAAAATGGTTATCATCCATTAAATCTAATTGAATCCAAACAACCACTTATAGAAATTATTAAGACGTCCGCCAAACAATTAGGTAAAATACACATTAATTATCAGTAAAAAAAGTTGAATAATGAAATCGTTGGGATTCGAACCGACGGCACTACATTCGAAGCTAGACGTGTTACCACGTGTACATTATTCAACAACATATCCATTCACGATTCAATAATAACTGATTTATTACAATTAGGCATACCATCAACTGAAATTGAGGAGAATTTGGGTTATTTTGAAGCATTACAAGCGATTGAAAATGGTGTACGTGCAAATACTGGTAAAGTATTTCTAGGGCGACAGATGAAAAATCGCAAAAATCTCAAAGTGGCACTGAAAGCACACGTTGAAAAACTACAATTTAATGATGATCAAACTAGAATTAACAGTATTCTCGTTAATATTGAAGGGAAATTAATGAATTTAAATGCTCGTAATGAAGTAATCTTATCAGCCGGTGCTATCAATTCACCACAATTACTAATGTTATCCGGTATTGGACCAAAAGAACATTTACAACAATTACAAATACCTGTAATGAATGATTTAAGTGTTGGTGAGAATCTGCAAGATCATCCGATATTTCTTGGTTTCTATTTGAAATTATCATCAAAAGCTGTGAATTATGAGAATCCAATCGATGAAGTTTATAAATATTTCATGTATCGTCATGGTACGTTAGGTACGATTTCTATAACGAATCTTGTTGGTTTTATTGATACGAAAAATCAATCGAATCACAAACCGAATATGCAATTCCATCATATATTGCATGTGGAAAAAGATAATTATTTATTACCGGAAATAATGAAAGTTATTGGTGTAAAAGATGAGATATTTAAACAATATTCTAATGCAAATCAACAATCAAATACATTATTTATAATACCAACATTATTAAATCCAAAATCGACAGGTTTTATACGATTAAAATCGAAAAATCCCTATGATTCACCATTAATTTTTCCAAATTATTTTAATGAACAAGAAGATGCCGATATAATGATTGAAGCAATTGAATTTCTACAAAAATTAATAAAAACAACATCTTTCCAACAATATCAAGCGGAATTAGTTGATTTAAATTTAGAAAATTGCAGTAATTTGAAATTTCAAACGAGAGATTATTGGTATTGTGCATTAAAACAATTATCAACAACATTATATCATCCTGTTGGTACATGTAAAATGGGTCCGAAATCGGATCAACAAGCTGTCGTGGATGAACGTTTAAAAGTTTATGGTATTGAAAATTTACGTATAGCTGATGCATCAATTATGCCAAAAATTATTAGTGGCAATACACATGCACCAGCTATGATGATTGGTATGAAAGCTGCCAAAATGATCATGGAAGATTGGTTATTGCATGATGAATTATAACTAATGTGCGCATGCGCTTATGAATTGTCTTAACGCATGCGTGTTTCTATCAATTCACACCATTGTTGACATTTCAATAATAATAAGGTTTTATCAGATATTTAGGCTTTTTTTAATTCAAAACTTGATGATACCATTTACACCTGATATTTATAATGAGGATGTGCTGCTTTTCCTTGAAATTTATTTACCTTCAAGTGATTTTAGGTTAAATACGATAAACAACAATTAGGAGGCAATAAAAAAAATGATAAGAATTATCATTTGTTTGTTTTTTTCTTTCTGTTTTGTAACTTAAATAGACAAAAAGACAACAATGGTTTTTTGGGCTATGACAAAATAGAAATAGTTCCCTTATCTATGCCAACATCACTTAAGACACAGTTATAAGAGCAGAGATTGATATTGTTTAAACGTTAGTTGATGTCCTTGTTATTTGATGATAATCAAAATTTAAACATTTTTCCAAAAAAATTAAATTATTTATAGGTAAATAATTATTTTCTATATTTATTACTTTTTAAATATAATCAAATCAAAAATTAATGAAGAAAAGAAATAATAAATCCATTTTGTGCGCTATAAATTCCATGATTGAACATTTGTGTTCGTGAATAGGACGGTAAAAATTTGATTACAAACAAAAAAAACCAACATCAACAGTCAATTAGTGATGTAACAAAATCAAATTGAAATTCAAATGTCGCCAGATTACGACCAATCATAATATTAGAATCAATCAATCAACTATAGACTCGTTATTATGATTGGTGTAGATTGAGGGGCTAAATCTGAATTCTAACCTAGCCTATAATTGAAATTAAGAAGCTGCTTTAACTCCTTACGCGTTATGTAAATGATACTTTCAAGCGTTCGGTTTAGTTTTTCAGCGCCAAAGCACATTTGCTTACAGATATGATGGCGTGCCAGAAATGAATGCACAAAACAAAAAACAGTAATCAACAGCTTTATTTCGTATTATGATGCATATAAAATATTTGTCATCTTATTTTCTTGTATTGCAAGTGTTTTTTTTCAGTAGGCCAAGTTTGTAACGTTGTTTGCCACGGGTTATAGCTGGCCAGAGAAGTCAGGGTAATTTTAGTAAAACGTTAGATGTTAGTATTGGTTGTGTGGGGATGCTCGGCGCCACTCTCTTGAATAAGAGAGAATTATTAACTATTGTAAAATAAAATCAATTTATTCTAATAACTAATAAATAATTAATTAATAGACAATACAGATAAAACATAAATATGCGGAACGGTTCTGGATGATTCCGGTCGCCTGTGAGCCACAGCAGAATTAATAAACGGGACGGTTCTGGTCGCTAACAAGCCACAGCAGAATTAATAAACGGGACGGTTCTGGTCGCCAACAAGCCACAGCAGAATTAATAAACGGGACGGTTCTGGTCGCCAACAAGCCACAGCAGAAATAAGAAACGGTTAAGAATGATTGGGGATTCGCTCGGAGTCCGGTGTTCCCTGGCGCTCGACGGTTCGGTTTACATATCATATTCACTGCGGCCAGTTCTCCCATTTTGCGGGCATGCGCACTTGAGCGCGCTCGATCAGTCCGCTGCTGGCTGTTGTTCAAGACGGTCCATTACAAGTTCATACTGGCTGGTCAAAATTTCAGCGTTTTGCAAAAACTAGACTACTTCCATGTTGAAAGCCAATCGGTATGCCACTTTAGAAGGTAGAAATGGCGTCCATGCTTTTTCTGTCGTATCTCGATGGAAAAGGCACTTAGAAAAACGTTATTGATGATGTCATAAAAGCGGTTGTGAGCATTTGGAGTGTCAAATTGAACAATTTTTTCCACAGGATTAAAAGGTGTAGTCGAAATCGACGTTATCACGCTAAAATCGTTCACAAGTAGTTTAGTAGTTGTCTGATATGCCACTGTCAACGGTTACAGCCGCTTTTATAACGTCATTAATAATGCTCTAAACGTTGTTTTTCATCGAGGTAGGGCAGCCAAAAAAAATTAAAAGTCCTGGAAGTCGGCAAATAATTATTAATTAACATATGTGACAGACGGCATGAAGAGCTTAATTCTTTTTTGGCACTGCAAAACTTATACGATCGGTTGAAAGTATTATTTATAAGCATGTACACTTTTAGTGCGAAACCCTCATTCCAAATACGTCATTAGACTGAAGTTTTAAATTTTGGGTTGTGTTCTTTACGGTTTGAGAAGTGATCCTAATGTGTTGAACTGTAACGCTTGCGCCTGTGTGAGAGATTCAGTTCAATACCAAAAGGATCAATTGCAACCGTAAAAAACACGGTTCTTGATAATACATACTGGCAATTAATGTCTAAAGAATAAAAGATCATATGGGGTTGGGACCAAGACGACAGTAACACCAAGCTAATGATTTGAACTATTTTGTATTGCTTTTATCACAAATGATTTTGTTTTTGTTGAAGACAAATAATGGATCATCTACGAATGATTAATGATACTTGTCCAAATGCATTAACAGGAAGTGCGGCGCATTTTTTCCTAACATTAATCAATTTATTAATATCATCAAAATGTTTAATAAATCCAATAGATGAATATCCAGTAAATTATGGTCCATTATTACGTAATAATGATGAATTTGATTTTATTATAATTGGTGGTGGTTCAGCTGGTAGTGTTTTAGCTAATAAATTATCAGAAAATCAAAATTGGAATATTCTGTTATTAGAAGCTGGTGATATACCATCATCATTAAGTGAGGTAAATGTGGTATAATCGATTTGTATTATTGGTTGTATACAATCAGTCATGTATTGCTAGTTGTCTAAGTGTTAAGTAGTCAAGTTATTTGAGTTCAACTATAATTTTAGATGCCATCAACAATGTTCAGTTTACCAACAACAGATGAAGATTGGCAATATACAACAGAACCATCAGATCGAGCATGTTTAGGTTTGAAAGAGAACAAATGCCGTTGGCCACGTGGCAAATTATTAGGTGGTTGTAGTTCAATTAATGCAATGTTATATATACGTGGTAAACAACATGATTATGATCAATGGGCAAATCAAGGTAATCCAGGATGGGATTATGAAACAATTTTCGAAATTTACCAACAATTAGAAAATTTACAAGTTGAGAAATTTAAAACAATTGATAAGAAATATGGTGAAAATGGTTATCAACCATTAAATCTAATTGAATCCAAACAACCACTTATAGAAATTATTAAGAAGTCCGCCAAACAATTAGGTAAAATATACATTAATTGTCAGTAAAAAAAATTGAATAATGAAATCGTTGGGATTCGAACCGACGACACTTCATTCGAAGCTAGACGTGTTACCACGTGTTCATTATTCAACAACATATCCATTCACGATTCGATAATAACGGATTATTACAATTAGGTATACCATCAACTGAAATTGAAGAGAATTTGGGTTATTTTGAAGCATTACAATCGATTGAAAATGGTTTACGTGCAAATTCTGGTAAAGTCTTTCTAGGGCGACAGATGAAAAATCGCAAAAATCTCAAAGTGGCACTGAAAGCACACGTTGAAAAACTACAATTTAATGATGATCAAACTAGAATTAACAGTATTCTCGTTAATATTGAAGGGAAATTGATGAATTTAAATGCTCGTAATGAAGTAATCTTATCAGCCGGTGCTATCAATTCACCACAATTACTAATGTTATCCGGTATTGGCCCAAAAGAACATTTACAACAATTACAAATACCTGTAATGAATGATTTAAGTATTGGTGAGAATCTGCAAGATCATCCGATATTTCTTGGTTTCTATTTGAAATTATCATCAAAAGCTGTGAATTATGAGAATCCAATCGATGAAGTTTATAAATATTTCATGTATCGTCAAGGTACGTTAGGTACGATTTCTATAACGAATCTTGTTGGTTTTATTGATACGAAAAATCAATCAAATCACAAACCGAATATGCAATTCCATCATGCTTTACATATGGAAAAGTCTAATTATTCATTACCGGAATTCTTGAAAATTGTTGGTGTAAAAGATGAGATATTTAAACAATATTCTAATGCAAATCAACAATCAAATACATTATTTATAATACCAACATTATTAAATCCAAAATCAAAAGGTTTTATACGATTAAAATCGAAAAATCCCTATGACTCACCATTAATTTTTCCAAATTATTTTAATGAACAAGAAGATGCCGATATAATGATTGAAGCAATTGAATTTCTACAAAAATTAATAAAAACAACATCTTTCCAACAATATCAACCGGAATTAGTTGATTTAAATTTAGAAAATTGTCGTCATTTCAAATTTCAAACGAGAGATTATTGGTATTGTGCATTAAAACAATTATCAACAACATTATATCATCCTGTTGGTACATGTAAAATGGGTCCGAAATCGGATCAACAAGCTGTCGTGGATGAACGTTTAAAAGTTTATGGTATTGAAAATTTACGTATAGCTGATGCATCAATTATGCCAAAAATTATTAGTGGTAATACAAATGCACCAGCTATGATGATTGGTATGAAAGCTGCCAAAATGATTATGGAAGATTGGTTATTGCATGATGAATTATAATTGATGTACGCATGCGTATAGAAATAGACTTAACGCATGCGTTGTTGTGTTCTTTACGTTTTAAAAAGATCATTTTGGTGTTGAACTGAATCACTCACGCATGCGCAAATGATCTGCCATCAACACTAAAACAACCACTTTAAAACGGAAAGAACACAGCCCGTATATCTATCAATTCACCCCATTGTTATATGTTGATATTTTAATAATAATATAATGATTTTCAAAAATTTTAGATCTTTCTTAATAAATATCCAACTCTATGGTCAACAAATAAACATTGACGTTGTTGTGAACGCTAACTTGGTCGTTAACGCTAAAACTATCACGTTATTTGAATATAAAATATCTAGTTTTCTGATAGTGGTTAACGTTAACATTAACAATAACGTTTAATATGTGACGCAACTGAATTCTTCATTTGTTATTGACAACAACAAACTTTATACATACAGTAATCGCCGTTTAATACGTACACAGTTCATATTATCAAAACTATCATCAAACAAATATAAGTATGTAGAATCCAATGATTTGTATTCGATGTTAATCATCATATTATTGTGATCAAGTTGAATTAGTCCCGCCCACACACACACACACACACACACACACACACAAATAAACAAATTAAGCGGCGCGTACTGTATTTATACAAAAATCGATTTTTTAGTTTCTATCCGTCAAAAAAAAAACAGATGGTTATCTAATAATGTGTGTAATACAAAATTTAGCGCAACCTCCTTTTGTTTTGTGTGTTGTTATTGTCGATCGTATCGTAAGGAAAAGATGGGAATTTTCCAATATTGATTGTTATCGCTAATTTCATAGTTATTACATCGAAATGACAAAAAAAAATATATAGATCAAGGTACATTTCAATAATAAACACAAGAAAAGAAAGTGAAAGTATCGGTGTGTAGTGATCTTGAAATTTGAAATTATCAACAAAAACGTTTCGTTATAAATCTCAATCATTTGCTCTCTTTCTAACTTATTAAAAATTTCCTATACATCGATGAAGAAATCATAAACGATCATAACGAGTGGAACAAAGATGAAGATTACTAAGTAAATAATTATAACTCTCTATTTCCCCATATATACATATTTTCTCAATTTTATCATCTTCTAATATTTAGAAAATTATGTAAAATAAATGTCACAACTTACATAATAATGCAACAACAAAAAATTACCATTCATTATTATTATCATTGTTATGTTGCATTACAATAATTTCAATGATTATAACCGTATATTGTTAACCTTATTTTCCCTTTAATTTTGACAATTGTTCCATCATAATTATTATGTATTAGAAATGAGAATTTCCTTTAATAACAAAAAAATTTTAATAGAAACGCAAAACCAAATGAAGTCAATTGGCTACAAATCTGCTATAATTGGTGGCTGGCTTGATATGTTTCGTTTCTCGTATAACTAAACGATAGTGTACACAAAAAAAAATATTTCACTTTCGCCCATTTCAATTGATTAAGAATAATCTGTCTTCTAATTATTGTTAATTAATAAATACAATAATTAGAATTAACTTTCCTTGTTTTTACTATTTGTTGTTGTTGTTGTTGTTGTTGTTCTTGTTGTTACCGAATCAATTATAGATATAATTATTGGGAAATATTGGAAACTTTTTTTGTTGATTAAACTAAATTAGAAGTAATTATTAACAATTTAACAAATAATTAATTACTTAGAGGTTGTTTTTTTCTTCTTCTTGCAATTGGTTTTAATTAAATATTCAGATGTCATAATCATGACTGATATTGGCTTGAAGTTATTAGAACTTGGATTTTCACCATTCTTAACTTTATAAAAGAGGTATCAACAACTACTACTACTACTATTATTACAACGACTTTTACACACAACTTTCACTGATGTTAGCCAAAATAGATAGTCCATCAAGTGACTTCGCATAGTGTACTTAAGTATAGTTAGTGTCTTAGAAGAATTGTAAATGCATGATTATACCAAAGAAAATCAATGGGATCCAAATCAGGGGTAAGTTGTGATTGTTGCCAAAATTCATAATAGATTTAGTTACTCAAAATTTCTAGTGATACAAAAGAAAATGTTTCACTTGCATTAGTGCACTCGAGATTGAATTTTTTCTGCTTCGATTTTCAATCAGTATTGATCGATACAGCAAAAAAAAAACTGTGAAATTTTGATGTTATTATGTTATTATTTGTAAACACATTGGGGTTGAAACCAAAAGAAAAGATTTTTAGGTTATAAATGGCTTCTTGTTATCATTTGTTATGATGATTAGGATCATGATGATTATTCAACATAAAAAATATTCGTGATTTGATAATTGGTAGTTTTTATGATTATATAACGACATTTTTAATAATTTCTAATTATTATTAAATAAATACAACTTTCTAATTTGCAAAATATTTGAGTTGAATTTTTTTGAGACATATCAACAAAGAGAACATGTAAGGTGCTGGGTGATCTACTTAAATTTAATCGATTTTTTTTTGTTGGCTTTTCTATCACTTTAGACCACATTTTTGATTAGTAGTAATTTCGTTTATCTCTTTATAGAAATACATATTTGAAAAGTGATCACTTTTAGACGACACATCCTGTATATTTATAACAAAATCGTCTATATTTATCAATTAAAATTTTTATACATTTACAAGAAAGTGGAAATTTAATCTATTCCAATTAAAGGTGTGAAATTTCACTTCAATAATAATACGAATAATAATAATAATAATAATAATAATAATAATAATTGGCGCATCCACTAAAATTAATAACCACTCTAATCTGATCACCTAATACGAAATATTTGTAATTCTATTGTTCTATCATAAATAATAATAATAATTATAATGATGATAATTAACAGCAAAACGTTGTTAATTAGTCATTGTTTTGTTGAATAAATTGCATATATTTTGTAAATCAACGAAATTTAAATTTGTTTGAATGTGTGTGTGTGTGTGTGTTCGCTTTGGTACGTTGACCGTGAAAGTAATTTAATTATCGAACGGAAATTTGGAAATTCTTTATCTATCTCTCTCTCTCTCTCTTTATATTAAAGTATTTTTGGTAGATTTTCACGAATTGGCGAATCTTAATAATTGATGGTCGTTTTCTAATTGATTTTTTATGGACCATAACCAACCGGTGGCAAAATCGGGTTCAAATCCTGATAGTAGAGATGGACTTTTTTTCCATTTCTTCAATTAATAATGAAAACGAATAGATGGAATTAATAGAAATAACTATAATATGACATACTCAATTGATTCCTTCCACATACGCACACACATACACACACACACACACAATTAACTAAGTCATAAACACTTCATTAATAAACAAAAATTACTACAATAGAAATTAACAGCGACTTCAGTCGATTAATGATATAAAGAACGTTTAATTTAAGTCTATAAGGCACGATTTTGTCTTAAATCACAGTAAAGTAGAATTTACGTATGCGACAATCTTAAGTCGTGATTTAGTCAAGATAAACCGGTCTTCTTAAATTTTAAAATATGCAAATTAGTAATGGAAGTCAAAAAAAATACAGTTTATTCAACGAAATTATCCATTGTCTTGTCTAATTTAATCGAATTACAAATTTGAATGAGTTCAAAAATAGAGAAAGTAGTAGTAGTCCAACCGGCAATCAGCATGAACTGGTTCGAACCCCAATCTTGGATCAAGTCTTTTTCTCAATATTACTCCCCTTTTTTGAATAATCTTCCGATGAAAACCTTGTGCCTCACCCACTTAACACACTTAAGTACGACTTAAATCCTTATTTATTGAAATGTGTCTTAAGTAACACTTCACCCTAATTGTGACGAACAACCGGACATAAATCGATAGAAAACAATTGTTGGCATTCACACAAATGATTAAATTATTTTAGAAATTTCCATAAATGAGAGAAAACAAAAATACACAAATAGAAAAACAGAAAAATTGCCTAAATTCCATCATATCGAAAACGAATAAAATTGTGAAAGTTTATACGATTGGAAATAACCAAATAAACTACAATCAATCTTAATTAATTTTGTAAGAAATTCATTAATAAATTATTAATGTATTTATTTATTTATTCGCAGATTAACTACCAAAAACATGGCGAATTTCTAATTTGAACACACAAACTAGTGTTTATATGCGAAAATCAAGAAGACATTGCGTAAACATTTTTCTAGTCATCATGGCAATACATGTATTATTACCAGTTGTAGCAACATCAATAAAAACAGCAATTGGTATTGTTGGTATTGGGAAAATAGCAATTTTACCATTTTTATTAGCAGCATTTGCATATTTCCATTATGATCAATTTGATCCAGAACATCGACCAGTTGATCGTATATATTTAGATCGTGAATATGATTTTATTATAATTGGTGGTGGTTCAGCTGGTTCTGTATTAGCAAATCGTTTAACAGAAATACCTGAATGGAAAATATTATTATTTGAAGCTGGCGGTCATGAAACGGAAATCTCCGATGTACCGATCTTAAGCCTATATTTACATAAAAGCAAATTAGATTGGGGATATAAGTAAGTAAAGCTAAAAGTTGCCATTTTGTACCTCGTGTGCCACGTCACTAGCACTCGAATGACTGATTGTTGCACTTAAAGCCCCATGCATATCTATCAAACGATCACAAAGGAATGGATATGAACGGGAAATAGTGTGGACGACAATCCAAACGCGATCGCGATAAATGTCTTTGCTTAGCGGAACACAAACGAATGTAAGTCTCATTCGTTCGCGTTTGGTCCCACTTCTATCCATTGTTTTGCAATCGTTGATTCATTCCCCTTGGTACACATTCCAGATGTGGATGGGGCTTAACGCAACCGATAGCACTGCACAATTTGTCCCTGTTTCGACCAATAACGTTTGGTAGTGTTGTGACGTCTTTATTCTTACAGAACGGAGCCTTCCGACACTGCCTGCCAGGCAATGATCGAGAAACGTTGCAGTTGGACACGTGGCAAAGTCCTTGGTGGTTCAAGTGTATTAAACACAATGTTGTATGTACGTGGTAATCGTCGTGATTATGATTTATGGTCGAAAATGGGTAATTTAGGTTGGTCATATGATGAAATCTTGCCATACTTTCTAAAATCAGAAGATCAACGTAATCCATATCTAGCAAAAGATAAACGCTATCATAATACTGGTGGTTATCAAACTGTACAAGATAATCCATATATAACACCATTGGGTGTGGCATTTATAGAAGCTGCCCAAGAGATGGGCTATGATATACGTGATATAAATGGTGAAAAACAAACTGGTTTTGCATTCTATCAATTTACAATGCGTCGTGGTACACGTTGTTCAACAGCAAAAGCATTTCTACGTCCAATACGTTTACGTAACAATTTACATGTATCATTATTTTCACATGTTACAAAAATTTTGATTGATCCACAAACACGTCGAGCTTACGGTGTTGAATTCATTAAAAATGGACAAAAACAGATGGTGTTTGCCAAAAAAGAAGTAATTCTGTCAGCTGGTGCTATCAATTCACCACAATTACTAATGTTATCTGGTATTGGACCAAAAGAACATCTACAAGAGAAAAAGATTGATGTCATCCATGATTCACCTGGTGTTGGTCAAAATCTTCAAGATCATATAGCTGTTGGTGGTTTAGCATTTTTAATTGACCAACCAATCAGTTTAGTTATAAATCGTTTAGTTAATTTAAATACAGCCTTACGTTATGCAATTAAAGAAGATGGTCCATTAACATCCAGTGTTGGTTTAGAAGTTGTTGGTTTTATATCAACGAAATATGCAAATCAAACAGATGATTGGCCTGATATGGAATTTATGGCAACATCAACATCAGCATCAGCTGATGGTGGTAGTCAAGTGAAACGTGCCCATGGTCTATCCGATGAATTCTATCAAGAAGTCTTCTCTGATATCAATTATCGTGATACATTTGGTATATTTCCAATGATGTTACGGCCAAAAAGTCGTGGTGAAATCAAATTACGTTCAAATGATCCATTAGAATATCCATTATTATACCATAACTATCTAACACATCCGCATGATGTATGGGTGTTAAGGGAAGGTGTTAAAGCAGCTATTGCTTATGGTCAAACACATGCAATGAAACGTTTCGGTGCTAGATTCCATAATAAAAAATTACCAAATTGTAAACATTTTAAAGATTATACAGATGAATATTGGGATTGTGTTGTACGTCAATATACATTATCAATTTATCATTATTCATGTACAGCGAAAATGGGCCCAAAAACAGATCCATATGCTGTTGTTGATCCTCAATTACGTGTTTATGGTGTTAGTGGTTTACGTGTTATTGATGCATCAATTATGCCACGTGTACCTAGTGGGAATATCAATGCACCTGTTATAATGATTGGTGAGAAAGGTAGTGATTTAATTAAAAACTATTGGTTATTACCAATTCATCAACGAAAAAACGTCATTCACAACCAATCTATAATCGTAAATTAGATCCAAAACATTGTCCAAATATTACCAATATTTCATAATTAACAATATAATAAAAGAAAGTGCCAATTATTAGGTTTGTTCCAAGAAGATCTATAACTTGCCTTTTTTGTTATACGCATGCGTCAATCTTTGACAGTTATAGATTTTGTAATGTGAATATAGATTAATTTGTAAGTTTAGTTAATTAATTAGTGATTTATTTAATTTATAATTTTGCTCAATTTTGTTACCATTATTTTTGATTAATAAAGTGTTTTGTTCTCAAAGTAAGTGTATCGAATTTTCAAGTGGAATTTATGCAAAGAATACATCTTATAGCAAGATTGTCACTGTTTTTAGCCATTGATTTATAGCTCAAATCAAGAGAAATACAATCCGCTTTGCCTCACACTTACACTTACACTGACGCCTAGTATTAATGATGTTAACTGACAAATTCAATATTAATGTAAATATCTAGTTTAGAAGTAAATAGATTTAATTTAGAATAACAGTAGAGCACAGTACTTCACACGTAGTCCAATTCAGAATGCCACTTTTCCTACACTGTATGGTATTTTCTGAATTTCACTTCATGGTCGCGACTTTAAGAGGACACTTTACACTAGAGATCTAAATGAAAAGTATTTCATTCGCAATTCGTTTTCTCTAGAACAGTGCTTGTATAGACATCACTACTAATGCGCGCCTGATTTAAGTGACACTTCACACTGCTGTTGCAAGTGTGAAGGAAATAAAATTAACCTTTTTTGCAACTTCTTCTTTACGCCAAAATGTAAAGCCATAGAATTTCTTTTGAAATAGAAAGTAGTGCTACATCTATTTTACATAGTGCCAGTATTTTTTTGAATGTGATTGTCAAAACTGTTTCACTTCATATCAGCCCCTTTCACTGACACTTTACACTTGTGGTCTAAAAGTACGTGAAATGTTCTATTCAAACGCAAATGAATATTGTATTAGACTTGAATTTTCGGTATTTTATTGGCAAATTCGTTCTTCGTAGAGCATTTCTTACTTAGATACCACACTTGTAGCTTGGCATTTGTCTCAGAACAAGACACTATTAATACGTATCGCACCGTATATTTGTCTAATTCAAGTGACACTCTTCGCACTGTTGTTACAAGTGTAAAGAAAATAAAAAGAGATTTTTCCTGACCACAGAAAGTCAAAGAACCACCGATGTGATAGATAGTGGTACAGTGTGTATTTTGCCTAGTGTTAGGATTCAAATGTCTCTTTGGCATATAAATGGCGAAACACATTCAGCTAGATGTGTGACATCTCTCCCTGACACTGTTGTTGTTAATTTTAAACAACTCTATGCCCCATTCGAATAACTTCTAGCATCTTCCTCCTCTCTCTCTCTCTCTCTCTCTATGTTTCTCTTTATTTCTAACTTAATCTAAACCTAAATTTTTTGTATTCCATTGCGACTACGCTTTCAATTTATTTCTATTCGGAAAAAAAAACAAAAAAATGACTGCAAATTACACTGAAATATGTCAAATTTTGTAAGAAACAACAAATACAACAGTTTACATGAATTTCCGTCATATAATGATTACATATTCGTGTGACAATATAACAGGAAACTATTGAAAAAAATAATAATAAGAAAAACAACTAAATTTGTGAAAGAATAATGTGAAAGTGTTTAGCAAATGATAGAAAAACTGACCCTGTAACGTGACCATCAAGAAGAATTCACTTTCACTCATATCTCTATCGACGCCCATTAATATTCCAACAGTGTTAGATAGAATCGAATAAGAAAGGAAGTGTAACAACGACCTGTTAACATTGGTAAGGGCAACCTTCATGGTCGTAAAACACACCTTCACCTTAATACAACTTAAACTCGATTTGGCTTAAGAAAGTTTTGATTTCCGATGTAAAATAAAAGACAGAAAGAAAGGAAAGAGAGAGAGAGTGTGCGCTTGTAATAACAGATGCATTCAAATGGAATTTCTACTTTCATTTTTTTACGAAAACAAACAACAATAGTTTCGTGTCTTTGAAGAAGTGAAAAAGACACACGATTCAAACCGATTTCTAACGAATTCACACATGTGAATCTCTTCAGTTTCTTCTAAGACTCTATAACATTCACTGCCTGTTTTTGTGTATATTCCGAATAGAAAATCGAGTTTTTGAGTGATTTTTCGTTGTTTTACATTAGTGCCATAAGTGCTAAGAGCCCATTTTTTGACAGTCACAACAAAAAATGATGGAAGGACCTGAAAATCAACCATTGGCATTGGCCATAACAGGGTAAACCATTCTTGAAGAGAAGGAAGAAAGACTTTCTCTAAACGATTAATTTTCTAGAAATTCTAAAATTTATTTAAAGGACATGATTTAATAGTTTATATGACCTAAATTTACTTTATATCACAGAAATTAATTAAATTATTTCATAAAAGATACATTTCTGAAATTCTAATTAAAAAGAAAGTGATGAATAGATCAAATTTCATAATTTCACAAAAAAAAACCGCAATAAGAGAAACTCTACCAAAATCTAATTAACATACAATCCAAGCAATTATCAGTTGTTTCTGTTATATAATCAGTGTGTAAAATTTTTTGACAAGTCTTGGTCATTATTTCGAATCACCCCAAAGACACTAATCTTTTTATTTTTACTAACTTTGCACCTGTAGTAGTGCATATATGGGAAATCGTTTTAATTTCGAACATTCTTTAATCAAAAATTTTGACACGTTTTGGTTATTATCAATTAATCGTTTTTAAGACGAAATTTTTTAATATTTTAGGTTGTAGAAGAATTGACGATGTAGTGACATGGGCAAATCTGATCCAAATGTGAAGAAATCAAAAAATTCTAGTCCAAAAGATAAATATTACACCGAATATTGTACACGTGAAAAATTTGACAAATTTTACATCGCTTATCATACAACACCTATTGAAAAATTAAAGAAAATCAAAGATCGATCATCAATTAGCGATCCATCATTAAAATCACAATACGATTATATTAGACATAATTTACAAATTAAATCATGTCTATATGGTAATAGTATTAATTGTTATCAAATGAAAAAAGTTACGTTTCGTAATTATACACCAAAAATTTTGAATCAAGAATACAATTTGGGAATGTGGATTTAATTTGTAGTAAGAACCCACAAATCGCAAAACAAAAATTATGTCAGTGTTAGGTGCAATCGGTCAAGTTGCACATTTTGCAGTTGGTTTAGCTGGTAATCCATTAACCATAATTGGATTAGTACCAATTTTTGCAGTTGGTTTAACATTCATGCGGTATCTGTCTGTCGATCCGGAAAGTCATCCAATTAATGTCAGACATGTAAGTATTCTGATCAAAAATACAATCTTTCAAAGTAGAAGCATTCAAAATCTTCAAACAAAAGTCGATCAAAATTCTATGACACACACAATCCACAGTAGCTTTCAACCTGTTTCAACGCTGACGTATTCTTTAAAGTCTTAATCTAAAAGCAACAGTAACTAATGCCCACAGTCCTTGGTCCTAATTCATGAAGATGACTCATTTAACTACGGGCAAAACTTTAGCAACAAGACCAATAATGACTTTTTATTTTGCAAACCATAGGTACGACCTGAATATGATTTTATTGTAATTGGTGGTGGTTCAGCTGGGGCTGTTGTTGCATCCCGTTTATCAGAGATCTCCAATTGGACTGTATTATTATTAGAAGCTGGTGGTGATGAGAACGAAATTAGTGATATACCATCACTTAGTGGTTACATGCAAATGTCTGAATTTGATTGGATGTATCAAACATCACCACCAACCGATTCACAATATTGTTTGGCAATGATTGGTGATCGTTGTAATTGGCCAAGAGGAAAAGTATACATATATCTATAATACATTAGAATTCACCAAATTAAGTCAAAATGTTAGGTTTTAGGTGGTTCTAGTGTATTGAATGCAATGATCTATATACGTGGTAATCGTAATGATTATGATCAATGGGCAAATCAAGGTAATCATGGTTGGTCATATGATGAAATTTTGCCATACTTTATAAAATCAGAAGATCAACGTAATCCATATTTGGCACATAGTAAATATCATGGTACTAATGGTTATTTAACTGTACAAGAATCACCATGGCGTACACCATTATCAATAGCATTTTTACAAGCTGGCCGTGAATTGGGCTATCAAATACGTGATGCAAATGGTGAATATCAAACTGGTTTTATGTTATCACAAGGTACATTAAGACGTGGCTCTAGATGTTCCACAGCAAAAGCATTTTTACGTCCAATACGTTTACGTAAAAATTTAAATATAGCCATGTATGCACAAGTGACGAAAATTTTGATTAATCCAAATACAAAACAAACGTACGGTGTTAAATTTGTACGTAATAATCGACGATATACAGTACGTGCACGTAAAGAAGTGATTTTATCAGCTGGTGCCATTAGTAGTCCACAATTATTGATGTTATCAGGTGTAGGTGAACGTAATCATCTTGAATCATTTAAAATACCAGTTTTAAGTGATTTAAAAGTTGGTTATAATCTACAAGATCATATTGGTTTAGGTGGTTTAACATTTATTGTTGATGATCCAATTACATTTACAAAACAACGCTATCAAACATTTGGTGTGGCTATCGAATATATAATGAATGAACGTGGACCAATGACATCATTGGGTGGTGTTGAAGGTTTAGCATTTGTTAATACAAAATTAGCACCGACAAATGGTTTATGGCCAGATATACAATTCCATTTTGCACCAAGTAGTATCAATTCCGATGGGGATCAAGTGAAAAAATCACAGGTCTCCGTGATAGTGTCTATAATACAGTGTATAAACCATTGAAAAATAGTGAAACATGGACAATTCTACCATTATTATTACGTCCAAAAAGTACTGGTTGGATACGATTAAAATCAAAAGATCCGAATATCTATCCAGATATAAATCCAAATTATTTTACACATCAACATGATATTGATACATTAACAGAAGGTATACGTATAGCATTAAATATATCAAATACAAAAGCATTTCAACGTTTCAATTCACGTCCACATAAAATACCATTTCCAAAATGTCGTCAATATGAATTTGATACAAATGAATATTGGGAATGTAGTTTAAGACATTTCACATTCACAATTTATCATCCAACATCAACATGTAAAATGGGCCCGAAAACAGATCCAAATGCTGTTGTTGATCCACGATTACGTGTTTATGGTATTGATGGTTTACGTGTTATTGATGCATCAATTATGCCAACGATTATTAGTGGTAATACAAATGCACCAACAATTATGATTGGTGAGAAAGGTGCTGATATGATTAAAGAAGATTGGGGTGTACGTATTAGATAGTTGAATAAAGATATTAATTTATTTTCTAGAAACAATTTTTTTTGACATTGTAATAATCATCAAATACCTAGTCAGTGTAGGTAGTGATTTCTGTGTAATTATATTGATAACAGTGATTTTAAATTTTAGATCATTACCATATTTGTAAATATACCTTTCATTTTTATTTTAATAAAAAAATTACCTATCAAAACGCAGCTACACTGTTACACTTTTTAATGATTTACTACAAGTGTTTATAGTAAATATATAAGAAACTGATAGTAGAAAAAGCAGAAACAGTTGAACATCTTCAAGTGACATTTCAGTGTAGGTTTACACGAGCTAGTGTTTTTCCTCAAATTTCAAAGGTATTTAAACCTTTTCGCCAAAATTCGCAAACAATGTCTTCCAAATATGGTATAGAATTCAGTGTAATTATCGAGAATTTCACACTGTTTTAGTGTGAAGCAAAAGTGTCATTATAAATCAACGAGTAGATACTTGGGCAATTTTGGTAGTTCTTTGCTGATAAATCTGTGAATGCGTTCATTTATGTACATTCATTTTGATGGAGGACCAAAAATCAGTGTAAGTTTTTAAAATAATTATGCAAATGTTACAGCAAAGCTAGTGAAAAGATAACCAGTTGTAAGCTTCACACCAAAACGTATCTCTAACATTTGCCGAAGGATTCTAAAGTTCTTTGCAAAATTTTCACACTTTTTTAGTGCAAATCAACAAAAAATTAGTGAATCAATAAGAGAAGAACTATCTCTGTCCTAATACGGACTTATTAAAAACAAATTAAGGTATGCAATCAATTGTAAACTACGCCCAAATATGTTCTGCTATCTACACTTTCTAGAGAACGCCAAAAACCCTGTTACACTATTTAATCAAATGTTCAAAGTTACACTAGTAAAATTTTTGACATTTTTTTTTGGTGTCCAAGGATGTGCAAAATTCTCTTTTTAAATGGTTGATTATTGTGACATCTTTGCAACCCGCAACATTTCAATCATCCAAAATCCCCAGTGAAATCAAATCATCAGTTTCATATGGATATCCCAAATATATTTTCTACAAACCAAAAATTACTGTCGAAAAATAATTAAAAAGAAATTTCAATGCAAAACACATAGTTAGACATGTGTGGAAATATTATAAAAACTATACAACTTTCAATTTCAATGTTTGCTATAAGATGACCCAAATCTATTAATAGAAGACGAAGCAAAAAAAGCACAACTCAGACACTTTCGTAATGAATTTGGGCACATTTGGGCGTCAACATTATGCACCTCACGTCACAACAGAAAAGCAACAATACTAAATACAGTAAAGAAGAGAGCGAGCTAGAGAGAGATAGAATCGATTTAATTTACATGACACTTAAAACAGTTACCTAACACTTTCACTATCTCTGTGTTAATATCAAAAATCATTAGGAAAGTTGTTGAAACATTACAATATTTTACGAAATCTAACCTTCAACTGGAAATTTTCTTTTAATCATCCTGAAATCTTTCAGTAGCTTACAATTTTCACACAAAAAGGTCCATTTAATTAAAATCTAATTAGCAAACACAATTAAAAATAATTTTCCAATTTGAAATATGAACACGTGTCAATTATCACGTTCATTTCTTGAGCTACCATTGAAGTCACTATGAAGGTTTCGTAAAAGCTAAGACAGTTTAAGTGAAAGCTAGAATCTCTCTCTCTCTCTCTCTCTCGTTCTTTCTCCGTATACTAATATTGAATAAATTCAATTGTTTTTTGGTGTTATAATCATTATATCAACAAATAATTTCGTAGAAACCATGTAGCGAAAAAGAAAGAAGGTCGAATTATGTAAGATGAAATTGTTACAACAACGGATGTTGTTTAAAAATTGATGATTTTTTGACTTCAACAATACTGTTGTTGTTGTTGTTGCTGGTTTGATAAAATTGAGAAATGATTATGCAATTCAAAACGGAAACAAAAAAAATACTGATTTATCTAGGAGGCTCAGCCTGAAAGTGAAAGTTGAACTTGATCATAGTGATGATGGTAATCTTGGGAAGATTGATTATTTTGTTGTTGTGGTTGTTGTTCTTTAATAATAATAATAATAATAATAATAATAATAATAATAATAATAATAATAATAATAATAATAATAATAACATGTCAGAGTTTGAGATGAAACGATAATTTGAATAAAATTACTTTAGAAAACAATGTAGGTATGTATATATAAACGATAGTTCTCCATAAAAGCAGAAAATTGTTAAATAAAATAATAACATGAAAACAAAACAAAAAAAAACAATCCATAACGATGTAAAATGGAATAACGTTTTAATTTTTTAGATTTTGCACAAAAAAATCGATGAATACAACATGTTTCTATAATGTTTTCTACAGAGATTTCAATGCTCGATTAAGTGAGCAAATCAACTGAAACACACAATTTCAATCAAATATCACTAAAAATAATTCGAATAATGTAAAATTACTGTGTTGTTGTTGTTTTTTTTTGTATTTGAAAAAGGCCGAAACGAATTACACAAAAAGAAAAACGAAGAGAAATTTTTTATATCGAACGCCTGAAAAAGAATATGAAAAATTGGAACAATTTTAACAACGTGTTAATCACAACTCTTCGTTGAAAAAATAACGAGAAACCTTCTTAAACAGCCATAAAAAAGGCAAATATTTACTAAAAAATGAATGCGAATCAAGCGGAATTTTTAGGAAAAAAAAACACTGAAAACCAATCAATACAACACTGATAATATGAACCTTGGGACGTTATTTAACAAATTACAAAAACACAACAGCGAATAGATAAAAAAAGATTAGAAATAACAGTATTTTCTTGGAGATATTTATTTTTCTGTCCTTAGATAAAGTATGTTTTCACTCATTTTCCTAAGTAACAAACCCCGAAATATTCTCAACTATGGAAAATCTTTAGACATATCACAATATTAAAGGGAAATTTATCAAGATAACACATTTCTTTACGGTATTTTGTTGGAGATTTCAATGATGGATTAAGCAAGAAACTCGCCTGAAAATTGATTTTCTATTAGATATTCAAATTTATGTTTAATATATGATAATTAAAATATTGGAATCAAAGATTACAATACTATCACCCCCCTCTCTACCCAAAATACCAACTCTACTTCTACCATACTACCTACCATCATATTAAATAGGTACGAAAATGGTACTACTCTACCATTTATCCATCTAAATATAACACAAACAAATCAACAATCCAACCAGATAGTTCGACTGGTTTTTATTGATTCAAAAAGACACAACAACAACAACAACAACAACAATAAAAATACATTGTGAAAATTGTGAATTAATAGTGAATTTTTTTGGAATTCTCGGTGAAGTTTGACAAAATGGAAGAAATGGAAAATCAGGTGAATTTTCCGCAATTTTTTATGTACTTTTACCTATCAATCGAATTTTGTAACAATTTCCCTAAAATTATCATTTGAATAATAATAATAATAATAATAATAATAATAATAATAATATTGGATCATGTAGAATGATTAAAAACCATTAAATGTAAGCGGAAATATTAATTTAGAAGACAGGTCGGTTGGTGTTTTTGATGTTACGTAATTGCACATAACTTTCATCAAAAAATTTCGTAATCACTTCCACTTTTCTTTCTCTAAAATTCGTCGATTTTATTCTTTCTCTATTTCCTCTCCCACTCTTTCACGTTCAATGCGTTAGTAGACTATTTAAAAAAAAAGCAGGAAATTTTCGTTGTTTTACCGTTGAAGGACAACAACTTTATCGGCCTTGGATGTCTAGTCAGAAGAGAAGTACTTTGGAATTCTTCAAAAAAAAAAAAATTAATCAAAATGAAACAAAAACAGGAAACGGAAATTGTAGAAAAATTTTAAATACCGAAACGTTAGAATCGTCGGTATATAAAGAAAGCAATTCTTCAGTTTAAACAAGATCATGACGCGATATGACCGAGAAAGAAAGTGAAATTGAGAATGTCGAATGACCGTTATCTATTCTTTGATAGATTTCTGAAAAGTTGCACTCAGTTCCGGCTTTGTTTTACTTCCTTATTCCCACTGATGTCATCGTTTCCATGCCTTTAACCCCCGTTTTGTTGTTGTTGTTGTTGTTTTTTTGTCTTCTAACTTTATGCATAATTATCTTTTTGGAATTTAATGTTTAATAAAAAAAAACATTATTTATTCAGCAATTAATTAGAATTTTACACACATGTAAAGGCGACAACAATAAAACAGTTTCCGGTTATTTCATAATTTTGCATTTACTTTCATTTGTGTCATGAAATATTTGAATTTTATTTGCGAATTTCACTAAAATAATTCCAACGAAAGTATTAAAAGAATACGTTGTGGAGATTTCAATAGTCGATCAACATACGAACTTGCCTGAAATATTGTCTGTTATGTTAATTATAAAAAGATTACTTAAAAAAAAAATTAGGGAGAATCGTGCAACGTGTAGGAAAAGCGTAAATGATTGCCACGCCGTGCGGAAATGCACTTTTCCAAACGAATCATTAAAATCAGGAAACGAATCAGAGACTTAGATGAACTTAGATGAAAATACTCAACTTTTCATAATAAATACAGAAATAATCATTGTGGGAAAGTCTGTTGATTGTTTTGTTTATTTTTTACATTTGTTAAACTAACAAGATGATAGCGGAAAATTGAAGAAAAAGACCGGTGATTTCAATGGTAGATTCAGACAGAAACTCGCCTGTCAAAATTGATTAATTACCAAAGTTAATAAAATTCTGTTGCTATTTTCAGATTTCATCATCCACAATCCATGAAACGTAACAGTTTCCACCGCAATGTCTTTACAGATTGTTAAATTTGTAAAAATCAAACGACAAAAAATGAAATATCGACCACCAGATTAAAAATTCAAGTAATACGAATTATTATTAATCTTTTTGGTTTTGTTTTATAAAAAAACATATCTAGTCATAAATATTAAATAAAAATGGTATTAGAAACAGTTTTTATAACAACTGCTATAAAAACAATAGGAATTGTTGGTACAACATTATGGTTATTACCATTATTATTAGCTGGTATATCATATTATAATTATAATCGTTATGATCCTGAAGCGCCAATTTTGAATCGTAAACAATTAAATTACGAATATGATTTTATTGTTATTGGTGGTGGTTCGGCTGGTGCTGTTGTTGCATCACGTTTAACAGAAATTGACAAATGGAATGTTTTATTATTAGAAGCTGGTCCAGATGAAAATGAAATTACTGATGTACCATCATTGGCTGCATATCTACAATTATCACCATATGATTGGTCATATAAAATACAATCAACTGGTAAAGCATGTTTAGGTATGAAAAATGGACAATGCAATTGGCCACGTGGCAAAGTTTTAGGTGGTTCAAGTGTATTGAATTATATGTTATATGTACGTGGTAATCGTAGGGATTATGATCATTGGGAGGCACTTGGTAAGTTGAATTCATTATTTGTCTTATTTATTTAAAATCGCACATGTTTATTCTGAAGTTCCACAATATCACTATAATTAAGACAAAGATAAACAAAAACATTATAAAAAATCCCAATTAAATAATGAAGGGAAATAAGCCGAAAATTTCTGACAAAACACTCAAAAATGTAAGAGTTTTCAACGACAGACAAGGCGAAAAACTCACCTGAAAATAACAATTTTCAAAGTGAACACTCAAACACAAGTGATTATAAATAATTTAAAAAAAAAGAAACAGAAAAAGGATACATTAGAAAAACTGTAAATCTTCAAATTTTTCCAATGCAGAGATATTTACCAAAAAAATAAATCAATTGTAAAGAATTTTCCAAAAAAAAATATAGAAAATACTGAAAACCACAATATGCTCAAAAAATTAATAGTTAAACAATAAATATGCGAAAAAACCGCTGAGAAAGACTAAAGAACTCGGAAACTCCAACGGTAGACAATGAGAGAAACTCGCCTGAAAACATTTACGTCTATTGTAAACAACAAAATTATCGTAATTTGTTACAAATTCACACAAACATCAAGAAATGTAACAAAAAAAAATCAATTTTAAACAACAATTGAAATAATAATAAAAAACATCTGAAATAGTTCAACGATAGACAAAGGAACAAAATCGTCTGAAAACATTAACTTTAATGAGTGTAGTTAGATAATACTTAATTCTGAAAAATAGGAGTTCTTGTCAAAAACCAGGAAACAAGAAAAAATGTAAGAAATCAAACAAAACACTGAAAAAATCCAGAATAATCAACCAGGAACAATGAAATAATCAAACATATAATAACAGAATTGAATTAATCGAAAATACTGCTGAAAAAAATCTTAAAAAACGCGAGAGACTTCAATGGTAGCCAATGGAAGAAGCTCGCCTGAAAACATTAACTTTAACGAATAACTAACTAATCTTGCAGTGTGAATAAAAAAGCAATTCATACACTGACAAAACTGAATAAGCTCGATGATAGACAAAGACACTTAAAAATTTAAAAAAAATCGCAAATAATTGTTTAACAAAAGCAAAATATAGAAAATACTGAAAACCTTAAAAACAATCAATTAAAAAAACCACAAAATAGCCAAGAAACAACAAGAAGAATAACCAAAAAAATTGCTGAAAGAATTTAAAAAAAATAGGAGACTTCAACGGTAGACAAAGGAACAAAATCACCTGAAAACATTAACTTTAACGAGTGTAGATAACTAAAACTTTATTCTGAAAATTAGGACATCTTGTCAAAAACTAGCAAATAAGAAAAAATGTAAGAAATCAAACAAAACCTCTGAAAAAATCTAGAATAATCAATCAAGAACAATGAAATAATCAAAAATATAGCAACATAATGGAATTAATCGAAAATACTGCTGAAAAAAACACAAAAACCGCGAGAGACTTCAACGGTAAACAAAGGGAGGAACTCGCCTGAAAACATTAACTTGAACGAACGATTAGCAAATTATTTTCGTTCTGCAAAAACAGCAGATCTTACCAGAAACAAAAACAGGAAACAAGCAAAAATACACAATAATTATAATTTAGAACAAAAAAAAAACTCGGAGACTTCAACGGTCGACAAAGAGAGAAACTCGCCTGAAAACATTAACTTTAACGAGTGACTAATTAATCTTTCAATCTGAAAAAAAGCAATTCTTACACAGTAAAAAACTGAGAGATCTCAATAGTACACAAAGAAAGAAACTCGCCTGAAAATCACAAAGATTTCAACAAATAACAACAACAATTTTCCACACAAACATCACAATTTACAACAACACAAAACAAATTAAGAATTAATAAAATATCAACAATAACGAATCGATAACTAATCTTCAACAGTAACTAATTAAACAAATAACAACAATACACACATAAATCAATGCATAATTGAACAAAAGACAATTAACATTTCACAGTTAAATAATTCTAATAATAATCAACAGCACCGTAGTAAAATTTGTATAATAATGAAATTGAAACAAGTAGAATTTTTCAAGAGACTTTAATGATACGTTAGAAATGAAACTTGCCAAGAAACACATTATATTATTAATAATAATAAAAAAATACCTTTATAGTTTAGCTTACAACGAATTTAAATAACAACAAGAGACTTTAATGATACGTTAGACGCTGAACTTTTTTTGTCTATTGTTAAGCCTCGTCTGCACTAGCGACAAAGTCGTACTGCACCGCAATTCCTTAAACTAACAAATCTCTTTTGTTTTGTTTCAGGTAATCCCGGTTGGAATTACGAGAATGTTTTATATTATTTCAAAAAATCCGAAGACAATCGTAATCCATATTTGGCAAAAGATAAACGTTATCATAATACTGGTGGTTATCAAACAATACAAGAATCACCATGGCGTACACCATTAGTGATAGCATTTATACAAAGTGGTATCGAATTAGGTTATCAAAATCGGGATATAAATGGTGCTGAACAAAATGGTTTTATGATAGCACAAGGTACATTAAGACGTGGTACACGTTGTTCTACGGCAAAAGCATTTTTACGTCCAGCTAAATTACGTAAAAATCTACATATATCATTAGAATCGTATGTAACGAGAATTTTAATAAATCCAACAACAAAACGTGCATACGGTGTTGAATTCTATCGTAATAATCGTAAATATACGATATTAGCACGTAAAGAAGTGATTCTATCAGCTGGTGCTATCAATTCACCACAATTACTAATGTTATCTGGTATTGGACCAAAAGAACATTTACAACAATTTGGCATACCTGTTATAAATGATTTACAAGTTGGTGAGAATCTACAAGATCATGTTGGTATGGGTGGTTTAACATTTTTAGTCAATAAACCGATATCAATTGTACAAGATCGTTTTCAAGCATTCCCAATGACAATGGAATATGTTTTAAATAATAAAGGACCAATGACAACATTAGGTGGTGTTGAAGGTTTAGCATTTATCAATACGAAATATGGTAATTACAGTTGGCCAGATATACAATTCCATATGGCACCGGCTAGTATTAATTCAGATGCTGGTGCACGTGTACGTAAAGTACTTGGTATAACTGATCAATTATATGATACTGTTTATAAACCAATATCAAATCAAGATGTTTATACATTGATGCCATTATTATTACGTCCAAAATCACGTGGATCGATCAAATTGAAAAGTAAAAATCCATATGAACCACCAATAATAAATGCGAATTATTTTGATCATCCCGATGATGTACGTGTTTTAGTTGAGGGTGCTAAATTTGCAATTAAATTAAGTCAAACAAATGCATTTAAACAATTCAATTCGAAATTACATCAAATACCATTCCCAAATTGTAAACAATTCAAATATGGTAGTGATCAATATTGGGAATGTCATATACGTACAATATCAATGACAATTTATCATCCAGTTGGTACATGTAAAATGGGTCCGAAAACAGATCCACAAGCAGTGGTTGATGGACATTTAAAAGTTTATGGTATTCATGGTTTACGTATTATTGATGCATCAATTATGCCAACAATACCAAGTGGTAATACAAATGCCCCTGTTATTATGATTGGTGAGAAGGGTAGTGATTTAATTAAACAAGATTGGCTATCAAATTATTATCGATAAAGTGCTCGGCAATCTGCAATCGTCTTTTGTTTTATGTAAATAGTCAATTTTTCGATCAGAGACTTTAATGATAGATTAAGTAAGAAACCCGCCTGAAATTGTATTATATTTTTGTATTTTTTCTCTTAATTATTATTATTATCTAATAATGATTGTTGATACTTTTGTTTGAAAATAATAAAAACAATAAATTGATAATTTGTAAATTTCGTTGTCTACAATAGCTTAAAATGTCAAAATTCTGTGTTATAAGCCTAAAATCTTTGGCAATGCCATAAAAGAAACGTTTTACTACATGAAAATGGTTAAATATTTGCATGAAAAATTGGAAATTCTAACGAACATACACACGAATACGTGGCGACTTCGATAGTGGATCAGGAAAGAAACTTGCCTGAAATAAAAGAAAAAGCCACAATTTCAGAACATTAATGAAAGTAAAAATGCCAACAAAATGTTAAAAACAAAATACGAAAAGAACATACACACAAATACGTGGAGACTTCGATAGATGATCAAGAAAGAAACTTGTCTGAAATTATATTTTTGTGTAGAATAAAAAATTGTCATAAATTATTGAAAAAGATTCATTGTACAGAATACAAAAACTTAAGAAGGAATATATTTAAGTGCACAAAAGCTCTACTTTTCAGTATAACGTCATGGTGCGTTAATAAAAGAAAAAGCCACGATTTCAGTCAATTATTGAAAGCAAAAAATGCTAACAAAACTTCAATAAATAAAAAAATACTGATTCAAATCTACAATCTCTTTCAGTTTTATAAAGCAAACATTTTCATACGAGTTTATAAAGAAAATTTGAAATTCTAACGAGCAATCACACAAATTCTTAGAGACTTCAATAGATGATCAAGAGAGAAACTTGACTGGAATGTTTGTAGCTGAACAGTTTTTGATATAAATTATTGGAAACGATTCATTTTCAGTGTGGCATCTGTTTTTTTCTATCACAAACAGTTCGAATTCTGATTTATATAAGGTTGAAAATTCATGCAATTTCATAAAAGAAAAAAAAAACGTTTTACTACAAAAAAATTGTAAAAAATGTATATGGAAAATTGGAAATTCTAACAAGCATAGACACAAATACGCGGAGACTTCAATTGTCGACAAAGCGAGAAACTTATCTGAACTGTTTGGTTTTAGTATGAAAATAAACAATTTTTCATAAAGAGTTAAAAAAAATTCATCATACAAGACGCAAAATTTAAAAAAGAAATGTCTAAAAAGCCACATATCCTCTATTTTTCAGTATGACGTTATGGTATCTTAAGGAAACGGTTTCAGTGGCATTCAGGGCAAAGGAACAATCAATAAATCGTCTGATTTATTTATTTTAATGAGACTGAACGTCTGGTCGTCCTAACTGAACGATCAAAATTTTGACATAATCCTGAAATCTCTTTCAATTTCATGAAACAAACGTTTAACTACCAAAAAAAAATAATGATTAAACATTTTAAAACAATCGAAATTCTAACAGAAATCGACAAAAATAATTGGAGACGTTAATAGTTGATAAAGAGAGAAACCTGCCTGAAAAAGAGTACTTTTCAATATGATTCGTTACATAAGTGTAACAAAGAAATGAGTATTCTTAAGTTTGTTTTTTGAAATTTATAAACATAAAAAAATCATGTATATACCAAAATCATTTGTTTAAAAATACGGCAATTGACCTAAATCTGTAAAAATTATTATTAATTATTATAAGCAAATATTAATTATTGTTGTTGAACAATTGTACAGGAGCGGCCGATGATGGGCAATTACGCCAGAAACTATTGAATATCAAATAAATACTAGTTAAAACTGAAAAAGAAACTACACAAAGTACAAGAATTGAAAGAAAAAATATATGTAAAATTACGAAAAATATAAATAGGAGAGAGTTCAACGGTAGGTCAAGATAGAAAATTGTATGAAAACGTTTATCTATTTACAATGATCAGACAGACTTGCAAAACTCCCACCAGCCGACGCCGTCATCTCTCTTACTTTCTTTCAAGCACTATTATGTCTATCTTTTCACTATGCCCCCCACTTCCCCTAAGACGTTTCATTTTGAATTCCATCATGTAAATTCTCAGCTTCACCACTCTCGCGCTGAACTTGTGTTACTTCGAAAAAAATTGGTTGTCTGTAAAGACGGACGATAGTTTTACGTGATAACGTCATAAAGAAACATCGATGAAAAATTGCATACTTTTATGAATTGAATTGAATTATTATCACTGAATTATCATTATTTTGTATAATACAAAGAAGGAGTTAATTGAAAATTACAATTTTTTCGATAAATTAATTAGCTCTGACGTCACGCGAGAAGAGAGATAAATGTGTCACAAGCCAACGCTTGGGCCGATCGTGCCTCTCTATCGCTTGCACGCGCTCTCGCTTGCACGCTCAGGCTCAAACGGAACGTGACACTTTTTCGTGCGTGCTGCCGGTGTTCATCAATTTATAAGACGTTATCACGTCAAAAATAAAACACAACAACAACAACAATACGCTACGTATAGGAATAAACAAACAATTCTACCAAGAACATTCACTAAACACATTAATGTTTATTAAAAACATAAGAAATCCATCAGCGGCGTTAAACCCTGAAATATAATATTTTTCTTAGTATTGTTATTTAAATAGTTGTTGTTTTTTTTTATCTATTTTTAATTGTTAATAAATTTGCTTTTAAAGTAATTATCGATAATTTTTTTAGTTTGTTTTAAAGGCAAAAAGTAAATAGAAAATTGTATTGACTTTAGAAAGGGAAATATGCAAGGACGTCTACATAAATAATACAGAAATTATCCATATATTCAGTAAAAATAATATCAAATAAACAAACTGAAGACATTGAACAAAATTCTTATCTTATTGTTTAATTGACGATAATTGCAATTAAATTTTTTTTTTCGATTTAACTATAAATAATAATAAGATTTCAATAAAAAATAACATTGGATAACAATTTTTTTTCTATTTTACATAAATGAATTATCATTAAGTGTCTCGATTTTTTTTTAATTGTAAAATTAACAATTTCTATGAAAAATGATTAGAATTTTCATTAATTATTCAGTGACACGGCACAGGTCTTTGATCTGCGCATAAATTTTCTGTTAAAAACTTGAATTGATGTGAAAATGTTGTTTGTTTTTTTATCGTTGGCAAAATATAGTCCCACTAGAGTGACTCTGATCGTAATCAAATCTTAATCAAATGATTCTTTCGTTTTGTCTTGAGGTCAAGGTGTTATAATGAAGTCGATGACATCCCTTAAGTGCCAGTCAATCTCTATTATAATACATCTTAATTAAAAATGTTGCTATATAATTATAATCAAATATTCATCGATTCCCAGTATTTTCACAAATAACATTATTTGTTTTATTTGATTTAAAAATAAAATCATCTAAAGGTTACACAACATATGTTTAAGTCACGTACGCACTTATGTGAAACATATGGGGTACGTCACTTAATTTGCTCACCTTGAGACAGTGAATGAAATTGACCGTTACACAAATTAAAATCATGTTAAGACTAACAAAAATCAAGAGGAGAAACCATTGGGAATATTAGAATAGAAATGTAAATAAATTAAATGGCGAACACTGTATATACTCCCAATTTTAATCAGCACCTGTACGCATTGCGTTACTACTCGTGCCACGTCATTAGCACAACGAACGACCGTACGGACTAATGAACGTTCACCATTAGACTGGTGTTTACTAAAACAATTTGAATTCAAATTTTTAGCAAGATAGTGTTGATGACCTTAAATATTAACATCTCTTAATGGAATTTATTATCATTGCCGCACTTCATCAATGTCCATTTTCATAATCTTGTTCTTATAGTTTTTTCTATTATAATTTATCTATTTTGTCTTCTTTGGAAGGCCAGAGTGGAGTGGAGAGACAAAGGACAACAATTCCCTCTTTAATTATTTTTTTTTTCAATGCGATCGATGTCTTCACTGATGACGTAAATCAATTTTTCAGCCTATATAAGTCAATGGTGGTGATGGTAGTGGGGTATTTATTGTAAAATCTCTCAATACATATAAATTCTGTTTCAATAACAATTCCATTTTTATTTTGTAATTGATTTGTTTTATTTGAAAAAGACATTCCACAAAAAAAATGTAGATATAGATTCAAAACAACTAAATCCAACAAAAAAAGAAAGAAAAACAGTGTGTTGAATTGCAAGAAAAATCTTATTATTTTGAGGGTGGGTTCTTAGACAGCCAAAATATCTAAAAGAACAAAAAAAAAACAGTAATAATAATAATAATAATAATAATAATAATCATAATAATGTGGTGGTGTTTTTGTTTGATTTTGTTAATCACAACTAATCTAGTGATGATAACACAACAACAATCAATGTTAGATGGTTTAATTAATTTAATTGATGAAGGCCAAAATCAAATCAGTTCTGAACCAGATGATATGCCACAATCGAAATTATTAAATGAATATGATTTTATTATTGTTGGTGCTGGTACAGCTGGATGTGTTTTAGCAAATCGTTTATCAGAAATAACAAATTGGAAGATTTTATTAATTGAAGCAGGTAAAATAATCATAATGATCATAATAATCATAATAATAATCATAATAATCATAATAATTTCGATGGGGTCAAGGTAAATTTAATAATTAATATTCTCAATAGTTACTCTGCATAAAACACCTGTTTGAGAGTTTGCAATTGTAGACACTCATCTCATTATTAAATGTGGGTCAGGTCAATTTTGTCTTAGTATAATATTAAAAGATACAGGTGTTCAATAGGTGTGTGTATGTATAGAGTGATAACATAATGTAATTTCCATGGCCTACTTTGGTTAAATGAGTCGTTTTTCTTTATTTGTTTTTTCTTTTTTGTATGTTGAAAGAGAAAACAAAAGGTATTTTTAGTATATTGTTGTCTTTTTTTAGTTCGTTTTTCCTTTAAATGATTAAGGAAAAAGGTATCTTATATACTTCTTGAAGCAACATTCAATAATTATGTCTTAATACATGATTACCTTGTTGTAATTAAAAATAAGATTTTTTATGATTATTGGCATGTGAAACTCGGATATTTACTTGCGAAATTCTATTGCAATCTGCACTTATTTGCACATTAATTCTGTTGAATTGATGCAATATCAGATAATAATGATTTCAATAGTAATTCAACCACAAAATCAAAAGAATATATTTTAATCAATGAATAAGTCTATCTCTTTCGTTGATTTCTTTTTGTTTTCCTGGGGTATTTCGACTACTTATTCGTTATGTACCATTAAGAGTAAACACCCTGTATTTGAATGATTTTGATTACGGTGTGTGAATATGCAAGACCAAAAAAAAAACAGAAACAGGCAGTTAGAAAGTTGAGGGAATTTAAGGAGCAAGGACATTATTTTTCAGGTATTCTAACAGATTTATAGAATTCTCCTTTCTCTTATTCTTTAAATTTCCTAATTATAGAAATTACCCTTAAACACCATTGTTATTATCTAATATGTAATAACTTAGTAATTTCCAAACTAGATGTTTATTATTCTTCCTGATGCTTGTTATCGATAAGAAATTGTTTTATTTCAGTTCAATTTATTTGTGTTTAAGCCCTTAAAAAAAAATACATTTGGTCCAATCGACACATTAAGTGAGTTATCTAAAGTTGAGCATACGCAGACGAAACACATTGTATGTAGTGTAGTTAAAAATGATTCGTACAAATTTTTTCTACGTTTCTACAAATACGTGTAAGAAAAGAAAAAGCACAGAAACAAAAATAGTCAGATGATAGAAAAGCAGAAAGAAATAGATAGTGTTTTTGGTTATTTTGATATTACTGAGTCATCTTCAAATCAAATCTTGTGTAACCGAGAATTCTGGAAAACTGATAAGAAATATCATCATTGTTGGTAGTTTTTCCCGGAAATTTTCCATCAGTTCCTGCTAATTGACCTTTAGATGTCAAGGTACACAAACAAGTAGAAATTGACAGAATCAAAAACATCCAAAAATACTAAGTAAGATCCAAACTAGATGTTTATTATTGATCTCTTGTTGTGTATCTCTTTTATTCCTTCTGTTTCTTAATATAGTTTGCGATAAAATAGAGTTGCTTGAATGAAATTTATTGAAATATACAGAACGTTTTTGGAAAAACAAAATTAATCTAATTTTCCCCTCAATTTATAAACTAGTTATAACACTATTTATAATATCAAATTAACTCTTATAGCTAAAACTGTATCGAAACACATTTAAGTTCGATTGATAAAATAATACTAAGATGAAACACCGTGTATTTATATCAAGGCATAAATGTCATCAATTTTTTTTTTACGAAAGGAAATCAAAGGAAAATTTTTCTAATACTGAGTTCTATTTAAATCAAATCTTTCCTCTTGTTTGACTAAGAATTCTCAACAAGTTTTACAGGTTTTGCATAATCACTCTTTTCCTCACTATGTTCCTGTTAATTAACCTTAAATTCCTGCTAATTAACCTTAAAAATATCAAAGTACAAAGACGAGAAGACAACAAAAACCGTTTATCTTCACACAACAAATATATAAGCAATCGACAATTGATAGAGTTAAAACGAAACAACCTGTATATATCGATCCTAGATGTTGTCAAAAAATCCAAAAAAAGAGAGTAACAATTCAATTATGTGTAAAGGAATAGAAAAAAACAAAGAAACAGCAATATTTACGATTTTAGTCAGCTTTATATTACTGAGTTATGTTTGAATCAAATGTTCATTTTGTTTGATTGTGGATTCTAAATAGATTTCGTCTTCCATTCTCTCATTTTCTCTCTAATTACTATTATTCTTAACAAATCAAATTTCTATTATTGCAAACACAGGGTGTTTCCTTTTAAAAGCCACAATTTATCTATTAATAAAACATTGAGAAAACAATGAGAAGAATTAACATTTATTTTTCCATCATTTCCGGTTAATTAACATTCAAATATCAAAGTATAAATACGAGAAAAAAACAACAAAAAAAAACGTTTATCTTCTCACAACAAATATATAAATCATCAATAATTAATAGAATTGAGACGAAACAACCTGTATATATCGATAGTAGATGTTGTCAAAAGTAACGAAAGAGTAATTGTGGATTCTAAACAGATTTCGTCTTCCATTCTCTCTTTTTCCTCTCTAATTACAAGGTGTTTCCTTTTAGAAACAACAATTTGTCTATTAATAAAACTTTGAAACAAAACATGACAAGCATTTCCTTCATTTTCTGTTAATTAACCTTTAAATACTAACATACAAAGACAAATCGGAACTAAACAAATAGATTTTCTTCACAACAACAAAAACGAAACAACCTGTATACATCGATTTCTAGATGTAATCAAACACATTAAAATAAATGTTTTCTTTAAATAATAACACAATTTTGTTGGTTAAATTATTCATAAAATTTCCACACATTTCCTAATAATTATTAACCTTTATTAGATGTCAATAAATACAGAATTGAAATGAAACAATTCTTTTCGTTAATTTATCCGTTAAATTTCACCAAATTTCCTAATAATTAATGTTTAGATGTCAATAAATACATAACAATAAATATGGAATTGAAACGAAACAACCTGTATATCATCAAATATATCTAAAATTACTAAATAATTTCTAAACAAAATGTTTGTATTATGTTTTTATTCTAATTTCAGGCCGTCCTGAAAACTATTTAATGGACATGCCATTACTTGTGAATTATTTACAATTTACTGGCACAAATTGGGCATATAAAACATTACCAAGTAAACGTTATTGTTTAGGTATGGATAATCAACAATGCCATTGGCCACGTGGCAAAGTTATTGGTGGTTCAAGTGTATTAAATTATATGATTTATACACGTGGCAATCGATTAGATTATAATAAATGGCATGAATTGGGCAATAATGGATGGTCATATGATGATGTTTTGCCATATTTCAAGAAAATCGAAAACTACCAAATCAATACAACAAATACAAATGATTCGTATCATAGTCAAAATGGTTATTTAACCATATCAGAAGCACCATATAAAACGAAAATTGCTGATGCTATTTTAGAAGCTGCACAACAAGCCAATTTCAAATTAACTGATTATAATGGACATAATCAAATTGGTGTTAGCCGTTTACAATTAAGTATGAAAGATGGTGTACGTGAAAGTTCAAGTCGTGCATATTTACATCCAATTAAACAATTACGACACAATTTACATGTGAAAAAATTCGCAATGGTTACACGTTTATTAATTGATCCAATAACAAAACGTACATATGGTATTGAATATGAACGTAATAATAAATTCTATCAAATTTATGCTAATAAAGAAGTGATTCTATCAGCTGGTGCTATCAATTCACCACAATTATTAATGTTAAGTGGTATTGGACCGAAAAAACATTTACAAAAGAAAAATATTCGAAATTTAAGTAATTTAAAAGTTGGTTATAATCTACAAGATCATATAGCAACTGGTGGTCTAACATTTCTAATTAATCAAACCTATTCATTAACATTGGAACGTATGTTGAAGAAGGATGCATTAAGTGATTATTTCAATTATCATAAAGGACCATTAACAATACCAGGTGGTTGTGAAGTTGTACTATTCACAAATACAACTGACAATAATTCTAATACAAATAATGATTATCCTGATATGGAATTGATCTTTCAAGGTGGCTCAATAATATCCGATCCATTATTATATAAAGATTTCGGTATAAAACAGGAATATTATGAACGTATCTATAAGCCGATCATTAATCATGATACATTTATGGTATTTCCAATGTTATTGAAACCAAAAAGTACAGGACGTATCATGTTGAAAGATAACAATTATAAAACGAAACCATTAATTTATGCAAATTATTTCAATGATAATTATGATATGAAAACAATCATTAATGGTATACGATTATTATTGAATATAATCAAACAACCGGCATTGGCAAAATTAAATACAACATTACATCATATAAAAATACCAGAATGTGAACAACAACAATATATGAGCGATGAATATTTTGAATGTATTACAAGATATTTTACATTTACAATTTATCATCAATGTGGTACATGTAAAATGGGCCCGAAAACCGATCCAAATGCTGTTGTTGATCCACGATTACGTGTTTATGGTATTAAAAATTTACGTGTTATTGATGCATCAATTATGCCAGAAGTTATTGCTGGCCATACAAATGGACCAACATTTATGATAGCTGAAAAAGGTGCTGATATGATTAAAGAAGATTGGAATGTATTGTAGATAAACAAATCAATTCTGTGATAATAATTAAATAAATAATTGTTAATTAATATTGATTTATTGATTGTTGTTATTGACGTAAGACACGTGATAGATTAGATCACGATAAGAGGGGAAGGGGGAACAGAGGGAGAGTGAGAAAGAGGGGACTGACTTGTAAAACAATGAGTGAAAGTAGGAGCGCCACGTGACTTACATCAAGGACAGAGGATCGTGAACCTACAATACGCATGTCCCAGCTGGCATGTAGAAAAATTTTATTGGCACACGTGTTGATATTCAATTAATTTTTTTTTTTGTAAATTATAATTTTTTTTTCACATAATCAACAGTATTATTCCATACCCTATTCATTATCAGAAATATTTTTCTTTTATTCATTGCGAAAATTATCTGAACCGCAGATATTTCCAAATGTAAAAATAAAAACAAAAAGTGGCATGTGGACAGAAAAAAATGTTTGTCACACCTGATCAAAACTATGCCAATTGTATTATTACTCAATTTGATTAAGTATGTAAGATTTGTTGTTATACATGTTGTTTTTATGTTTTGTTTTTTGTTTTTCGCAATATCTAAAGGTCAATTTTATCAGGTCGAAATGAGGGAAAATTTCCCAAAAATTTCATAAATAAATCGACAAAAATACTTAAAAATTGTTGATATTAAAACGAAACACCTTGTATAGATAGAGAAAGAGTGTTACAGAGAAACAGAGTCATTTTGTTGAAACTAACAGAAATTATTTATAGAAAGAGAGAAAGAGAGAGCGAGAGAGAAAGAATGGGAAAAAATCAAGTATTTGAAACACGAATCAATTGTTTAGAATTCTTAATCAAACAAGATTTTGTTCAAAAATTACTCAGTAATATCTGACAGTTTTACTTTCTTTACTTTTTCTTTTCTCATACGTACTTCAATTGAGAAAAACTAAAACCAATAGCATCGTTGTTACACTTTTTTTGACGATAGGTCTTGATATACAAGGTGTTTCGTCTTAGTATGATCAAGATACCTCGCTCATTCAGTGATTGAAGGAAATGTGTGTGTGTGTGTTTTTTAGGGTTTATACTGCTATATTCAGGGATAAACAGCTTTAAAATCAATGGAAAACTACATTCATTTTAGTTTCAAAAAAAGAAAACGTTGTGTATAATTAATATCTTACGCTTAATTAACAGGTAGAATTGGAGTGAAAATAACGGTAGAATTTGTGGATTTTCCAAAAACAAATTATGTATCAATCAAGAAAATATTCAAAAATTGTTGATTTTAAAAGGACACACCTTGTATATCATAAAAGTAATTTTGTTAAAATACCAGAAATTACAAATGTACAGATTGTTTCTACTTAATGGGAATAAAATGTATTTTTGTTTGCTTTTTTTTTAATTTTTATTTATTGCGAAATAATTTTGGGAGTGTGGTGAAATGATGTTGGTTGGTTGGTTGGTTGGTTGGAAGGGTGAGTGCAATAGGGATTCGGATAATCGACGCTCTCATCAATTTTTCAACATTATTGTTAGTTAATCGCAAGGATAAACCTAGAATTGTTCGGCCATTTGATTTGAAAATGATTCGGTTATATCATAGGCCAAAAATCGCACACTATCTCTTTCTCTCATGTATTTATCTTTCTTTGTTTGCTTCTAGTTTTCCTACAGGTACATTAATAGTAAAAATTTGGCACTTTTTACTAAATAGATCCTAAATCTAACGATAAGTCTTGATATACAGGTTGTTTCTGTCTAATGGAAATAAAATGGGTTTTTTTAATATCTATTTCCTTTAAGTTACAAAGGTTAATAGAAATGAAATGCAGATAAACAGTAGTACTTGGGAAAAAAATTTATGATGTTTTGACACTTTTTACTACAAAGAGGTCTTGATATACAAGGTGTTTCGTCTTAATATAACGAGGAAAAAAAGAAATCTCACTCACTTATCGGTTTTGCAATAGACAAGGTTTATGATTAATCCAGAAATCAACGAATATTTTGGATAACTTTTTGCTAATAAATTAGCAGTTTCAGCTAAAAGCCCCAAATTTTTGACCTACCTACCAACTAGTCTATACTGACACACTCATATCTATAAACTAACACATGCAACCAGTAAAACTGATTACAAAACTTAAAACAAATAAATTACTTAAATTTATAAAAAGAAATCGTTTATGTCGAATGGTGATTAAGACGAAAAATACTATCAGAAACCATTATCATCAATAACCATGAACACAACAACTAATTACCTTTCAAATACCAACCACACACTAATTAAGCACAACAAATATGAGATTTACCTGATAATTTACCAAATATAAATGAATGTGACACAAAGAATTTCTACAAACTTTCAAAATCTTATCAACAAACGCACATATAATTTTTTTTCTTTGCCAAAAATTAAGAAAAAAGAATCATGTACAAACTAGTAAGTAATAATTGATTTCTAATTTGATAACACACTCAATAATAATGGTTTTTTTGGTATTTTAGGGCATTTATTGTTTAATTATTAGTGTAACATTAGCTGCACCATCAAAAAAACCTCAAATACATGATGATTTAACACCATTCGTATCATCAGTGTCAGCACCAAGAGTTAGTAAAGAAGTGGAAGATCAACAGAATCGTGCTGCTCACTATCAATTCTCATCAAATATCGATGATCACATTAGTGATTCAACACATCAAAGAGATGAAGTACGTGAAGGTTTAACCGTTAAAGGTTCTTATTCATATAGTGATGGTTATCAAAAACGAACTGTACACTATATAGCTGATGAAAGAGGTTATAGAGTTTTGAAGTAAGATTATTTCTTTTGATTAAAGATAACAAAATAAATCCTTAATTGTTTTGCTTGTGTTTTGGAAAATAGAGAAGATGTCCAACCGTTAGCTGATGGACCAAAAGTTGATCTTAATGGTCATGCCAGTGTGGAATCAGCAGCGCACGGTACACACTACGCTTACACTGTACACAGTGTACCCTTTGATGGACCTCAACCAAAGATTGTAGATGAAGCTATTTTCACTTAAAAACCAAATTTTCAAAATAAACAACAATTTTATTTGGAAAAATATACCGTTTGCTTGTTTCTCCCTATTTTCCCTTTCTAAATTATCCAAAAAATTTGACTTTCACTGATATAATTAGTAGATAACAACATTTTTTTTTATATATAAATATCTAATTGTAATGTTGGAAAATTTACAGTTCCTAACTAGTAAATATGAAGTTAATATCGGTTTTTGTGATTGTTTTGGTTGTTGTTCAAAATGAGGCAAGACCACAGAATGCGAATTTTCAAGAATTCTTTCAAAGTCCTGAATTTCTACAATTTTTAAACGAATGGTCACAGAAACGCCAAAATCAAAACCAGAACACTAATCAACCAGTAAGTAATTTTGTTCACGTTCCAAAAATCGACTGCTAATGTAATTGGCCAAAATGTGTCCAAAACTTATCGTTTGTTAAAATAGCGGAAAAGCGTTAAAAATGATAAGGAGCACATTTGCTTATTTGTACCTATATTTTTCTCAATTTTGCAGAGCCAAAATACAAATTTATTCCAAAATAAGAATCCATACCTACAGATTGAAAATACAATTCCTCAGCAACAGGTGAATTTCTCTGCCAAAGATGAATTTCAGCCTCAATTAACGAATTTTTACAGAAACCCAAACCAACAGTAGACTACCCCAACAATCCTTACCTTACAGAGAAGGTGAAAATTCCGAATCGTCCAAAACAAGTTTATCATCTAAGAAATCCATTTTTGAAAAATTTAACAACCACAACAAATGGACCAATTGAAATCGAAAAAACGGTAAGCAATCGTTTCCAACAACAATCAAAACCTAGCAAAATTCCTAATGAAAATAGCCAAAATGAACAAAGCGAACAAAATTTCAAAGAACAAGCCGCAAATGCCCATTACGATTTCACAAGTAATATCCATGATGGTATAAATGATGGTAATCATCAACGACAAGAAACCAGAGATGGTCTATCTGTCAAAGGTCAATATTCTTACAGTGATGGTTTCGTCAAAGTAACTGTTAAATATGAAGCTGATGATAAAGGATTTAGAATCGTTGGGTATGATTGTTGTACATTTTTTAACAAAATTTAACATTTATTGATTATAGCGAAGATAGAGAATCGATAGGGAATGGTCCAGAATATAATCCAGATGGTAAAGCCCAAATTGATTCAATTATCGAAGGTAATCCTGTAGCTTATGAAATCACATCAGATGATATTATCAAAGACAAACAAAATGTGACTAGACTTTTCCTATAAAACAATAAAACAAAAACATGAGAGGAATTTGAATTTTTTCTTTTTTTGAATAAATTGCTTATTAAAATTTCACTTCTTTTTGTTATCCCCTTCTCTTACTAACACAATAATTAGAGATATCTCTTTCTAGACATTATATTTTTGTAACAACATGTGCATATAAAGGAGACTTGTTAACCTCAACAGACAACTCGAATCATACATTGACCTCACACAATAGTAGCAAAACGATTTTTGTTGTTGTTGTTCTTGCACACGTTAAGTCTGCTTTAAGATACTCACGTGTCAGTTGTCTTTTTGTTGAAAGTAGTGCAAATGCTTTCACATAAATCATGGATTTCAACATGAGGTACACTTTATTATCATTATTCATTATTATTCATTTATTATTCATTCATTATTCGTTCATTATTGCTTAACTTAAGTCAGAAGAATGTTCAGAAACTCTTTTCGTTTTTGTATTTCAGACGAATTTATCGTTTATTTTATTTATTAATTCTTCCTATGATTGGATTGGGTCAAGATGAGATTTTAATGAATCAAAGATCATCAAGACTACTCTTATCACCAATATATAACGGTAGATTATAATTATTTGTATTAAATTTTATTAAATTGGTAGACCTGTGATGTATTTTATACTAAACTATCTATACGTACAGTTGGTCTGGTTTTTATATGGTCGACTTGACTTTAAAGATAGTAATAATCAACAATAACAACACAGTAAATATATATCTAAATAGGATAAAAAAAGGTCTTTCCGAAACGAGTATGTACGTTAGTGTACTAACAAGTATACAAGTGTCGTAAAGATACGTTTCGCACTAATGATGTACACACACCACTGTCAAAACCAGGATTGACTTTCAATTACAAATACATTTTTCCATTAAAAATCTATAGCGTCAGTATTTCCTACTAATTGTAAAAAGTGTTAGTGTAGCAAAAAAATGCTACTTCCATTAAATTGGTAGACATGTGATGTATTTTATATTAAATAAATATCTAAATGGGAGAAAAAATATCTTTCCGAAACGCGTATGTACGTTAGTGTACTAACAAGTATACAAGTGTCGCAAAAGACATTTTTCGCACTAGTGATGTACGCATACCATTGTCGAAAGCAGAAATGACTTTCGGTTACACATACATATTTCCATCTAAAATCGATAGTGTCAGTAATTCATACTAATTGTAAGAAGTGTAAGTGTAGAAAAAAATGCTACTACCTAGAATTTTACGCTTAGCTAATAGTTTCATGAGAAAAGTCATTACTAAATTAGGTTTTTTTTTGCAAAAAAATTGATAAGAAAAAGTATTCTACAGTTCTTTCACTGCTATTTGAACAAAACAGTGTTTGGTGCAAGTGTAGAAAAAAACTACTACTTCGACAACCAAAAATTTTGATGTTTACTTTATTGTTTCGTACAAATAAAAAGAGTCATTACTAACTAGTTTTCTATAAAAATTGATAATAAAAAAAACAAACTACTTATTCTGTTGTATTTTCATTGGTATTAAGACAACAACCCAGTTTGAAAATCACTTAGTAAACCTAGCTTACAAACGTCAAAATTTTTGAAAAATTGACAAACTAGAATAAATCAATTTAATCCTACCAGATTAGCAGAGATAATTACATCAGCTTTGATTATTAAAAGTGTAGTGTAGCAAAAAGTGCAACTACTACACTGAATATTTTCGACTTAGCTAAAAGTTGTTTTTTTTTTAGTAAAAATTGATCAAAAACAAACCATTCTATAGTATTTTCACAGTTATTTATGCAAAAATTTGTCCAAATTTTTGGAAAACTCTAGCATAAATCATCACCAGTTTTTGGTAGAATTAATGACATCAACTCTGATTATTAGCAGTGTAAGTGTAAAGTATTCTTTACAATTTTGTATTTAACTAATACGATGACGTCATTAATTCTACCAAAACCAGTAGGAGGGAGTCTCAGGAGTGATCAGTGTGAGTGCGATACTTGTCACTGTGTCACCCAAACTGAACACTACACGATTACTACCTTCCTTTTTTTTCCAGAACATCAACCGAAAAATGGTGAATTTTACGATTTTATAATAATTGGTGCCGGTTCTAGTGGTTCAGTATTAGCAAATCGTTTATCAGAGGTACACGAATGGAAAATATTATTATTAGAAGTTGGTGATTATGCAACTGAATTAACTGATATACCAGCTATTGCACCATTATTTCAATTTACAAATTTAAATTGGAATTATTTAATGGAAAAACAAACAAATATGTGTTTGGGTTTAATAAATGAACAAATGGCATGGCCACGTGGACGTGGTCTAGGTGGCACAACACTAATCAATTATATGATTTATACACGTGGCAATCGATACGATTATGATAAATGGGCAAATCATGGTAATCCTGGATGGTCTTATAAAGACATTTTACCATATTTTCTAAAATCTGAAGATATTTCCGTGAATATTTCCGATAGGGCTTATCATAGAAATGGTGGTTATTTAACAATAACCGATATACCCTATCGTAGTGGTATTGTTGATGTTTTCGTGGAAGCTAGCCAAGAAGCTGGTCACAAATATATCGATTATAATGGTAAACACACACTCGGCGTATCGTACGTACAGGGTACGCTACGTAATGGACGGCGTTGCAGTGCAGAAAAAGCATTTCTACAGCCTGTGAAAAATCGTAAAAATTTAAAAATCTCAACAAAAAGTCGCGTCATCCAATTATTGATTAATCCAAAAACGAGAAGATGTTATGGTGTTAAATTTGTGAAAAATCGACAATTGTTTCAAGTTTATGCAAAAAATGAAATAATCTTATCAGCTGGTGCATTTAATTCACCACAATTACTAATGTTATCCGGTATTGGACCAAAAGAACATTTACAACAATTACAGATACCTATAATTCATGATCTGCCAGTTGGTCAAAAAATGTACGATCATTTATGTTTCTTAGGTTTAGCATTTAGTGTAAATGAGACAATTGTTAGTAAACAAGAAGATTTCTATAAATTGAGCACATTCATTGAGTTCTTAATCAATGGTAAAGGTAGTTTAACAAGTTTAGGTGGTGTTGAAGCTTTATTGTATCATAAAACGAAAAGTTCAAATGAAACTGAACCTATACCAAATATCGAATATATTATGGTTTCTGGTAGTTTTAATACAGATAAAGGTGAATTTTATCGTAAGATCTTTAGAGTCACCGATGAAATCTACAAGAAAGTCTGGCAACCATTAGAGAATCAATCAATATTCTCCATTTATCCAATGTTATTACATCCGAAATCATTTGGTTATTTACGTTTAAAATCGACAAATCCCTATCATTGGCCAAAATTCTATGGTAATTATTTTACTGATCAAAATAATGATGATATAAAAATATTTATCGAATCAATACGTGAAATACAACGTATTATAAAAACACCAATATTACAAAAATTTAATATTAAACAAATTGTAACAAAATTACCAGGTTGTGAGAGTTATTTATATGATTCAGATGATTATTGGGAATGTTGTCTAAGACATTTAAGTGTTACATTACATCATCAAATTAGTACATGTAAAATGGGACCTAAATATGATCCAGAAGCTATTGTTGATGAACGTTTAAAAGTTTATGGTATCAAAAATTTACGTGTTATTGATACCAGTATTATACCAATAACATTATCAGCACATACAAATGGGCCAGCTATAATGATTGGTGAGAAAGGTGCTGATATTATTAAATCAGATTGGAATGTTGGATAAATTTTGTAAATGGAAAAACAAATCGTAATAAAATTGATGTTGTTCAAAAGAATTTAATTTCCCACCATTTAGAAAGTACCCACACTGTCCGCTAGATGGCAACGTGAATTTTTATCTTTAATTTGATGCCATTGGTATTCTGATTTGTTGCAAAACGGTAATCTTAACTTACCTTCATTAGGATCAAGTTTCTTAACAATTACCCGGCAATTTTTGTGATTATAAATGGATTGATTGTTGCAACATACCTGAAAACAAAAGAATTAAATTAGTCAACAGTTGTTAGAAGTGCCAAAAAGTGTCTTTCAAATTCAAATTCCGAAGATTTTTTATTTGCTAGTATTATAATACATATGGAACTTCAGATAAGCTATTTTTAAATAAACAGTTTGTGGTAAATTGAGGTCATTGAGAGGTTTTTGGTAATGGTTTTTGGCATATGGATTATTTATAAGCACATGAAACAGATGTGTTGTGGACAATGTTTTTTTAATTTGCATTATTTAGGGTTTCAGTAGGTCAATGACTGTTAATGAGGATTGGGGAACGTTTCATCCCTTCGGTTTCAAGTTTATTGGATAGCTGAATTGCGCAAGTTGATGGATGTTTTTGGCCTTACATACAGGGATCTTAGCATTACACCAATTATTGAAATTTCCAATTTCAGAAACACTATTTTGGAATTTTTCCTCTATGTAAATCCATTGGTTTTGGACTTCTAAATCAATCAATTGTCTACTGGAACGCATCTAACCAAAAAATAATTTGATAGAATCTCTTTTTGCTATCATTCGCCATCCTTAACTGTTGTTGTGTTTGTAGTTAAATACCATTCATTGCTGCCATCTTAGAAATTCTAACCAGCATCTTTATCTTAACTATTAACGGACTTTCCGTTGCACTTGATCAGTGATGGATTAGCACTTATATTTGTTACACAAGATCACATCTGCAGAATAACACTGTAATTTCTATTGTATTCAATTTGACTTAATTGTCTCCAAGCACCAATATTAAATAAAAATGAATATTATTTATTTAATAATCGTCATAATCATAATAAAGGTACAATTATTAAATTATAACAAACTTGACATTGGAGTAAACAGAATACAAATAAATCATCATTTATTAAACAATTATCAAATTATCAAAATAAACCTGTTTAATATTAAACAAACGTGATAAATTGTCAAATGTTTATATAAATAAACAATCAGACAATCGATCAAACAAAAAAAAACTATTAATTTGTTTCAAACGATAATATAATGATGTACAAAAATGTTTTGTTTGTTGTTATCTTTGTGTTTCTGGGACAATCAAAATTAGATTGCACTCAATTTGAACAACAATTAAATGAAATTGGTGAGACTTATGAAAATTTACAAATTCTATTTGGGCAAGAATTACCACCGGGTAAATGAAATTTTCACTAAAAACAAAAAACGAATACAATCGCATTATTAACAAGCTTCTTCTTTTTTAGATTATCCACCTGTTGCAAAATTTGATGATTCCTATGATTTCATTATAATTGGTGCTGGTTCAGCTGGTAGTGTTGTAGCTAATCGTTTATCAGAAGTACCACAATGGAAAGTGCTGCTACTTGAAGCTGGTGATCAACCACCAATTGCTGGTGAAATCCCAGCAACAGCTTCAACATTATCGATTACAAAATTTAGTTGGAGGTATCTACCAGAAAGGCAAGAGGATTTCGGTTATGGTTACATAAATCAACAATCCCCGTTATATGGTGGTAAAGTACTTGGTGGTGGTAGTGGTACAAATTATATGTACGCTACACGTGGTGCTCCACAAGATTATGATAAATGGGCTTATCAAGGTAATCCTGGATGGTCATGGTGTGACGTTTTGCCATATTTTATGAAAAGTGAAGATTTCCGCATTGAAAACGGTGATTTTGGCTATCATAAACGTGGTGGTTATTTAACAATTGAAGAAGTCAAAAATCGTACCGTTAGTGTTGATGTATTTGTAGATAGTTCCTTAGAGAATGGACTGAATTATATTGATTATAATGGTCGCCAACAGATTGGTGTATCATATGTTCAAGGTACTTTACGTAATGGACGTAGATGTAGTACGGAAAAGACGTTCTTGCGTCCGGCAAAAAATCGTAAGAATTTAACGATTGTACCAAAAGCTCAAGTAACAAGAATTCTAATAAATCCAAACAATAAAATAGCTTATGGTGTTCAAGTTTATTACAAAAACACGATTTTTACAATTTTTGCTAATCAAGAAGTAATTCTATCAGCTGGTGCCATACAATCACCGCAATTACTAATGTTATCAGGAGTAGGTCCAAAAGAAGATTTGAAGAAATTAGGAGTTCCCTTAATTAATGATTTACCAGTTGGACGGAAACTTTACAATCATTTGGTGTATTTAGGATTAATTTTTACAGTTAATGACACAATCACAACTGATGTTAATACATTATTCAGTAAAAAAAATATGATTAATTTCGTTCGTAATGGTGATGGACCTTTGTCACGTTTAGATGGTTCAAATGAAGCTATAGCATTCCTAAATACAATTCATCATTATCCAGATATTGAGATATTCTTTACTTCTACAACACCAACAGGTGAGACATTTAAAGAAACACAACATTTAACTGATGAAATGTATAACACTGTATATGCACCAACAAGTAATCAAAAAGGTTTTAATATCTGGTCATTGTTATTACATCCGAAATCATTTGGTAACATCACATTAAGAACAAATAATTCCTTTGATCCACCAAAAATTTACACAAATTATTTGAGCGATCCAGAAGATCACGATATAAATGTTATGCTTCAAGGAATTCGTTATATTCAACAATTAATAAAAATGCCAAGTTTCCAAAAATATAATGCAACACTCCGAAAAGTCATCCAACCAGGTTGTGGACAATACAAATACGATTCAGATGATTATTGGAAATGTTGTATACGTGGCGTAAGTACAACCGTTTATCATCCAACTACAACATGCAAAATGGGACCAATTAATGATAAAGAAGCTGTTGTTGATCCACAATTACGTGTTTATGGTATCAAAAATTTACGTGTTATTGATGCTAGTATTACACCAGTAACAATATCAGGACAAACAAATCTACCAACAATTATGGTAGGTGAGAAAGGAGCTGATCTTGTTAAAAATGACTATGGTCTATTGTAATCCATAAATTTTCAATAAATTAAAATAAACATGCATGAACTAAGTGTTTGTTTTTTAATTCCTCATATCTTAATTCTGTGGGACATAGTACGATCTTTCTCTAACTGATTTGAAGTTCTTATAAATTTGATGACAAAGGTACAGAATAGAGATCGTATCTAATGCTAAAAGCGTTCCACAATTCTACCATACGCGTACACTGACACTGGTACTATCAACAATAGAGTTGCTCACTTTCTCTAATGGTACCTTCTATCTAAATCGAAATATTCTTTAGATTATACTTAAGCAGAATCCAATGAGTGTGGTAGAAAAATAGGTACACAAAACTATACAAAACTGTCGGATGGAACAAACTTCTTATTATTGAAATCATCATAGAAAAAACAATAGACAGTACTTTTTGGGAAAAAATTGGCCAACCAACTAATCGTCTTGACGAACAAATCAACGACTACCCCTCAACAATAGTATCATTCACTTCCCACAATCACTTGATAGAGATAAGTAAATTAGCAATAGCATAACAAATTTTTCTTTACCGGATAAGTGAGAAAATATCATCTAAATACCTCAGGTCCGGTTCATTACGCTTCCCAAAAGCACAATATAGAAGCTTGACTTTGTAGTGAATCATCATTGCGTTCATTTTCATATTGTAGAACAGTTTAGGTGTGTAATGAATTGAAATTGATCTGACATTCAACGAATATAAGCTCAACCTTAAGTCGAGTTTTACTAAAAGAAGATGACTAGGGCCTTAATAACGTTGGAGAGATGTAAAATTTGGCAGATGTTGAGGAGAAATCGGTTGACGTCTAGTATGCATCAAAAAATGTTATCTCCTAGCTTATTTACAATACTAAAATATAATAAGGCTTATCAACTTGATTGTTTTGTCAACAGTATCACATTTGAAACAATCAAATTTTAAGGCGTCTTAACACGAAAATATTTGATGATTATTTTTTATCAACAATTGCATGCATTTAAACAAGCAGTTTCTTCATATCTACCATATTTTGCAGATTAACAAAAAACTGCTTTATAATTCCTAAGTGACATGTAATCTAGATCGTTAAAAAATAATTAAAAATATCCTTGAACAATTTTGCTATAAAAACGGAAATATGGGGTAATTTTCATTACAAGTTCAAAAAGATGCCGTGCAAAACGTTGGAACAAGTTCTATTCCTTCTAATTCTATTGTTTATGAATGAATCTAAATCAGAGCAAAAACAATTTATTCAAGAATTTAAAGAAATTTCTGCAAATTACAGGAATTTAACAATCCAATATGGCCAACAACTACCACCAGGTATTTTCATTTTGAATTTGTCAAAAAAAAAACAATAGAAACAATTAATACCGAAACAATTTGTTTTTAGATTATCTACCTGTTGGGAAATTTGAAAAATCCTACGATTTCATTATCATTGGTGCTGGTTCGGCTGGTAGTGTTGTAGCTAATCGTTTATCAGAAGTACCACAATGGAAAGTTCTGCTACTTGAAGCTGGTGATCAACCACCAATTGGTGGTGAAATACCAGCAACAGCTTCAACATTATCCCTTACAAAATTTAGTTGGAGATATCTACCAGAAAGGCAAGAGAATTTCGGTTATGGATATATAAATCAACAATCTCCGTTATATGGTGGTAAAGTACTTGGTGGTGGTAGTGGCACAAATTATATGTACGCTACACGTGGTGCTCCACAAGATTATGATAAATGGGCTAAACAAGGTAATCCTGGATGGTCATGGGATGAAGTTTTCCCATATTTTTTGAAAAGTGAAGATTTCCGTATCGAAAACGGTGATTTTGGCTATCATAAACGTGGTGGTTATTTAACAATTGAAGATGTCAAAAATCGCACCATTAGTGTCGATGTATTTGTAGATGGTTCCATAGAGAATGGACTAAATTATATTGATTATAATGGTAAACAACAAATTGGTGTCTCATATGTTCAAGGTACTTTACGTGATGGACGTCGATGTAGTACGGAAAAAGCTTTCCTGCGTCCGGCAAAAAATCGTACCAATTTGACAATAGTACCGAATGCTCATGTGACAAAAATTCTAATAGATCCAACTAATAAAACAGCTTATGGCGTTCAAGTTTCTTACAACAACACAATTTTTACAATTTTTGCTAATCAAGAAGTAATTCTATCAGCTGGTGCCATACAATCACCGCAATTACTAATGTTATCAGGAGTAGGTCCAAAAGAAGATTTGAAGAAATTAGGAGTTCCATTAATTAATGATTTACCAGTTGGGCGGAAACTTTACAATCATTTGGTGTATTTAGGATTAATTTTTACAGTTAATGACACAATCACAACTGATGTTAATACATTATTCAGTAAAAAAAATATGATTAATTTCGTTCGTAATGGTGATGGACCTTTGTCACGTTTAGATGGTTCAAATGAAGCTATAGCATTCCTAAATACAATTCATCATTATCCAGATATTGAGATATTCTTTACTTCTACAACACCAACAGGTGAGAAATTTAAAGAAACACAACATTTAACTGATGAAATGTATAACACTGTATATGCACCAACAAGTAATCAAAAAGGTTTTAATATCTGGTCATTGTTATTACATCCAAAATCATTTGGTAATGTTACATTAAAAACAAACAATCCATTTGATCCACCAAAAATCTACACAAACTATCTGACCGATCCAGAAGATCACGATATAAACGGTTTGCTGAATAGTGTTCGTTATATTCAACAATTAATAAAAATGCCAAATTTCCAAAAATATAATGCAACACTCCGAAAAGTCATCCAACCAGGTTGTGGACAATACAAATACGATTCAGATGATTATTGGAAATGTTGCATACGTGGCGTAAGTACAACCGTGTATCATCCAAGTACAACATGTAACATGGGTCCAATTAATGATAAAGAAGCTGTTGTTGATCCACGATTACGTGTTTATGGTATCAACAATTTACGTGTTATTGATGCTAGTATTATGCCAGGAACAATATCAGGTCAACCTAATCTACCTACGATTATGATAGGTGAGAAAGGAGCTGATCTTATTAAAAACGATTATGGTATGAAATTTTAAGTAAATTTACTAATATCTGTACACTAATAAAATAAACAATAGTAGAAATTCAAGTTTAAATCTTCTATTTATCCATTAATTTCTTTAATTACAGTAAAACTGACGGTAAAACACACAGTGTTTCAATTACGAAATCTTTCAAAATATAATCAAAATAATTTATTGAATCAGTGTTTAACGTTCAACGGTACTATCAGTAAATGTCCATTCACGACTCCCCAAAGATACTGAATAATGCTGAAATTTACGAATAATTTATATTTTAAGTTTATCTGTTTAGTAATTATGAAGAGTGGCATTAAGTAATACAAAAATATCTTCCATGAAAAGAAATACAAGGCTAAGCACTTTACAGTACATGGAACAATATTGCAAAGGCATAATTGTATCATCCCAAGTACAACAAACACATTTGCCCAGTATACATTCACCAAATACCCATCTACTAGACAATTCCATAATAAAACTATAACTATTCCATGATAGAATATCTTCCGATTATATCATTCAACATAAAAAATAAACCTCTCATACGAGCTACAAAAATTTCAAGCAACATGTAGTACTATCAAAAACTGAGGTAGCTACACCACCTCACAGGTTCAATGTCAAACAATACAACAAGACATATGAAACCCAGTTAGTGCCAAGAAAGATCTAAAACACTTGCGTTACACTGTAGTGCTTTCCAAATCTGTAGCAAAATATATGATATTCCCAATAAAAAACCAGGCTAGGAACAAAAAAAACTACCATCCCCAATTCTAAATCAGCACTTCATTTACAAACTAGTATAACATTTCATTAAATCTTAAAAATATTCTCAGTAATTCCATCACACTTCAATAGTTATTGGTCTTTTAATTTGGTAATAAGAATGACATCAAATGGAAAAATCCACCATTTGAACCAAATTCATTACTTCATGCATATGTGATAGCTAATCTATACTAAAATGGAATAAATTTATCAAAAATTGTCGTATAAAAAGGGAAACAATAGAATTTTTTCATCAAAACTCGAGAAAATGCTACTTGAAATGGTAGAAAAGATTCTATTCCTTGTAATTATTTTGTTTTTCAACGAAATTCAAACAGCACCAAAACACATTTATCAAGAATTTGAAGAAATTTCTGCAAAATACAAGTATTTAACGATCGAATATGACCAACAATTACCACCAGGTATTTCTATTCTGTTTCTGATCAAAAACACAAACAATTAACATTAAAACAATTTGTTTTTACATTATCCACCTATTGCGAAATTTGATGACTCCTATGATGGTGCTGGTTCGGCTGGTAATGTTGTTGCTAATCGTTTATTAGAAGTACCACAATAGAAAATTCTGCTAGTGGAAGCTGGTGACCAACCACCAATTGGTAGTGAAATACCAGCAACAGCTTCAACATTGTCACTTACCAAATTTAATTGGAAATATCTTTCACAATGGCAAGAAAGCTTCGGTTATGGTTATATAAATCAACAATTACCATTTTATGGTGGTAAAGTACTTGGTGGTGGTAGTGTAATAAATACTATGCTTGCTACACGTGGTACACCACACGATTATAATAAATGGGCTAAACAAGGTAATCCTGGATGGTCATGGGATGATGTTTTACCATATTTTGAAAAAAGTGAAGATTTCCGGGTTGAAAACAGTGATTTTGGTTCTCATCAACGTGGTGGTTATTTAACAATTGAAGAAATCAAAAGTCGTACTATCAGTGCTAATGCTTTTATAAATAGTTCGATAGAGAATGGGCTAAAATACGTCGATTATAATGGTCGCCAACAGATTGGTGTTTCATATAATCAAGGTACTTTACGTGATGGACGTCGATGTAGTACGGAAAAAGCGTTCTTGCGTCCGGCAAAAACCCGTACCAATTTGACAATAGTACCAAATGCTTATGTGACAAAAATTCTAATAGATCCAACTAATAAAACAGCTTATGGTGTTCAAGTTTCTTACAGCAGCACAATTTTTACAATTTTCGCTAATAAAGAAGTAATTCTATCAGCTGGTGCTATACAATCATCACAATTACTAATGTTATCAGGAGTAGGTCCAAAAGAATATTTAAAAGAATTGGGAATTAGATCAATTAAAAATTTACCAATTGGTCAAAAACTTTATACACACATCAACTATATGGGATTACTTTTTACAATTAATGATACAATCACAACAGATGTTAACACAATATTTAGTAACGAAAATATGTTAAATTTCGTTCATAATGGTGATGGACCTTTGGAACGTTTAGGAAGTATAAATGAAGCTATAGCATTTCTAAATACAACAAACAATTATCCAAATGCTGAAATTCTCTTTGCTTCATCAATATCATTCGATGAGTCATTTAAAGAAATGCAACATTTAACCAATGAAATGTATAATACTATCTATGCACCTATGGTGAATCAAAATGGTTTCCAAATATCATTGATGTTATTACATCCAAAATCATTTGGTAACATCACATTAAAAACAAACAATCCATTTCATCCTCCAAAAATTTACACAAATTATCTGAGCGATCCAGAAGATCACGATATAAACGTTATGCTTCAAGGAATTCGTTATATTCAACAATTAATAAAAATGCCAAGTTTCCAAAAATATAATGCAACACTCCGAAAAGTCATCCAACCAGGTTGTGAGAGTTATTTTTATGATTCAGATGATTATTGGAGATGTTGTATATGTGGCTTAACATCAACACTATACCATCCAAGTACTACATGTAAAATGGGACCAATTAATGATAAAGAAGCTGTTGTTGATCCACAATTACGTGTTTATGGTATCAAAAATTTACGTGTTATTGATGCTAGTATTATGCCAGGAACAATATCAGGACATCCAAATCTACCAACAATTATGATTGGTGAAAAAGGAGCTGATCTTATCAAACAAGATTATATCAAATACTAAGTTGATTTATCAAATTAATTTTTAAAAAAGTTTGTAATCCTTCAATGGGACGCGAACCTAAATATTCCATTTGTAGTTCTTTTAATTTCAAATCTATATTAGCCACAATTGTAGCGTGTCATTACAATTTTAATAAAGCAATTTTAATGCAAATAATCATAATCAATGCAAAAACAAAAACAGTAATAAATAAACAAAAAGAAATTCTACGGGTTTTATCAGAACAATTTGAACAATTCAAGGATTCAAAACGAAATATTTACTATAAAGTATAAATTACATAAAATTAACATGTTCAACAACACATAAATGGGCTAATTAGTAACTGATGAACTAAAAAAACATGTTAATATGATAATTTGTTATTGAAATCGCAAAAAAAAACAACACTAGTCGTTAAACAAGATATGTATTTATGAATTATCGATAATATAAAGCAAAAAATACCAGAGAATCTTTTAATTTATTTACCATAATTCATAAATATATACGAATTCATTAAAACAATTGACACAAACATATAAAAATGAAGAGGAACATTACAACAAAAAAGTTGTTATTCATACGACTGTCAAATAATGTCGTTTAGAATTATTGCTATTTTTTGTATTATTTTTATCACAAATTCAAAATGTTTTAACAATGATACACGTCAATATTATCTGAGTTTATTTAAAAATATTACTGAATTATATCAAACAGTATCTGAAACAGCCGGTATCCAATTACCAAAAGGTAACATTATGATTCATTGTTATTATTATTATGATTTATTATGATGATGATGATTATTATTATTATTATTATTATTATTATGGATAGTTGGTGATTATCCACAAATGAATGTAAATGATACGAATTACGATTTTATTGTAATTGGTGGTGGTTCAGCTGGTGCTGTTGTTGCATCACGTTTATCCGAAATACCCGAATGGAATGTATTATTATTAGAAGCTGGTGATGCACCAATTTTAGGTACAGAAATACCAGCAACGGCTGCCTTTTTACAATTAACAAAACACAATTGGAATTTTCTAACTGAACCACAACAGAATTTCGGTAATGGTTTCATTAATAATCAATTAGAATGGGCACGTGGTCGTGGTTTAGGTGGTTCATCACTTATCAATTATATGTATGCAACACGTGGCAGTTGTAGTGATTATAATGAATGGGGTCTATTAAATCCAGGATGGTCATGTAATGATATTATACCGTATTTTTTGAAGAGTGAAGATTATCGTTTGAAATCAGGCAATTCGAAGCTACATCGTCGTGGTGGTTATCTAACAATTGAAAATGTCAAAAATCGTACATTTACTAGTCGACAATTTGTACAAGCATCAATTGAATCAGGTATAAAATATGGTGATTATAATGGATTTCCTACACGGGAAACTGTTGAATACAATCAAGGTACAATACGCGATGGTCGCCGTTGCAGTACGGAAAAAGCATTCTTGCGGCCGGCTAGAAACCGTAAAAATCTCCATATCTTAACTAATGCTTATGCCACAAAAATTCTAATTGATCCACAAACACATGAAACTATCGGTGTACAATACAATCATAACAAACACAATGTGACTGTGTATTGTCGAAAAGAAGTCATCTTATCAGCTGGTGCTATACAATCACCACAATTACTAATGTTATCAGGTGTTGGACCACGTAAACATTTAAAACAATTCAATATTCCAATTATAGAAGATCTACCAGTTGGTCAAAAACTATATGATCATCTAATGTATTGGGGTTTAATATTTACAATGAATACAACACGTGAAGATTATGATTTATTATCAATTAGTAATATGGAAGAATATGTACGTACTGGTGAGAATGTTTTAACACGTTTAGGTGGTAGTGCTGATGCAATTAGTTTTAATATTATTAATCAATTAGAACAATTAGAATTATTATTTAATCGTAATCTTTATCGACCGGATATTGAATTTTTAACACAATCACGTGGTGGTCAAGGTAATCGTTTATTTGCTTATACATCACGTATAACAGAAGAAACATATAATGCTGTTTATCGTCCAGTTGAGAATCAAACAAATTTCCAAATATGCCCATTATTATTACATCCGAAATCTTATGGGCATATTGAATTGCGTTCATCAAATCCATTCGATCCACCACGGCTCTATGGTAATTACTTAACAGATCCATTTCGAGATGATGTAAGGACAATCATCAAAAGTATACGACGTTTACAACAATTAATAAAACAACCATCATATCAACGTTATAATACAACATTATTCAATGGTATACCACCTGGTTGTGAACAATATAAATATGATACAGATGATTATTGGGAATGTAGTATACGTGCATTAGGTTCAACATTATTCCATCAAACGACAACATGTAAAATGGGACCGAGAATTGATCCGGAAGCAATTGTTAATCATAAATTACAAGTCCATGGTATACGGAAATTACGTGTAATTGATTCAAGCATTATACCAGTAACAGTATCAGCACATACGAATTTACCAACAATTATGGTCGGTGAACGGGGATCTGATATTATTAAAGAAGATTATGGTCTTTTGATTTAAAAACAATTTTTGCACATCAATTTGTTTGATTCAATAAATCTGTTTGTCTTAATTCTATGGATTTTTATCACACGATTCTCAATAAGTGTACAGGTCGTCACATCAATTCAGTTTGATTAGATTAGATTAAGGCCCTAAACTGCGACCACAGTTGATCTATTGTTCTTATCACTTCGTCTATTGGTATCCCAAAAATAATATCTTTCTTGCAAAATTGATTATTTCTCTAGCAGGTTTTTTCCTTACTTCAGGAAGTGACAAGGATACATTGCCCAAATTGGTTAGTTTTATGCGAGGTAAGGCATCGCATTGGCATAATATGCGTTCGGAGGTTTCACCGTCCAATCCCCATAGTCTACATCTCTCACTGTCTGATTTGCCCAGTTTTTTTTTGATGGTATCTAATTGCCCAATTAGAAGTCCTGTTATGAGTCTTAATTCGTTCCTTCTTAGACCGGGAAGCTTTCTACCATTCTTAGGCGAATAGTTAATAAACTTCTTTGCCTGTGGCATACCTGGACATTGTCTCCATTAGAACACCTTTGTACTTCATGGCTTCGTACCTATGGGTACAGCATCTGTTCTAGCAAAGTCGTCGGCTTTTTTATTTCCAGCGAATCCCTAGTGCCATAGAAGCCACGCTAGGGTAAGTTTGTTGTTCTTTGCCAGTTGTTTCAGGAATTCCCAGATGGTTTTTGACGCCAGGCTACAGGCCCAAACTATCGGTAATCGCGTCCATTGAACACTAGTGAACTGAAAGGTATTCCGGAGCGTCTGTGGCAAAAGGTTCTTTCCGGACAGAGCTGCATAGTTTTTCCTCACAGGATTTTCGGACCATTACTTGAGAGTAAAATTTGAACAATTGCTTGCATTAACAAACAGTTTCTTAATATTTTACTCGTTATGTAGTTTAACGAAAAACTACTATGCAATTCCTAAGTGATATGTAATCATGTTCGTAAATAGACAGGTAATTAATTATAGAAATCCTTGAGGAACATTTTCTATAAAACCGGAAAATTATGAAGCATTTTCATCAAAAATTCAAAATAATGCAAAGTAGTAACATGTTGGAAAACATTCTCGCCATTCTACTTCTATTGTTCGTTCATCATCAAAGAATCTAAATCAGATCAAATTCAGTTGCTTCAACAATTTGACGAGATTTCTGCAAACTACAGGAATTTAACAATCCAATTTGGTCAACAATTACCACCAGGTATTTCCATATTTATTTTTTATCAAAAACAAACAATTAATACCGAAACAATTTATTTTTAGATTATTCGCCTGTTGCGAAATTTAATGATTCCTATGATTTTATTATAATTGGTGCTGGTTCTGCTGGTAGTGTTGTAGCTAATCGTTTATCAGAAGTACCACAATGGAAGATTCTGCTACTCGAAGCTGGTGACCAACCACCAATTGGTGGTGAAATACCAGCAGCCTATTCATTTCTACATTTCACACAACAAAATTGGAAATTTCTGGCACAATCACAAACGAATTTCGGTTATGGTTATGTAAATGGTCAAATGGCATATACACGTGGTAAAGTACTTGGTGGTAGTAGTGGTACAAATTTTATGTATGCCACACGGGGTGCACCTGAAGATTATGATAACTGGGCAAATCAAGGTAATCTTGGATGGTCATGGTGTGATGTTTTACCATATTTTGAAAAAAGTGAAGATTTTCGTATCGCAAATGGTGATTGTGGTTATCATCAACAAGGTGGTTATTTAACAATTGAAGATGCCAAAAGTCGTACGATCAGTGCTAATGCTTTTATAAATAGTTCTATAGAAAATGGGCTAAAATATATTGATTATAATGGTCGCAAACAGATTGGTGTTTCATATAATCAAGGTACTTTACGTGATGGACGTCGATGTAGTACGGAAAAAGCTTTCCTGCGTCCGGCAAAAAATCGTACCAATTTGACAATAGTACCGAATGCTCATGTGACAAAAATTCTAATAGATCCAACTAATAAAACAGCTTATGGTGTTCAAGTCATTTACAACAACACAATTTTTACAATTTTCGCTAATCGAGAAGTAATTCTATCAGCTGGTGCTATACAATCACCACAATTACTAATGTTATCAGGAATAGGTCCAAAGAAGCATTTAAAACATTTTGGCATACCTGTAATCAAAGATTTACCAGTTGGTCGAAAACTTTACGACCATTTATATTTCTTGGGATTAGTTCTCACTGTTAATGACACAATTACAACAAACATGGACAAAACATTTACTGAAGAGAATATGATAAAATTTGTTCGTAATGGTGATGGACCTTTAGGACGTTTAGGTGGTAGTGCTGAAACATTATCATTTCATAACATAACACATGATTATCCAGATTTTGAAGTTGTCTTCTTCTCTGCATTACCATCAAATGCTGATATTTTCCATCTAACTAAAGAAATGTTTAGTACTATGTTGGCACCATTTATCAATCAATCTTCTTTTAACGTACTTCCAATCATGTTACATCCAAAATCTTTTGGATATATTGAATTATTATCAAAAAATCCATTTGACCAACCGAAAATTCAACCAAATTATTTAACAGATCACGAAAATCACGATATAAACATTTTACTCAAAGGAATTCGTTATATTCAACGATTAATAAAAATGCCAAGTTTCCAAAAATATAATGCAACACTACAGAAAGTAATCCAGCCAGGTTGTGAGAGTTATTTTTATGATTCAGATGATTATTGGAAATGTTGTGTACGCGGCTTAACATCAACAACTTACCATCCAAGTACAACATGTAAAATGGGACCAATTAATGATAAAGAAGCTGTTGTTGATCCACGATTACGTGTTTATGGTATCAAAAATTTACGTGTAATTGATGCTAGTATTATGCCAGGAACAATATCAGGACATACAAATCTACCAACAATTATGATTGGTGAAAAAGGAGCTGTTCTTATCAAACAAGATTATGGTGTTTTGTAAGCTCTAAATTTTTGAAACAGGAAAAACGCATTCAAAATAGTAATAAAATGCCTGAACCTAGTGATTCCATTTTAATTATTTATATGTTAATTCTATGGGATATATTGCGATTCTTGTTTGATTTATTTCAATTTTAATATAATTATAATACGTGCGACAAAGATAGGTACGAGATACGGGCAATCTATTTGTCTATTGTAATCGAATTGGAGCTAAATCGAAAACATCACCGTTATGATGCCTCAGCCTTCGTATTCGCCGGACATGACCCTCTATGACTAAAACCTGAATAAACGACGTTTTGTCACCATTAATGAGATAAAGGCAGGATCGCTGAAGGAGATAAACACCATACGCAAAATTATGTTTCCGAAGTGTTTCGCAAATTGCAAAAAAAAAACGCTGGCACAAGTGTATTCTATCTGATGGGTACTACTTTAACAATGACAAAATTGTTTTGAATTGAATTTCATTTTTATTCAATGATAGAAAAAAATACTTATCAATTCATTCAAACAAAGTAGGAATTGATGAAGTACTTCTTCCAGAAAACAGTACCGTTTTAAAGTTCAGGTACTTCATAAAAACCATTTTTCGAATACCAATTCGATGAAAAACGCCATTTAAAAGCCTCAAAATGCAAAAAAAAAGACAATCACCTATTATCCATAACAAAAAAATATATATATGTAGGTTATCTAATTACCATAATGATGATAAGAATTCACCTATAAATAGAGACATTTTTTGTTTTTTAGCAATTTTATGACACCATAAACAAATAATTAAATTCTTGTTGATTATATGTGGGCACAAAATATTGTGTTTTTTTTTAATTAACAATAAATTAGATTAACGAATGTGTATTCAATTTTTTTTAATTGCATCAAAGTCACTTTGCGGATTATTTAATTCCATAAAAGTAGATAGATAACAATATTAGTGCGTGAGAAGTAAATATACAAATGAGAAAAAACAAACAAAATGAGTTGTCCTTTTCATGTTTTGTATAAAAATGGAAATTTTGTGCATCTCCTAACAAAACTTCCAAAAATATGGTAGAAAAGATTCTGTTTCTTATCATTCTATCAATTTTGAAAGAATCAAAATCAGATCAAACCCAATATGTTCAACAATTTGAAGAAATTTCTGCAAATTACAGAAATTTAACAATCCAATTTGGCCAACAACTACCACCAGGTATTTCGATTTTGTTTCATTCAAACACTTGTAATTACATAATACATAAATAATCCTTTCGCAGATTATCCAAATGTTGCGCAATTTGAAGATATCTATGACTTTATTATAATTGGTGCTGGTTCTGCTGGTAGTGTTGTAGCTAATCGTTTATCAGAAGTACCACAATGGAAGATTCTGCTACTGGAAGCTGGTGATCAACCACCAATTGGTGGTGAAATACCAGCAGCCTGTTCATTTCTACATTTCACACAACAAAATTGGAAATTTCTAACACAATCACAAACGAATTTCGGTTATGGTTATGTTAATGGTCAAATGGCATATCCACGTGGTAAAGTACTTGGTGGTAGTAGTGGCACAAATTTTATGTATGCCACACGTGGTGCACCTGAAGATTATGATAATTGGGCAAATCAAGGTAATCTTGGATGGTCATGGTGTGATGTTTTACCATATTTTGAAAAAAGTGAAGATTTCCGTATTGAAAATGGTGATATTGGTTATCATCAACAAGGTGGTTATTTAACAATTGAAGATGTCAAAAGTCGTACTATCAGTGCTAGTGCTTATATAAATAGTTCCATTGAGAATGGACTAAATTATATTGATTATAATGGTAAACAACAAATTGGTGTTTCATATGTACAAGGTACTTTACGTGATGGACGTAGATGTAGTACGGAAAAAGCGTTCTTGCGTCCGGCAAAAGATCGTACTAATTTGACAATAGTACCAAATGCTCATGTGATAAAAATTCTAATAGATCCAACTAATAAAACAGCTTATGGCGTTCAAGTTTCTTACAACAACACAATTTTTACAATTTTCGCTAATCAAGAAGTAATTCTATCAGCTGGTGCCATACAATCACCACAATTACTAATGTTATCAGGCATAGGTCCAATTGAGCATCTACAACAATTTGGAATACCAGTAATTAAAGATTTACGAGTTGGTCAAAAACTTCATGATCATCTCTTCTATTTAGGATTAGTTTTCATAGTAAATGATACAATTACAACAAACACAACAACATTATTTAGTAATGAAAATATGATTGATTTGGTTAGTAATGGTGATGGTCCATTAGTACGTTTCGGTGGTACAAGTGAAACTTTATCATTTATCAATAGAACAAATAATTATCCAGATATTGAAATTGCTTTCTATTCAACAGCACCATCACATCCAAGTCTAATAGAAACGTTCCATTTAACTAAAGAAATGTTCAATGCCGTATTTGCACCACTCGAAAATCAATCTTGTATACATATAACACCAGTATTATTACATCCAAAATCATTTGGTTATATTGAATTAATCACAAATAATTCATTTGATCCACCAAAAATCCAACCAAATTATTTAACAGATCAAGATGATCTTGATGTGAATGTTTTACTTCAAGGAATTCGTTATATTCAACAATCAGTACAAATGCCAAGTTTACAAAAATATAATGCAACACTCTATAAAGTCATCCAGCCAGGTTGTGAGAGTTATTTCTATGATTCAGATGATTATTGGAGATGTTGTATATGTGGCTTAACATCAACACTATACCATCCAAGTAGCTACATGTAAAATGGGACCAATTAATGATAAAGAAGCTGTTGTTGATCCACAATTACGTGTTTATGGTATCAACAATTTACGTGTAATTGATGCTAGTATTATGCCAGGAACAATATCAGGACATACAAATCTACCAACAATTATGATAGGTGAAAAGGGAGCTGATCTCATCAAACAAGATTATGGTGTTTTATGATGCATAAATTTGTAAAAAAAAAGGAAGATTCGCTTAAAATTCAAATAACATGCATATAATAAGTGTTTTTTTTTTAATTTCTCATATCTTAATTCTATGGGACATAGTACGATCTCTCTCTAACTGATTTGACATTCTTATAAATTACGATAAGTATGACAAAGATACGATAGACATTTGTCTATTCATCGAAAACTAAAAACGTTGTACAATTCTACATTCACTTACACTTACTTTAGTTCAATCAACAACAGAGTTATTCACTTTCTATAACAGTACTTTTTAAATCGAAATATTCTTTAAGTTATCGACACGCAAAATAACACACTGCCAATAAAAGTTGTAAAATAAATCTACATAAAACTATACAAAACTGTCGAATGGAATAAACTTATTATTATCAACAATAGTACTATTCAGTACCAACAACGATTTGATTAATAAGTAAATTAGCAATAACAAAACAAACTTTTCTGTACAAAATGAGTAAGAAAACACCATCTAAAAGTCTGAGGTCCCGTTTATCACGATGTAATCAAGCTTAACTAACTTAAGCTCGATCTTGCCTTAAATCATCATCAAGGGGTCGACAATAACATAGAAGAACTTATTAACAGTACTATAATATGAAAAGAGTTAATAGATTGATTGTTACGCACTTTAAACAAAATTCTTATTGACTCTATGAACTTTTGGTAGGATTAACAAATACTTTCTTAATAAATCACACACTAAGTGATATATAATCTAGTTCGTCAAAAAATCATTAAAGAAATCCTTGAACAAATTTCCTATAAAAATGGAAACATTTGGGAATTCTTATTAGAAACTCAAAAAATGTATACTTAGTAAAATGGCAGAAAAGATAGTATTTCTTCTAATTCTATTGTTTTTCAAAGGATCTCAATCAGATCACAAACAGCTTCTTCAACAATTTGAAGAAGTGTCTGCAAAATACCGATCTTTAACAATACAACATAGAAAACAACTACCACCAGGTATTTTCAATTTTGATTTAATCAAAAACATAAACAATTAACATTAAAACAATTTGTTTTTAGATTATCCACCTGTTGGGAAATTTGATGATTCCTATGATTTCATTATAATTGGTGCTGGTTCAGCTGGTAGTGTTGTTGCTAATCGTTTATCAGAAGTACCACAATGGAAAATTCTGCTACTGGAAGCTGGTGATCAACCACCAATTGGTAGTGAAATGCCAGCTACTGGATTTCATCTATATTTCACAAAGCACACTTGGAAATTTCAAATAGAACCACATGAAAATTTCGGTTGTGGCTATGTAAATGGTCAAATGGCATATCCGCGTGGTAAAGGACTTGGTGGTAGTAGTGGTTTGAATTTTATGTATGCTACACGTGGTGCACCTGAAGATTATGATAATTGGGCAAATCAAGGCAATCTTGGATGGTCATGGGATGATGTTTTACCATATTTTATAAAAAGTGAAGATTTCCGTATTGAAAACAGTGATTATGATTATCATCAACGAGGTGGTTATTTAACAATTGAAGAAATCAAAAGTCGTACTATCAGTGCTAATGCTTTTATAAACAGTTCTATAGAAAATGGACTGAAATACATTAACAATAATGGTCGGCAACAGATCGGTGTTGCATTTAATCAAGGTACTTTACGTGATGGGCGTAGATGTAGTACGGAAAAAGCGTTCTTGAGTCCGGCAAAAAATCGTACCAATTTGACAATAGTACCAAATGCTCATGTGACAAAAATTCTAATAGATCCATATAATAAAATAGCTTATGGTATTCAAGTTTACTACAAACACCAACATTTCACTATTTATGCTGATAAAGAAGTAATTCTATCAGCTGGTGCTATACAATCACCACAATTACTAATGTTATCAGGAATAGGTCCAAAGAAGCATTTAAAACATTTTGGTATACCTGTAATCAAAGATTTACCAGTTGGTCGAAAACTTTACGATCATTTATTTTTTTTGGGATTACCTCACACTGTTAATGACACAATAACAACAAACATGGACAAAACATTTACTAATGAGAATCTGATTGAATTTGTTCGTAATGGTGATGGACCTTTAGGACGTTTAGGTGGTAGTGCTGAAACATTATCATTTCATAACATAACACATGATTATCCAGATTTTGAAGTTATCTTCTTCTCTGCAATACCATCAGATGCTGATCTTTTCCATTTAACTAAAGAAATGTTTAATACTATGTTGGCACCATTTATTAATCAATCTTCGTTTATCCTATTTCCAATTGTGTTACATCCAAAATCTTGTGGATATATTGAATTATTATCAAAAAATCCATTTGACCAACCGAAAATTCAACCAAATTATTTAACAGATCACGAAAATCACGATATAAACATTTTACTCAAAGGAATTCGTTATATTCAACGATTAATAAAAATGCCAAGTTTCCAAAAATATAATGCAACACTACAGAAAGTCATCCAACCAGGTTGTGAGAGTTATTTTTATGATTCAGATGATTATTGGAAATGTTGTATACGTGGTTTAAGTACAACAATTTACCATCCAAGTACAACATGTAAAATGGGACCAATTAATGATAAAGAAGCTGTTGTTGATCCACGATTACGTGTTTATGGTATTAAAAATTTACGTGTAATTGATGCCAGTATTATGCCAGGAACAATATCAGGACATACAAATCTACCAACAATTATGATAGGTGAAAAAGGAGCTGATCTCATCAAAGAAGATTATTGTACCAACTGGGATGGGGAGGAGGAAAAATAGAAACTTCATCCGGACTCGAACACGAATTTTCCACTTATAGTTCTATCTTATTAAAATTCTTTAATAACCAACAAAAAAGATTTCTTTATCAAAAAGTCAAAAGTATTTATAAATTAAGTAAACGTAATGACCAATAATGCAAAAAAAACAAGTTGTTATCGATTAAACCTGTACACTAACTACTTAAGGTTAATGAACTAAATATTTTTGCATAATTTACGTATTAATTGATTCATTAAGACATATTTATGTCAAATTAGAACGGGATTCTATCCTGTATGTAAGTAAAAATAATAAAATTCATCCAATAAATCCTTTAAGAATACCTTGAATCTAATGGTAAATGTTTATAAGAGAACAATTTTTATAAATCTGAAAGTAATTGAGATAATTCTAAGAATTCACTTGCAGATTCTAAATGACTAACTGTAAATGAAAGGTCAATGGTAAAGCTGGATACACATTTCTATGCACATGCAATGAATCGAACTGACAATCAAGAAACAATCAAATATGGACACGCACATGCGTATCGAGTGTTACGCACATGCGTATCGTGTCGGGAAAAACTACAAATACGCACCATCTATCATCGGCTTTTTATTGTCTCTTGACACGAAATTTTGTAAGGTTTCTCACCGCATATGCATTCACATGTGAACAAAGCTTAATATATAACAATAGTTAAGAAAGGAACAGGACAAGGTGAATTCTTTTATCACAATCAATGATTCAACCTTAACAATTCGAAAATTAAAACAAAAATCAATGCCCACATCAAATTAATACGATACTTTCTAAAATGTGATAGGTTTATAATAATTCTAATAAATTATTAATTTGAATCAGTTAATATTCATTTGTAGTTTAATAAAGATCAAGATAATGTGGAAGAAAATTTATATAATTTTTCTATTATTTCATTCAATTGAAATTAGTAAAACATCACCATTTCTATTAACAGAAAAATATTTACAAGAATTCCAAGATGGTATTGAGAATTTCCATAAAATGGTAGAAGAATATCAATTTAATCAACAACAAGAACAACATGAATACAATCCTGAACATTATAATGAAACAGAAGCTTTAATTAGTAAGTAGTTTAGATAGATGACGTCATACCAAACAGAACCAATCAGAATTGTTGGAATTGACACAAGTCTACCAACCAACAATCACAAGGTCATTGATTATTGTATTTTTAGATGCTGAAATTTATGATTTTATTATAATTGGTGGTGGTACATCTGGTTCTGTATTAGCAAATCGTTTATCAGAAATACCAGAATGGAAAATATTATTATTAGAAGCTGGTAATGATGTTAATGATAATCAATTTATAAAAATACCAAAATTATCAAATTTAAATCGATTTACCAAATATAATTGGAATTTCACAACAATACCACAAACAACATGGTGTTATGGCATGTTAAATAAACAATGTTTAATTACAACAGGTAAAGGTTTAGGTGGTTCAACAATTACCAATAATATGATTTATACGCGTGGCAATCAATATGATTATGATAAATGGGCTGATTTGAATAATACCGGTTGGTGTTTTAATGATATCCTACCATATTATAAAAAATTAGAAGATATAACTGAATTAATGAATTTCGATCGTAATTATCATCAACAAGGTGGTCTATTACACATTGAAAATCCACAATATTTAACACAATTACATGAAATTATTTTTAATCTAAGCAATGAATTGAATTTAACAACAAATATCGATTATAATGGTGAAAAACAACATGGTGTCAATTTGATACAATTAATAACGAAATATGGTAAACGACAAACAACAGCTGATGCTTATTTACAAACAATTAAAACACGTAAAAATCTACAAATCATCCCTAATAGTTATGTAATTGAAATTGTAATCACACCCCACACAAAACATGTGGAAAGTGTTAAATATTTAAATCAACAAAACGAATTGAAAATTGCTAAAATCACAAAAGAAATCATCTTATCAGCTGGTGCAATACAATCAGCAAAATTACTAATGTTATCCGGTATTGGACCAAAACAACAATTAGAACAATTACAAATACCTGTAATTAAAGATCTACCAATTGGTGAAACATTAACAGATCACATCAGCTATATCGGTTTAAATTTCTATTATAATCATACGAATAATGAAGATCTCGATCAAGATCACAATCAACAAAATTTGGAATATTTAAAAAATCATAAAGGACCATTAACAAGTAATAATTATGAAATTATTGCTTTTTTACAAAATCAAATCGATGATAATCATAAGAAATTCAATAATGATAATATTGAAATTTTATTATCACAACAAAAATTAACATTAGATTATTTGAAATTGAATCCAAACAATTTCGCATCGGAAATCATCAATGATTTATGGTTACCATTAATTAATCATACAATTATTAATGTTGATATAATAATTACATATCCAAAATCAATTGGTCGAATTCAATTAAATACGAAAAATCCATTTAATCAACCATTAATTGATTTAAATCAATTATCAGATTCAGATAATTACGATTTAAAAACGATATTAAATGGTATCAAAACAATTTTACAATTTACAGAAAGTGAAACGTTTCTAAAATCCAATTTGCAATTGAATCGTAATTATTTGAATGTATGTAAAAATTATGAATGGGGCACAGATGATTATTGGAAATGCACAATAAAATATTTAACAATTAGTTTAAATGATTTAAGTGGTACAGTACGAATGGGTCCGAATTATGATCGAAAAGCTTGTGTTAATAATCAATTACAAGTGTATGGTATAAATGGTTTACGTGTTATTGATTCAAGTATATTACCAATAACAATATCTGGACATATTATGGCACCAACAATTATGATTGGTGAAAAGGGGGCTGATTTAATTAAAGAATATTGGAAATAATCGAATTAATTCAATCATAAATGATATTAATAGAGAATTATGTGAAAAAAGTGCAGTTTCTACCAACCGGAATCGAACCTATATCTTCCACTTTCCATATAGATTTAATAAACACACCACAAATAGATCATTAATAACAATTGAATAAATCTTTTTGAACAGCCATCCTGTTTAATAATACCTTTATCAAATTCATCATCTAAATCTCTATCTGTATTTGTATATTAGCTTATTTACCATATTTGGTAATAGATGAAAAACTAACAGAAATAATCAAACAACAATCTATTTTTGGATCGTTAATGGATATATACAGGTTGTCTCCTGTTGAGTGACCTAATTGTTACACATTTCGCTTATCATGACACACTCTGTATATAAAACAATAATTTTCCATCTTGGCGATTTATTCTTACAATCATTTAATTATTGAAAGAATGTATAAAAAAAAACGTTAATCAACCTTTATCTTTTTGGAAATAGATAGACACAATAGATAGAAAATTTGGTATCTTTGTCGCACTCATTGTATTTGTAATAAGTAGTAGAAAAACTAAAGTAGATTCCACAGAATTAAGACAATACTAAGGGTACATTCTTAGCGTAAGGTTTCCAACGAATTTCTAAACTTTGTGATGCTTCAACGGTTAGAAACACGATTTATATAACGTTATAGACACTCTTATTCTTTGAAACTAGATGGTCAAATAGATGGACAATTTCATATCTTTGTCGCACTCATTGTATTTGTAATAAGTAGTAGAAAAACTAAAGTATATCCCACAGAATTAAGACAATACTAATAGTACACTCCTAATGTAAAATTCCAAATTAATTCTTGAAACTTTGTAATGATTCAACGGTTAGAAACTCGATTTGTATAGCGATATAGGCAACTTGATGGTCATATAGATGGGAAATTTACGATCTTTGTCCCACACATTGTATTCCAAATAAATAATAGAAAAACTGAAGGATAACCCACAGAATTAAGACAATAATAATGGTTCATTTTTAGTCTAAATATAGTTGTAAACGAATTTTTAAACTTTACAATGGTTCAACGGCTAATAACTCGATTTTAATAATTATACAATCACTATTACTGTTTGGAAATGGATGGACAAATAGATGGAAAATTTAGTATCTTTGTCGCTCTTACCATATTCTAAATAAGTAGGAGTAAAACACAGAACATCCCATAGAATTAAAACAATACTAATGGTTCGTTCTTACTTGTAAACGAATTTCTAAACTTTATAATGATTCAACGATTAAAAACATGATTTGTATAACGATCACGTCACTCTTATTGATTAAAAGTGGGTGGAATATTTAGTATCGTTGTCGCACTCATTGTATTTTAAATAATTAGCAGACAAACCAAAGTAATACGAATATAGAATTCTAAATTAATTTTTAGACTTTGTAATGTTTCAACGATTAGAAACACGATTTGTATGATGATACAGACAAATTTATTATGTGGGAAATAGATGGTCATATAGATGGAAAATTTAATAATCTTTGTCGCACTCACTGTATTTTAAATGAATCTGAAGAAAACCAAACCACATTCATAGAATCAAGACAATACTAATGATACGTTCCTAATGTAATCAAAAAAAAAAAAGTGGAGATCTATTTTTAGATTTAAACAAACAAACAAAAAATTGATCATTAATGGCACTAATGAATGTCTAATTTAATTACCAGTTAAGTAATTAATATTTACTTATTGTTAATTATTTACTCTTTAATAAATTAAACTAACAACGGCAAATATTGGGTTTTTTTTTTATTGTTGTTTATTTGTTTTGGGTTTTTTTTGTCCAATAATTATAAGAAATTTTAAAATGCACGATTCAATTCAAATCAACATCTTTATCTCGATCTATAAAGTTATCAAATTTGTGCGAAACAAAAAATACTAATACGAAAAAACTATAATTTTTGCGTATAATTAATGAATGAAATCAATTTTTGTAATTATTATTGTTTTTTTTTATAATATAATTGTTATTAATTTTTTTGCCTCTATTTAATTAAATTATAAATTCATAACCTTTATCTACAAAATTCGATTGTTTTTATTCCACAACTGTAAGAACAAATGACTGGAAGAAAAAAAACTAGAAAAAAACAACAAACTTATCAAACAAGAATAGATGAAATCAAGCGTATGATTGTGATTTGTTCAGAATATCACTGTGGGGCAATTTCTCAAAATTTCCAAACACACCAAACATAAATCGATATTCCACAAAATTTCGTAATTGTTTATTAAAGATAAAGAAATAATCGAAAACCAATTTTCAATAGACATCATTAACAAACATTAAAGATGATTAGAAACGATTTTAAATGAATAACCTCAAAATTATCAAATAGATGGCGCCACGATTATCGCTAAGCGTTGACGTGACAACTATAATAACGTTGCCGTGTAGTTTTAACGTACTTATATCACAAAAAACAAAAAGCAACCTTGTAAACGATTGAAATTCGTAAAAATTGTGTCAACTAATCAAAACAATAAATATTTTAAAGAGAATCAATAAATTCTCGGAAATTTGAATGAAACTACAAAAATATTGGAAAATCGTGTGGTTAAATCAATTAACTAACGGTTCAATTGCAATGCGATAGATAGAGATCCTTCTTCTTTTACTTTTGAAATTCTTGTAAAGCTGCTTGATTATACGACTGGTTTTTCCCTGCTAATCAAAATCGACCAAGAACTCCTTGTTTTGTGACTATTTAGAAAAAGGTAGAGAGGGGTATAAGCTATATATATATATAAAAAGGCCACATCTCAACCAGAACACAACAAGTTTGTGAAACAATAAAGATGTTGGTGAATTTGAACCAAATTTATAATGTTATTATTTCATTATTAATAATTATAAAAATAATTGAATGTCATCATGAATATTCATATAATAATAATAAATATCCATTTGAATTAGTCGATGAACTAATTCATAATTTACAAAGCAATATTGAAATATTAGAAGAAACTAGTGTGCATCATAAATTCGTTGAAGAGAGTCTCCATTTGAAAGAAGAATTCAATGAAGCTGCAGCTTTAGAACGTAAGAAATCGTCGTCTTCGTCTTCTTTGGTCTATTTTTTTTTGTTAATTTTGCTGGGTTTTTTCCATAGATGCCGAGCTTTTCGATTTTGTGATTGTTGGTGGTGGTACCGCTGGTGCTATTTTAGCAAATCGTTTATCGGAAATACCCGAATGGAAAGTTTTATTATTAGAAGCTGGTGGTTATGAAACTGATGCTACACAAGTACCACAAAATTGGAAATTATTAATTAATACACCGTATAATTGGGGTTTTACAACAACATCACAGAATTACTCATGTCTTGGTATGTATTTAATACGTTTTTTTTGTTTTTGATAAAAATCCAAGATCAATTCCAGTTATTACTAGTTGTTGACAAATTTCGGCAAGTCTTGGTGTCTTTATATTCAAACATTATTCATTAGATTTTGTAATTCTTTTGGATTCCATTGCATTTCCGACTTTTTCTTCACATAATCGCATTTATTGAGTCTTAGATTTGCCTTTTGCACATCTTCTCCCAAACTCACTTCTCATCATATTCCCTAGCTATGCTTCATTGATTTTCTCCAATTTCAAGTTTTGCTAAGGTATTCCGTTTTCGATTCCTTTTTCCTAAACAAGTCGCAAATGCAACTATTTCTAATCAAAAATCATTGAAATCGTCTATTTTAACTATAAGAGAAGACCAAAAAATGTTTGATGATTTTTTTCGAAGTTATTTTTCTTTCCCAAGAAATCATAATGGACTTTTCCCAACTAAATTTAATAGTTTTGAATACTAATTATGGTTTTTGTTTGTTACACTTTCTTGGAAACTCAAATTAACCATCCGAATTACCAAAAAAGTCAAAGAGTTCTTGGGATATTGATTAACACTTAAGAAGATTAAAAGTTTAATCGATCCCACTTCAAAAAGATCTCTTTGGCTTTTTCACTTTGCGTATGAATTGAAGTAGACTTTGTTTTGATCAAAATCCAAAAAGAATTCCAATAATTATTAGTAAGTCTGCAGTTTTGACATTTTTGAGTCTCCAGTTTTAAACATTCTTAGCATCGCTTCAACTAGCTTTCGACATTAATTTGGATTCCTTTGAATCTCCAATTTTTTATAGTCGCACTTTTTCTTCTAAACTAACTTCTCAACATATCATCACCTCGCCACCCTCCACTGATTTTACTCCATTAATGGATAAAAAAATTTGGCTTATTGTTTCTAGACAAATCTATTCCAATCGATAAGAGCTAAAGAATCAAAAAAGTGCACCTTCTTCAACTAAAATTACGCAATTCTTGGATGAATTTTTGAACCTTAACAAAGCTCTATCTCAAACCTGTTTTTTTTTCCACAATTAATGAACTTCTTCGTTTCTTCTTTACGATTCATTCGATGGAAATCAAAAATTTTGCCATTTCTTCTCATACTGGTTAATTCTCAAAGAAAAACAAAAGTTTAAGTACTTTCAACATCGTCTTAAGTGTGCTTATTTTGATTTATTGTAAGGCTGTAGTATGCCTTTTGCCTTTTCTTTTCTTTCAAATTCACTTCTCATCCCATTTATCTCTATTTAAAGGTTTAGTCATGTCTCTTTCTTTAAATCAATACTACAATCATTTAATGCACACGAATCCAAATTCATCAACAATTAAGAAAGAAAAAGAAGAAATTCAATTTTAAATCAAAATGTTTCTGAATTTAAGTTGAGGTATTCCTTCTTTTTTGGTCAAAAATTTTGCTATTATCTTGGGATGTCCAGACTAATTCTCAAGAACAAAAACAACAATCAATTTTTTAATAGCATCTAAATAAGTATATTCTACTTATTTTGATTTAATCAATGGAAACATTCTAGAAACTAGAAGAAATGAAACAGTCTTATGGTATAGACGTATTAAAAAGGGATACAGAGAAGATTGGTGATTAGTAGTAGTTCCTACTTATCTCTTTTTAACACGTGCACATCATAAGGCTAGTTCATGTCTTCTCGTTTCTCCAATGTGTGTGTGTGTGTGTGTGTGTGCGTGGTAACACATCTATCCCGGACATTCCGAGTTCGAATCTCGGCGCAATTGAATCACACTTTTTTCTCTAATTTTTTTTTTAATAAAAACTATGTTTATTCCAGCAATGGAAGATCATAAATGTTCAATACGTTCTGGTAAATTATTAGGTGGTACAACATCAATCAATTCAATGTTATATACACGTGGTAATCGACGTGATTATGATGAATGGGCTGATCTTGATATAAACAATAAAGGATGGTGTTATGAGAGTTTATTGCCATATTTTAAAAGAATCGAAAACATCAATTTCAATCAATATGATCATAAATATCATCATTATGGTGGTAAACAAAATTTAGAACAACCAAAATATTTAACAAATCTAACAAAATATATAAATAATATATGTAATGAAATTAATTTCAAATCAACAAATGATTATAATGGTAAAATACAATTAGGTTATAATTTAGTACAATTAATGACATATGATGGACATCGTTATAGTACATCACAATCATATTTGAAACAATGTATAAAACGACCAAATTTAATTATAAAACCATATAGTCATGTAATCAAAATTATGTTAAGTCAACATACAAAGAATATTAAAGGTATCCAATATCTACATGATGGTGAAATTTATATTGTTAAAACAATAAAAGAAGTAATTTTAACTACTGGTGCAATTAATACACCGAAATTATTATTATTAAGTGGTATTGGACCAAAAGAACATTTAGAACATTTAAATATAACACCAATACAACATTTAAATGTTGGTAAATCCTTACAGACACACCCTGTATTTATTGGTTTGAATTTCATCTATGATGAACATAATCAACATTATGAAGGTATTAATCGTTATCATGATTTATTACAATATTTACGTGATGGTAATGGACAAATGTCTGTACCTGGTATTGAGAATATTGCATTTTTACAAACACCCGAATCAAAACAAACAAAACATTATCCTGACATCGAATTACAATTCGCATGGAAATATTATACGAAATACGATAAATTCAATTATGGATATATGAATTATGAACAATTTGAAAAAATCTGGTCACCATTAATTGATAAAAAAGGTATTGATATTAGTGTAACATTAACACATCCAAAATCATACGGTTATTTAAAATTGAAAACAAACGATCCATTAAATTATCCAATAATTGAACCGAATTTATTATATGAACATGATGATATTAAAACATTATTAGCTGGTATTAAATTTGTTTTAAATTTAACGCATACAGAAGCATTTAAAAAATATGGTATTAAATTAAATTCAAATCAAATACATGGTTGTGATGAATATCCAATTGATAATGATGATTATTGGGAATGTGCTATTAAATATTTAACAATTAGTAATAGCGATATATGGGGTACATGTAAAATGGGTAGAGAAGATGATCATAATAGTGTTGTTAATAATCATTTACAAGTACATGGTATTGAACGTATACGTATTGTTGATTCAAGTATTTTACCAATACCAATTACTGGTAGTTTAACTGGTATTACAATGGTACTAGCTGAGAAAGCTGCTGATTTAATTAAAGAATATTGGTTGTCTTAACCATTGTTTTTTCTATCATCTATATATTTTTCTCTATTCTACCATTTATATAAAGACATGATGTAAACGCTGATAAAACTATTGCAAATAAATAAATTTTAAACCTCTAAAAACGTTATTTCTAATTTGATCAACTTAAAGAAACGCCTAAATTGTGTTTCAATCAAATCATTTAATAAAGTCGCTTTATGTATGGTATACGTAAGCATTAACAGCATGTGATGTAAACGCAATCAATTCAAACTCTATACGACTATATTGTGATTAGCGACATCTGTTATTTACAATATGAAATTACCGATTAGTTTCGATTTAGAAACAACAGATGGCGGCAGTAGTAGTAATTAGTAATTTTTTTTAAATGAACACTAACTAATCCGCATATCAGCAAACAACTGACAACAACACTAAACGTATATACACCTTCACAATTCAGATAAAATACAAAATCGGCAATAAACAAACGCAATGAACGTTCACCTTAATCAATTAGTGAAGTTTCATAACCAACGAAATCTGTTTGAACAACAATAATAGAAGTGTTCAATATTGTACCAATAGAGGGTGTAGTCGAATAACTGGTAACTTTAGTATTACCAACATATTTTGTACGCAACATATCTGGGATGTTGAGTTAAATGAACAACATCGTTATCGAGAAAGACAACAAATTGTCGCTCCTTTATCTCTTTTTACTATCAAATATTGGATTGTTAGAAAGGATACCGCCAATGAGAAGACTATCAAACAGAGAAAAGTATGGTTTATGTTCAGTTCTGTGCTTTCTTTCAACGTTCTATAAACGTTCACCATTGAACTAACTAATATCTGGACGTATTTTTTATCCACAAAACACAATCCAACAAGTATCGTGTCACTGGCTATCGAACAGTATTTGTATTACTGGCTGTATATGTTTAGGCTGTAATGTATTGCTGGTTGTCTCGCATGTATCGATCGAACAATTCAAAAAGCGTCCAACACACACACACACACACACACACACACACACACACACACACACACACACACACACACACACACACACACACACACACACACACACACACACACACACACACACACACACACACACACACACACACACACACACACACACACACACACACACACACACACACACACACACACACACACACACACACACACACACACACACACACACACACACACACACACACACACACACACACACACACACACACACACACACACACACACACACACACACACACACACACACACACACACACACACACACACACACACACACACACACACACACACACACACACACACACACACACACACACACACACACACACACACACACACACACACACACACACACACACACACACACACACACACACACACACACACACACACACACACACACATCACATACACATACACACATCAGAATCAGAAAATCAAATGGCCAAATTGATGACTCAACAACACGAAATATTCAATTTAGACCATCTATCAATCGATAAATTCCTTATATAATAAATCAAAATGTGTACTTCACAATAAGTGAAGTTTGATCAGTAGCGACATCTGTTAGAATAAAATTATTCTATCATATCAATGTTCAATTTCAAACCAATAGAGGGCGGTAGTAGAATAACTAGTAATTTTACGATTACCAACATTTTGAAAAGAAAATACACCGTCCGGTATTACGACTGTTTTATTTATTATTATTATTAATGAATATATTAGATAATAATCCATCTTCAAATACACACAGGATATCTTGTTAGAATTAAAACAACCAGGACAATTTCGATGATCAACAATTCAAATCGTTGCGGCTACATTCACAACAGTTATATTTCCACCTTTAGATCTATATACGTATCAATAATTGAATATGCAATAAAATATCAACTATATAAAAAAACAAAATAAAATCAATATCAAACATAATCAACTCAATACCAGTATGATTATGGAAAAAATTAATTTAAAGACGAAAAAAAACGATTGTCAGGTGTGGGGTTCGAACCCACGCTCCCGTTTGGGAACCAGAGCTTAAATCTGGCGCCTTAGACCGCTCGGCCAACCTGACTTACAGAACATACCACATTCAACAAGTTTAAATCAAACATTTGTTTTCTTTGTAATTATTGAACAATTTAATGTAAATATTTTATTAAAAACGGTGGAATTAAATTTAAAAAAAATGTGCTTATCATAAACAAATGGTAATAATGATGATGCATTCCATAGCACACCTGATATATACACGCACATATGTGTTTCTAATAGAAAAACAAATGAATATTCTATTTATAAACGACTACTTGATTTGTCTATTATTGATCATTAATTTAATCATCAACAACATCATTATTAACCAATAATAAAAACACAATCACCTTGACAACAGCGAATTTATAAAAAAGCATACAATTTCTGTTTAAAATTGTTAAATAAAAAACCATCAAAAATTAAAATGGTGTTTTGCCAAAGCACCAAAAAAACGAATCCATGGCACCAGACTAGCATCTCAATAGACATCTCTTCTACAAACCCCCAAACCCTTCTAAAACCACATACACACACACACACATATATATATATATATATATATATATATATATATATATATATATATATATATCCTCCTATACTTTATAATGCACCCCCAATAATAATAGCAGCTTCAATTAATTTATTATCGATCATAAATATAAGACAAACCCAACTATATTATAGAAAGCTTTCAAATTAATTACTTAATTAATTAAATCTAAATTTAGAAATTCTCAATTACGGTCCTGTAATTAAGTCAATGCCAACTATGATGATGATAAAAATTCCAATTAAAATTTTGTTGACATTTCAAACAACACACAATCGACCAAATCAAATCGTATATATACGAATACACAACCAATCATTACAACCAATAATTATATTGGATGATTGTAATGATCCTCACAAAATTGACCTACATTTTAAACAACAATTATTGTCAATGATAATTGCCAACAACAACACCGCGTGACACTTATTAATTACATAATAAGCGCGCTTTTAAAATGATCATTAATGAAAAAATAATTTAACATAACCTCAAATTTTTCCGCAAAAAATTCACGCAAAAGGTGGCTTTGGAATTTTTGTTTTTGACAACAAACAATCGACAATCGTTGACAGTATGTTTGGATGCGATTTTCATTTGTTTTCAAATTCGAATGTCTCGTAAATTCGTGGAAATTAATCAAAATTAACAAAAAAAATAAAATAAAATAAAACAGTGAAACTAACCTGATACGATAAGGGCTTCATTTGGTCCAACTGTATGTATATTACCCATATTCACAACACTTGTATATACAAACACAAACACACAAATACACAAAATTTAATTCACACAATTAATTAATTAGAATTCAATTAAAAAACAATTTAATTAATAACGAATTTATTTGTTGAAAATTAAAAGACCGACCCAACTCTACAATCTACTAGTGCTACTACGAATGCGCATGCGCGTCCACTATTCCCATCTCTATTGCACATTAAATTTCATTGTGGATTCAGTCAATTGTTTTACGGTTTTATCGCACGAAAATAATCCTGTTTGTTTTTGTTATTCCGCATAAAATCCTCCACAATTTGAATTTACTTATAATTCCCGTAATAATAATTTGTGTGTTGAAATAATTGTGCCGGCGTCGGGACGCTAGTGCGCCATTGACATATGACTCATTCTCGTGACGTACATCGTTGATTGTTGCACAAGTCGGCATTCGAGTGGACGTTGTTTTGTTAAGAAAAACCGTTTTTTTTTATTATTATTTTTTTTAAGTAAATTCCAACCGGAAAACGGTGTACGAATTCAACAAAAAAATCCGATTTATCGATTGTGCAGTGAAATTTTTGGTAAAAACGAAACGAAAAATTTGCAAATATAGTTGTGTGAATTCAGGTAACATAACCTCACATTTACTGTTAAAAAATCAATTGTTTTCGCCCAATGGCAATGTGATTTATTTTGTATCGCAGGTATCGCTTTGTGATAAATTTTGGATAGGAGCGAAACGTAGATAATGGGTGATACTAGTGATTTAGATCGGCAAATTGAGCAATTGAAACGTTGCGAAACAATTAAAGAAGGTGAAGTTAAAGCGTTATGTGCTAAAGCTCGTGAGATATTAGTGGAAGAAAGCAATGTACAACGTGTCGATTCACCTGTTACTGTATATATATATATCGATCAATATTTATTTGTGCTTCAAATTAATAAATGTTTGTTGTTTTTTGTTTTTTAGGTATGTGGTGATATCCATGGGCAATTCTATGATTTAAAAGAATTATTTAAAGTTGGTGGTGATGTACCAGAAACGAATTATTTATTTATGGGTGATTTTGTTGATCGTGGTTTTTATAGTGTTGAAACATTTTTATTATTATTAGCATTGAAAGTACGTTATCCAGATCGGATAACATTGATACGTGGTAATCATGAATCACGTCAAATAACACAAGTTTATGGTTTTTATGATGAATGTTTACGTAAATATGGTTCAATAACTGTATGGAGATATTGTACAGAAATTTTCGATTATTTATCATTATCAGCTATAATTGATGGTAAAATATTTTGTGTACATGGTGGTCTATCACCATCAATACAAACATTAGATCAAATACGTGTAATTGATCGTAAACAAGAAGTACCACATGATGGACCAATGTGTGATTTATTATGGAGTGATCCAGAAGATACACAAGGTTGGGGTGTATCACCACGTGGTGCTGGTTATTTATTTGGTTCAGATGTTGTTGCCCAATTTAATGCATCAAATGATATTGATATGATATGTCGGGCACATCAATTAGTTATGGAAGGTTATAAATGGCATTTCAATGAAACTGTATTAACAGTGTGGTCAGCACCAAATTACTGTTATAGGTATGTAGTTTGTTTTTTTTTTGAAATTACTTTACAATAATTATTTATTATTCTGTGTGTTGTTGTTGATGGTGATAGATGTGGTAATGTGGCAGCTATTCTAGAACTTAATGAACATTTACAAAGAGATTTTACAATATTTGAGGCGGCCCCACAGGAGACACGGGGTGTACCGTCAAAGAAACCACAAGCTGATTATTTCCTTTAAATTATCTTTTTATAGTATTGTCCTTCTTTTATCATTATTATTATTATTTAGTAAGATTTTTTTTGTTGTAATTTACATGTATTCAGTTTTTTTTTAAATAATTTATGTAATTATCAGTCGGCTTAATTGACTGGTTGATGCATTTTTGGGTTCTTTGTTTGTTTGTTTGTTTGTTTTTTTTTGGGTCTTCATATTCCACGCATTTTGATTGATTTTTGTTTGTTTGTTTTTCGTTAATATAAATTGCGATAGTGCCGACTGATTTTTGTAGATGATTCGTCGAAATTATGAAATAAATATTGTAATTTTTAATTGTATTTGTATTGGTTATATATGTGTAGGTTACAAAATAGGATGTTGTTTAATCGACAGACTGCCAAAAATAAAGGATTTTATACAATTTTGCTGTGTATTTTTTTTTTGTGTGTTTTAATTTCTTAAGCAATTTCAAATCGTTTATGGTGGATTTTCTTTTATACAGTTGGTACTTGATTTTGGAGATTGAAACAATATTTTACCGTAATCTAGGGATTTTATTTTATTAGGCTGGCGTTTATTCATCAGAATAATCAAATTCCAATCGGTATCAATTCGCATTTTGTTGAAATCAACAAATATTAACGAATTTTTGTTGTAAATTCATCTTGGTTTGCAACAAAATAAACAAGAAAATTAGTCGTAAAGCTATCCGAAAATATGGGGAGTTTTTTGTTACAGCATTGGCTATCCCTATCGACAATCAGTCGCTCAATATTCTGGAATGCCAACTTCTAGTGACCAATTCAAAACGAAGAACGGCAAATAGGGGAATTAGTTCCACAAAAATGTAGTTAAATAAGTTCGAATTTGTTTGTTTCAAAATCAGAGACATTATACACGTAAATTCCAATTAAATCTGACCTCGTGTAAGGTTGTTTGTCAGCAAATTTCTCCATTGGTGGATTACTCTACTAATTCAGTAGTCGCGACAGGTCAGATCGAATCCACCAGATTGGACCACGGTTCTATAATACCATGGGGAAGACAAATATGACAGCACCAGCAGCACCATTTAGGATTTTCAATAGTTTTTAATTAATAAATTACTTTGGGGGAAATTGTCGTGGCGTGAGCTGGATGGAGGGTAAGAGGTCCTCATGGTGCAGTAAAGTAAATTGCAGAGGGGCCCGAACTGCGACTCTTCTATTGGTGGAGGAAGCCCCACCAAATACAGAACTCAGTAATGAGGACACCATGCCGCAGGGACCAGCTCAATTGACGATCCTGCTGGTTTTGAGTGTAGCGACCCCCCCCCCCCTCAACGGAATCGTGCCGAATTGCGAATTGCAGGACTCAATTGGTACTGACTAGAATCACGAAGTGATGCCGGTACTCATATGAGAGATGATTGATCCCAGATTCGGCTTTTGAGATTGGATTCATGGGGGTACTGGTTGAGACTGCCGCGAAGTAGAAGTTGTTGAGTGGTAGCAACAGCTTTCGGCGGGTAAACTATGCAAAACTGGCTCGGACGCTGTCTTGCAGAGACGGCAGAGTTTTAGATAAGCCACGTCTCCACTAAAATGCTTGATGAGCCTGCAGCTGTGAGGGGATTTGGTAGCCGAACTGATGATGCTATATTCACATAGCAATTAAGATTTTCAAAATATACTCCTCATATGTGTTTTGTGTGTCAGATAAGGATCGTTTTTTGATAGTTTACACAGAAGATAGCGTTCCAGAATGTATAGACTTCAATGATGCCAATCGTTGAAATTTCTGGGACTCAAAGTAACCAAAACTCACTATAGAGATTTGCATTGTTGCCAGTGTCACTAATATGACGATAGTTTTGTTCACAAATAGGTAGTTAATAAAAATGTTTGGATCTACTACAATTTGAAATAGTTAACACTGTTTTTTCGACATGCATTCTAGAGATCTTTATAATTTTTTTATATACGTTCAAATTTGATTAAACTGGAAACTAGACAACATTGATTGGTAGTACGCCGATATACAGCTTGCACCCACCTCTAACAATATATCAGAGTGTATTGGTAACACTGTTGCAATTGCAACATAACCTCAAAAATGACGATTTCAAAACAATTCAATTTTCTAATGAAACGCAATTATTCGACAATAAATTACAATTGTATACCGAAATACGAGCCAGTCACATTGAATGATGTGGAATTATTGAGAAATTTCCTCGAGAATGCCAAGAAAATTCTTGTCCTAACTGGAGCTGGAATCTCAACTGAATCCGGTAAGTGTCTTATCATTTTTTCCCCAAAAACATTACCACCAACTCGTCCGAAAAACTGTGTGTTTCAAACAAAAAAGTTAAGCTATTTGATTGTAGGCATCCCCGATTATCGTTCAGAAGGTGTTGGTCTATATGCTCGTACCAATCATCGTCCAGTACAATATCAGGATTTTCTGAAATCATCCAAAACACGTCAACGTTATTGGGCACGTAATTATATCGGTTGGCCACAATTCTCACAAGCCAAACCAAATCAAACGCATTACAGTCTAACGAAATTGGAACAATTGGGCAAGATCACGTCTATTGTCACCCAAAACGTGGATGGTTTACATTTCAAAGCTGGCAGTTGTAATGTTATCGAATTACATGGTACTGCATATCGTGTAATTTGTTTGAATTGTGGCCATAATTACGAACGTAACGATATCCAAGCGAAATTGGAAAAATTAAATCCGAATTTAAATGAAATTAGTAATATAATACGACCAGATGGTGATGTGGAAATTACAACACATACAATTGAACATTTCCAATCACCATTATGTGATCATTGCAATAATGGTATTTTAAAACCGGATATCGTCTTTTTCGGTGATAATGTACCAAAACAACGTGTAGATCTTATTAAGAATTATATAAATGTTAGTGATTCATTATTGATCTTAGGTACAAGTTTATCAGTGTATTCGGGTTATCGATTTGTTTTAGAAGCAATTGAACAACATAAAAATATTTGTATTGTTAATATTGGACCGACACGTGCTGATCATTTAGCTAATTTGAGAATATCGACTCGATGTGGGGAGATATTGACGAAAATTACTTAACAACCAACATCAAAATTTTGTACATAGCCTCAATGTAAATAGTACAAATTTTAATAAATAATCTATTAGTTTGTAATCACCTTAGATTAGATTAGATTTTAGGGGTCTATTGGCCTTCCTGAACTGCGACCGCAGTTGATCCATTGTTCTTAACCCTTCATGTATCAGTATCCCAGAAAAGTTATCCTTCTTGCGAAATTGATTAGCTCTTAGGGAGCTTTTCATTACTTCATTACTAAAGTTAGAGTTAGTCTTATGCGAGCCAAACTATCGCATTAGCATAATATGTGTTCGGAGGTTTGATCGTCCAAGCCGCATTGTACACATCTCTCACTGTCTGATTGACCCAGTTTTTTTGAGATCTATTTGGGCAATGCTGCCCAGTTAGAAACCTTGTTGTAAGTCTTAATTCGTTTCTATTTAGGTCGAGAAGCTTTATAACATTCCTTGTCTGTCGCATACCTGGATATTCTCTTTAGTGGAGCACCTTTGCGTTTCATTTCCACCCATCTTTTTGCTGCCTTCTGTCGGTTTTTGGTTAGCCCACAGAATGGCCCCAGACCTATGGGTCTGTTCTACCAAGATCCTGGTGCCATGCCACCCATGCCCTTTACCGGTTGTTTCAGGGATTTACGACATTCCCAACTGGTTTTCGACTTAAGGCCTTTAGAGCTTTCAGTACCGGCTGGCTGTCGTCTGTCAAAATGTGTAATCTGTGTACCTTTGAGATTTCTTCTTAAACACTGTCTGGCACACATTTCTATTGCAAGAGTTTCGACTTGCATAATGGTGGGCGGCTTTCCTAAGGATATGGATTTCCTGTAGTTGTGTCCATAGGTTCCTATGTCGATCTAGTCTACTGATCCAGGTTCTTAACCCTACGCGGTTTTCTATAACCAGATCGAAAGGGATTTCGAAGTCAAATTACCATGGCATGATGTCCAATCGTTTCATCAGAAATTCTGTGCATATTTGCTTTAGAACTTCTATGTAGGTCTCTATACTAGTCTCCTGAGTTGTATTCTTTACGGTTTGAAGTGATCCTTTTGGTGTTGAACTGTGCAAACTTTAAACAGTAAAGAACACGGGCCCTGGTTTGGAGTTTTTAGTCTGAGCCAGTGAGGAGTCCTTCCTTCCGAACCTGTAGATGGAGCGAAAGTAGGTCCACTAGTGCCTCCATAGACGCTGTAGGGGGGGTGGTTGTCATGACCCCTGTTACACCCAGACTATGGAGGGTAGAGATAAGGAGGACCATCTTATATGGTGGATATGTTGAAAAAGTGTCCAGTTGTAAGCAGCAAATTACGACTCAAAAATCCACCGCAATAGCGCTAGCGTAGCAAGAGAAAATGATATGAATTTAGCAGTTGTAAACAGAGTTAAGTGTGCTGGGTTGAAATGGAAGTATTTCTTTCCTTTTTTAATTTCGTATCTTACTCTAATAATTCATGGCGCTATTTTTACAATCTTTCCACTTGCTACTGTGGCACCACCTTAATTTGCGCCTTTTAGTGGACACTTTTTAATACATGCAGATGGTCCTCCTTATCTCTACCCTCTATAACCCAGACATGCTAATCGCGGCAATTTCTGTTTTTTGGTGGTAGAGCCACCAACAGCTACGCCTACTATAATCAGAAAACAAAGACTATATAAGCGTCCTGATTGGTTATCCCCGCGTTTGCCCTATACTCATTCAAAAATAGATTCTCTAATAGCACTCTCCACCAAATTACGTGCGTATTTTAAATCAATCCAACTGATTTATTTCAACTAAAATTATTGAGTAATTTAAAAAAATGACGGCAAATTCACAATTTTTAAGGTTTACTTTTACTAGCATCTTGTTTAACAAAACCGAATCAAAATCACCACCAAATTTACACAATTTAAACCCCCCAAAAAAAAAAAATTAAAAAAGCGTATATCATTCTAGTAGGCTCTCCCATCAATAATAGTAATAATGATAATAAATTTTTGTTTATTTACATTTCCAAATTAATTACAATAAAGACTTACAAAATAATAATAATATTAATAATATACAATTAATTTATTTGAAACAAAAAAAAAATTGGGGGAAAAACACGGAAATTGCGCACCGCACAAATTCAAAAGTGGCGCACGTGCACCAACCAAACAAACAAAAGAAAACTAATAAAATGGAAATGCAAAAAACCGATATACACAAACGCGCGCACACAAACACACACACACACACTCTCGATCGCAAAATTATAATTATAAGAATAGTAATTAATAAAGAGGACAAAAAAAAGAAGAAGAAAATCCCTATAAATCTTACATTTAAATTCCTTAATAATTATTATACAATTGTGTCTGTGTTAATTTATATACTTTTTTTTTGTTTCTTTTATCTTATCACTATATTCAATTATTTTTTTAATAAATCCAGTGTTCTTATAGTGATTATCATTTTTTTCTTTTGTTTTTTTTCCAAAAATCATATTTACAACTGTTGTTTTTTTTTAATTTAAATTAAAACCATTACTATCTACAAGTTTTTAATAATAATAATAAAATAATAATAATTTCGTCTCTTTATTTATATCTATTTATATATTTATAATAATAATGATAATAGAAAGGGGAGAGAGAGAGAGAGAGAGAGAGAGAGAGATGTAAAACAAAATGGAGGCTAAATGTAGTAAATCTTGCCAATATTTAAACATTAAAATCCCTAAAAACTAATTTTTTTATATCACTTGATTGTTCAATAATTATTATTATTTACAGTTCGTCTCTTAATCTTATTAATTATAGAAAAACAAAAAACTGCTGCTACTACTACTACTACTAATCCTCATCTGATAAAGGTTCATATTGGGCTGATAATAACGGTTTTGGTTCATTATTATTACCGGAATTACCACTAGCACTATCTTTATTATGAATGTATGAATAACTGTATTGTTGTTGTTGTTGTTGTTGTTGTTGGGATGATTCTTCTTGTGCTGTTACAGTTGTTGTTGTAGTAGTTGGTGCGGGTGTTGTTGTAGTTGTTGCTGTTGATGTTGTTTTATCTTCATCAATGACCATCTCACCTGGACTATCACTATTACGATCTTTATCACTTATTGTTGTTATAGGTGATGTTGTTGTTGTTGTTATTGTACTATTTGTTGTTGTTGTTGGAGTAGCAGTAGTAGTAGTAGTTGTATTTGTTGTTATTGTTGTTACATTACTATTATCTTGTATTTCTTTTTTATCATCTTCAGTACGCATCACTTCAACTATACGATTTTTAACATAATCTAATGCGGATATATGTGATTGTGGTTGTTGTGGTGTTGTTGGTGTTGTTGTAGTAGGTGGTGGTTGTTGTTGTTGTTGTGGTGGCGGTGGTGGTGGATATCTACGGTAATTTTGCTCATTTGTCCAATGATTCTCAGGTGGTGATACAGGTTCAACGTGATATTTTTGTGTTTGAGCTATTCGTATAATCTGTCGCTCATCTTGTTGTTGTGGTGTTGATGATCGTTTATTAATCACATCATCTTTCTGTTGTTGTTGTTGCGCAACTAATCGCCGTTTCCAATCAACACTCTCTTGTTGTTGTTGTTGTTGTAGATGATAATTATAATGTTGTCTTGTACTAAAATCATGACTAATGACAGAATCTGTTAATTCTTTTACTGTTAAGCTCTTATTGATATTATCCGAATCTAAATCAATACTAATAACAGAAGGTGGACGTTCTGTTGTTTCTTGTTGTTGTAGTTGTGGCGGTTGTTGTTGTTGTGGTGGTGGCGGTGGTGGATCACGATGAAAACTTTGAAATAATAAATCACCAGCACGTGGTGGTTCTCTGGAATTCGTCACAATCTCACCACCACGACCACCTTCTGCAGTTTGATTAATTTGATGTGTTATAATTGCATCAATTAAACTTGCAGCAGTTAAAGTTGATGAATCACCACCACCACTACTCCTTGATCTTTGTTGTTGTTGTTGTTGTTGTTGATGTTGATGATGGTAAACTCGCCGTTGTTGTTCTTCAATTCGTTGTTGTTGTTGTTGTTGTTGTCGTAATTGTTGTTGTTGTTGTTGTTGGATTATATGTAAACGTTGTGGTTGTTCCATAATATTATCAACCATTGTTTTACCTAAACCTTCATGTGGTGTTTGATTTGGTACAGGTAAACTTGGCTGTTGTACAGCAACATCAACAAGACTTGATAATGCTTCATGGCCTGGCTGTAGATATTGTGGACGTGGTGTATTATGTCTATGTATAACACCTTGACGTTGTTGTTGTGGGGGTGGTTGTTGTTGTTGTTGTTGTTGTGATGATGGTGATGATGTTGTTGTTGTTGTTGGTGGTGGTGGTGGTGTTCGATGTGGTGAATTCGCTGGATAATAACCACTTTTATCATTACGTCTATTCATCATCTGTTGTGATGTTATATAATCATTCATTATAATCTGTCTTGATGTTAATTGTTGTTCAACACCATAAGGTTGTCTATATTGTTGTTGTTGTTGTTGTTGTTGGTGTTGATAATTACCACCACTATTATTACCACAATTATTTGTTTGATTAACAATATTTGGACTATTACGTTTATTAAAATATTCATATAAACGTTTATCAGGTTGTAAATGTGTTATATGCATTGGTGTACCTTGTGTAATTGAACCCATTTTTGTTTCTTGTTGTGTTGTTAATTGTTGTTGTGGTATAACTGTTAAGCCACTATTATTATTATTATTATTATTATTACCACTATTTGGTATTTGCCTTAATAAACCACCACCATCATATCTTGGTTGATTTATAATTGGTGTACCTAATGTGATTGAACCACTTTTTGGATTTGCCAATTTCGGACTTGGTAATTTTGATGATTGTTGTAGTAGTTGTTGTTGGTGATGATGATGATGACGTATTGATGAATATGCCGGACTTTTATTACGTTCTTGTTGTTGTTGTTGTTGTTGGTGATGATGGTGATGATGTTGTTGCTGTTGTTGCTGTTGATGTTGATGATAATTCATATATTGCGTTGTTTGTAATGGTTTACCACAATGAGCTGGTGGTGGTTCTCTTGGTTTCTTTATACTTAAATCTAATGTTTCCGATTCAATATTACCACTTTGTACTGATAAAACAACTAAATCATCATTACGATTTGTATTATCTAAATGATGATGTTGATGCAGATGATGATGTTGTTGATGATGATGATGATGTTGTTGTTGGTGAATTTGTGATTGTGTAGGTGGTGGTACTGGGGTAATTGTGGCACCAATCAACGGTGTTACCAACTTTGCTAAAGATAAATCACTAGTTGTTGTATTACGTTGTTGTTGTTGTAATAAACGTTGTTGTTGTTGTTGTTGTTGTGGTGGTGGTGTATTTAAATTATATTCACTAACAATTGTTACTTCATTTGAATCATTATTTAATATTGATGAAATTGTTGGTGCCATACTAATATTACTTGTTGGTGGTGGTTGTTGTTGTTGTAATTGTCCACTATTTGGATTTTTCATTAATGAAAATTCGATAACATTCAATACCAAATCTTTAACACTTAATGGTGATGAATTTTGTCTTATTTGTTGTTGCTGTTGTTGATTACTATTATTAGCACTACTACCACAACTACTATCATTGATAGATGGTGTTATTGTTGTGTTAATAATAGGGGTAATTGTAGCACCACCACTTATATTATTGTTATTACTATTGTGATTATTTTGATAGTGATCTGGTGTTTGTGCTTCATCAGCTGTTTCAGTTGCTGAACTATCATAATCTTCTTTTTTAATAATTGTTTGATTTTGATTGATAATAACTGGTGGACTTTCAGCGGCACTAGCTGTATCACTTGAATGTCGATCACCACTACTATTACTACTACCACCACTACCACCACCATCACCACTAACAACAACATTATTCGTATTATTATTATTTGTACGTATAATTGTTGTTGATGTTGTTGTTGTTGTTGTTGTTGTTTCATCACAACTAGATGTTGACGAACCACTTTCCTCTTCATCAGTTAATGTTGGTTTATGATCATCATCACCACCACCACTACTACCACCACCACCACCACCACCACCACTACCACTAATTAATGATGAAAATTCTAAATTTAAACGTTTCCGATTAATATAATAGAAATTACGTATTTGTTGTTTTGTTTTATTTAAATGTTCACCAATTAATTGCCAATTATTACCATATTCATTTAATAATTGTTTTAATTTTTGTATTTCATCATCATGCCATTCATCTAATGGTTGTAAACGTCTTTGTATACGATTAAAACATGCTGAACAACATTTTGTTATATTTGTTGTTATATGGAATTCTTGTAATATTGTTTCACGTATATCAATTGGTAATTCATATAAACGTTGTGGTAATGTACGTAAACGTTTTATACGTCCACGTGAATTTGGACATGATTGTAATGGACAATGTGTATAACGGCTACGTACACATTTACAGCGGCATGTATTACATACACGACCATTTGATGGTATTTCTTCTTCATGTAAACCATATTGCTGTGCTTGACTTGGTACTAATGGACGTGAATGTAAATGTGGACCTAATTGGGCATTACATACAATACAAGTACCTTGTACCGATTTATCTGAAACAAACAAAAAACAAACTAATGAAAATGAACATTTTTACAGTAGTAAAAACGTATGAACCGACCTTAACATATTTCTATCTGTTAAGATTTCAATTGATACCAACATAACTGGGGCACAAAAATAAAATTACTAAATTATAGCCAACTTTATTAATTTTACGTTTACATTACGCGCTAATTATAAAGAAATGCCGCTCTAACAATCACAAAAAAAAAACAGTTTGAACCAACCTTAACATATCTGACAGGAGTTAATACCAACATAATTTTGAAAAAACAAACAAACGAATACTCCAACTTTCATGGATTTTTGATGGAATAGCTTTTATGATACTGGAATTAAAACAATAGATACCGTTAGCGTTAAAATTGCGGCCATACTACACTCTATTACGAAAAATGTATGAACCGACCTTAAGATATTTTTATCAGTTGATATTTCAATCAATACCAACATAAATGTGGAGGGGAAAAACAACTAAATCATGATAACGTTTCGTTATTTCTTTGTATGAGATGAAATTTAACAATTTACGTTAATTGAAAAAAAACGTATGAACCGAACTTAACAAATATTCAATTTACGTTACGCGCTAATAATGAAGAACAAAATCACAAAAAACCAGTATGAACCGACCTTAAAATATATGATATAATACCAACATAATTTTCAAAAAAAAACAACAAATACACCAACTTTCATGGATATTTGATGGTACTGGAATTAAAACAACATCGGCATCTACCGTTAGTGTTGAAACCGACCTTAAGACATTTTTATTAGTTGATCTTTCAATCAATACAAACATAACTCTGGAGGTAAAAAAAACTTAATTTTTTTAATGAGGTGGAATTTATGTTAATACGAACGTATGAACCGGCCTTAAGATACTTGACAAATCTACAGCCTACGTTACTTTATAATAATGTCGAAATGCTGTACAAATTGCCACAAAAAAAAATGAACCAACCTTAATATATCTGACAGGAATTTCAACTATTACCAACATAATTAAAACAAAAACGGTACTGGAATTTTTAAAAAAAAGTACATCTATCGTTAGCGTTAAAAATGCAAAATATATTTATTACAAATTTACACTGATACCAACATAACTACATAACAAAAAACAAATCATAGCCAACGTTGTTTGTTACTTGAAAAATACAAATCCGTGGATATCTTAAGGCCCGTTCACATATATCGAACGATCACGGAGGAATGAGTACGAACGGGAATCAATCAACGATTCCACAAAAAAAAATGGATAGGAATGGGACGAAACGCGAACGAATGGGATTGTCATGCGCAGACTGAAGCAGATGAATGATCTTGCATTCGCTTGAGGGCACGATCGAACGCGAACAATTATTTCCTTTGAAGTATCGACAGCTATTCGATTGCGTTTGTATTCGCGTCCATACTATGTTTACATTCCCGTTCGTAAGATGTGGACGAGGTTTTTAGGTTAGCGCTAACAATGTGGAAACACTGCGCAAGGGATTACTGTGTATAATCAGTTTAGTATCTCCCATTTGGAAGAGGAGCCTCATTTGTCTTGAAGCTACAAACACGAATTCTTCACTCAAAATAAAAAAGCGCGCGTGTCATATCCGGCGTTTGTATTCAAACAAAACGTATGAACTGACCTTAAAGTACATGACAGGAATAATACCAACATAATAAAAAAAAACAATCACAGACAACTTGATTTTTGATGAGGCATGACGACATACACGTTATTTAAAATACAAAATCCAGCAATTTTTCCACCCTTAATTGGCAAAATTGGATCAAATAAAAACACATGCTTTCAGGGATTGGGGGATGATGTGTATTGTGTCTATTATACCCTTTTTCTCCCCACAACAATCACAAAATCATCCCCCTATAGAATAAAATAAACGATTGACGAAACACAACAATTGTCTCCTCTTTCAACCCCCTTCTTATCATACATATATAACCTGAAGAGAAATAAAATCCCTTAGGAAATATATCGAGTATATATAATGTTGAAATTCATGCGGAAAATCTCTTGATTATCATCGTTATTGTACCTTAAACCACCACCACCATCACCACCCCCCATTTAAATATTTCAAAATGTATATATTTATTTAAAACCGACAAGGGTAGTTTTTTTTGGTGTGTGTCAATTTTCTCTCATAATATAATTGATCAAATATAGTTGAAAGTTAAACAATATTATTAGAATTAATGTAAAACGGTAAGATAAGTTAAATAAAGAGAAATTAGTGGTGGTTGTTAGTAAGGGTGGTTGGTGCTGGTGGTGGTAGTAATTGGCAAAACGAAATGTTCGCATAATCCGCTTTAATTAGTCGAGAAAATCAACACGAAATAACTTGCTAATTGGCAGCAGGTGGCAGTGGTTATGGTGTGGTAATGATTGTAAACTACCCCTTCTACAACCCCTTTGTTGTTGTTTGTGTGATTTTTTTCTCTTCAAATTCTCCAATTCAAACCCCATAATTTTAATAAATCAAATCATGAAAACAATCAATCAATCAATCATTAATAAAATTTGATGATGCATTCGATTTTCCATAATTCTCACCATGACAACCAACCAACCACCACCCCTAACTAAATTAATTCAATGTTTACAATAATAATAATAATATTGCACAATTTTGATGAGATCTCATCTCTCTCCTTCTTCTTTCTTTCTCTCTCTCTCTCTCATAATAATCATTTCAATTCCGTGACAAATTATACAATTGATCGTCATAACCTCACATTTTTACCGATTATGACGCCATTTTTTTTAGTTGTTGTTAAATTACCATTATTAAATGATAAAATATTCTCAAAGTGTTTATCCCTTAAAGCTAGTATTAATGAAAATGCATCTGTTAATGTAAAAGGCAGCAAATTGGATATTACTATCATGTATAAATATATATAGGTACATAACCTCAACGATTGCGAAATTGAAATATTAATATTTAATTCAATTATACGTAAAGTTGAAATGTATTTGTCTTCTTTATCCAATAATAATGATGATGATGATGATAGTAATAATTATTTAGAAATATTACAGTTGTTATCTATTAAATTATAAACATAACCTCAAATTTAATTGAATTAACTATTTCACACAAAATAGAATTAATTAAACATGGTTGTTGTGTTTTTTTTTCGTTTCAATTGAGATATAATTCTCTTTTTTTAATAATTAAATATTAATTCTACCCTCAATTCTCATCAACCCTTAACCACCAACCACCACCCTCATTCATTTTATGTAGTATTATTTATCTTTCGAAGATAGCAAAATGAAAATGCCTACAGCTACTTTTTCCAAATGAACTAACCCATAAATGTTTACAAAACTGACTCTTTATTTTTTCAATTTTTTTAATGTCAATATTAATTTTTTAAATAGTCATATCGACTATTTTGTAAGGTTATGTGTATTCTATCTATCTGTCTTTATCTCTCATTATTTGAAAAATAAATAACAATTTAATAATAACAGAGAGAGAGCGAGAGAGGCAGATGGATGTCTATTGTAATAAATGAAATTGTTTTTTGATCACTATCTATTACCAATAATGTTATTTTCTTTGAATTATTGATAAAGTTTTGATGGGGGAGTTGTTTTCTGTTATCATAATCATTGTTTTATCTAACCCCTTCATTTTCAATTCATTTTGTTTATTATAACATGCAATTAGATGATCATATCTATAAGACACTCTGTATGCAGCTATATCAGAAAAAATCTAACCTATAAATTAGAAACGTCAAAAATCGAAGCCTACGATCATTACGGAAATGTTTCATTGAATACGCTCTGTATATTCAATCATTTTTACTACAAATATTTTGAGAACGACCAGTAATACTCCTGATATTTATCGTTCCTTTCGAGAATCTCTGTATATTCTACAGTGATATATTTCTCTGAGACACTCTGTATATTCTATTAACCTATAAATTTGAAACGCCAAAACTCTAAAGGTTAACGTTCAGTAGTCAATGTCATCGCGATTTGATGACCTGACCTGACCTGCATTCTACTGATACGCGAAGCGTACGGCGCGCGTACACTTTAATCTCACTATATTTACAAATTCTAATCACATTTTGACGAGACATTCTGTAGATTTCCTTTCTTTTCTTTTTTTTGTACAATCAATGTCTATTATAGAACAACCGCTATAGTCGCTTCAACGTACACAACTTTTTTCGTAATCGTTTCTTTTCATAAAATAAAAATTGAATATTCCACCATCAATGTTTACATATCAAAAACCCGCTCAGTTTCCATTAATTAAACCAGCCGCACTTTACATTTCATCTTTTCGTTATAATGATGATGATGATGATGATGATGATGATGATGATGATAGAGAGTGTTTATACAGTAGTAAGGGGTGACTTTTTTTAAATAATTAATTGATTCAATTACTTATTATACTACCCAACAATAAAGGGGTTGATTTTTTTTGCATTATTATTATTATTATTATTATTATTATTATTATTATTATTACTATTATTATTATTATTATTATTATTACTATTATTATCATTATTATCATTATTATCATTATTGTCATTATTATTATTATGATTATTGTTATGATTGTTATTTGGAAAAAATTAAAATTTGTTGAAACATCGTGAGGGGATGCGCAAAAGAATAGAGAAAGAAAACCACCACCATTCTTAATGGCCAATATATTCCACAATCTACTACCCCTTATATTCTACATAATAATACACACACACATATATATATATACATAGAAATTACCCCTACTACGCAATGATTCTCTTTATCTACTACAAAATATATAAAGTGATAGAGGGTGGAGAAGGGGTAATATTTCGAATTATGGTGGTTGTTATAAAGCGCTGACATTTGATGAAGAGATCTGTCAGTTTATTGTGATCTTTGAATGTGGTAACAACCCCTTAAAAAAAATGTATTCATTATATCGTGCATGGTTATCATTAGGACCACCACCACCATCACCACCACCTTTAAATTTATCAACAAACAATAATAATAATAACAATAATAATAGTACACCACCGGATATTGTTCTTCAAATCGGTCCTGGACTGATACAATTCTCAGCACACAGGAACGTATTAGCTGCACATAGTGGTTATTTCAAAGCCGCCTTGACCAATTACACAGGTAAAAATACGAATTCTATTGTTGTTGTTGTTTTTTTTGTTATTATGTGTATTTTTTTTACAGAATTATCACCAATTACTGTACCAAATATTAATGTTGATGAATTCTCATCATTATTAACATTTATGTATACTGGTTATTTAGATTTAAATTTAAATAATATTTATAATATTTTATTAGCAACACATATTTTACATATGCCAAAAGCATTAGAATTATGTCGAAATTATCTACTGCAACAACAACAACAACAACAACAACAACAACAACAACAAGAAGCACAACAGCAGCCAACTATGATAATTAAACCAATACCAAGCAAAAAACTATTACCCACACAACATCAACAACAACAATTTTATACACCAACATTCGCAAATTTACCAAAATCTGATAACACTCCATTTGAAGTTGTATCAACAAATAATAATAATAATAAGAATAGTAATGCTAATAATAATAGTGATAATAATAATAAAGACAATGAAGCCTCAACATCAAAAATTTATAATGATAATAATAGTGGAAAGGGTGATAAGCAAATTGAAAAATCACGGACAAAACGTTTAAAATCTTTATCAAATTGTTCAATTAATAATAATAATAATCATAATCATAATCATAATAATAATGATGATAATGAGAAAGTGATAATTGATATAGCATGTTGTGATGGTCCTGTACGTTTTCATCGTGTTATTAATAAAAATTATGGACAACAACACGAAGAACAGCAACAACCACAACAAAATGAGCAATTTGTTTATAATAAAATTAATAATAATAATGCGGTAATGAATAAAATTATGAATGAAAATATCAAACAAATGGCAATTGATGAAAATTCTACAATTAATAATCATAATAATAATAATAATAATAATAATAATAATAATAATAACGGTAATACCAACATAAATCAAGATATGTTCACATGTTTATACTGTAATCACACATTTAAATCGCAATATTGTTATCAAAAACATGCACGTCGCCATTTAAACCCAGTAACAATTGAATCAAAAACAACTACCAATAAAGATGATAATAAATGCATTAATAATAATAATAATAATAATAATAATAATAATAATAAGGATACCAACAATCATAAAAAAAAACATAATCATAATAATAATAATAATAATAGTAAAGAATTGAAAAGGGAAGTACGTTTATTAGATATGAATGTACAATATTATCCATGTAAAACATGTGGTTCGAAATTTCCTAGTTATTATTTCGTACATAAACATCGAAAATTATGCCATACAGATGAAGTAAATAATGAACAACACAATAATAATAACAATAATGAGGATGATAAGAATAAAAATGATAAAAAATCTGAAATTGGTAATAGTGATAGTGATGATAGTATTGATGTTGAAGCTGTTAATACTGATAATTGAATAAATTATACAAAAAAATCATAATAATCATAATACTAATAATCATAATAATAATAATAATAATAATAATAATGATGATGAATTTAACATATCAGGGAAAATTTTGATGTCTCAAGTAGTTAACCAACTCTATTATTTGAATATATGTAATTTATTGTAGAAAAAATGTAATAATAAATGTATTTATTGTGTAATTCGTTTTTTTTTAAATTCCCTCCTCAATTCTGTATTTAAACAGACAAACATAAAAATGGATAACGGTAGCGGTGTCCAAAACTATTAATTTAGTAATATGTGATTTGTTAAAGTTGGTACGATTAAAAATTCGTTTTCTTTCTCGTTTAATGATTAAGCTAGGTTCACACTAACAATCGCAAAACCTGCGAAACGATTAAGGCCGCCTTCACACTAATCAATAGTACGCCGTATTTTATGTTGAGATAGAATTATATATTATATATATGTGTATATGTGTTATTTAGCAAATTACAAGCAAAAATACATCTACTTATCGTATAAAATCGATTAAAAAAAAAACCTTAGAATAAAACTTGACTCACCTTGTATATCAATTGTTTCATCATCACTACTCTCCAATGTGTTATCTTTTCGTCGTTCCTTCTTCTTTTTTGTCTCCACAATTGTTGTTTGTTGTTCATTACTGCTGTAAAAATTTACAAAAAAAAAATAAATGATTTTTTTTAACCTAATAATCACGAATATACAGGCGGTGTCGGCCATTTGTATTGTATGCAATTTTCTTAAAGCAATTGATTCAGTTTGGAGTTGGCAATTTTTCTTGCACAATCGTCAAAATCACACACGCGCACACACACACAAAAATCAAACAGAACAATCGAAAACAAACCAAAATTCAATTATGGTATTTATAAGTTGGCATTTGAGAAGTAACTAGATAAGAAAATTACTAGAATTTCAACTACAAAGCGATAAAAACTAGGACAAAACAAATTCTTGTAAGAATTATTGCACACATCATAATTGTGGGCAATTTGGAATCGTTGCAATAATAATTGCATGCAATAGAAATTGCCGACTGTAAACGGGCCTTTAACAAAAGATAGGTACAATTGAGGGGGGGGGGGGGCGAACACAGAGTTTTCCGTTCACTATATCTCGATCTCTTTATGATTTGCATTACAATTTCACATCGATTAAAAGGGAATGGAGAAATCTCTAGAGTGTTGGCATTACTGTTGACTGCACAATTATTGGACCGAACTTACATATCAATTTTGCAAATTGACGACGACAACGACGTTGACTAGATATAGATATAACGAATATATCACATTTCAATATATTAAAATTGATTAAAAATTTTAACTAAGACGAACAATAATCAAAATGATTACGTGGCGTAAATTCACCTTAAATGTGACAGCCTGTATACAGAATAAAAATTATCAACTGTATACGTAGAAAAGTTTTTGTATGTAATTAAAATAACGGAAAATTTCAATTTTCAATCTCGATAATTAATAAAAAAAAAACAGAATTAATCAAATTTCAATAATTGATTAAACATTTAGGGAGAAACAACGACAAAGACAGATACAGAAAAACAGATAAAGAGAGACACTCGGGAAATAATTGTTCTCAATTATTTTATTATCATGAATCATAATTGAAAGTATCCCCATGTGACATCAAACAAATGACAATCAAACAATTTTAATTCGTTTTCTTTTTTAGTTATTCATAAAAAATCTAGCATGCTATGAATTATTGAATTTACACATGGGATTAATTTTCAAATTACCCGCATCATTACAAACCAATCACAATGAATCATTTATTGTATTAAAGGTGTGTTCACAATAGTTCGTAATACAAATGGTGCCATCTATGAATGGTAATTGAGAGCGCACAATTGTCGAGAGAACGAGACGTAAGACAAAGATGACTATAGTATGTTCTAGACTTGTTGAAATGAGATAACGAATAAAAAGAAAACAAAGATGACGACTATACGATATGGTTTTTTTCTAACTCATATTTTTATCTTTGTCTTACTATTTGTTCCATCGATAGTTGCGCCACCACATTTAATTTCAATAAGAATTACCCCCATTTCTTGGGTAGTGTCAAGATTACTCTCGCCTCATTACAACCAATCACAATGAATGATTTATTGTGTTTAAAGGTGCGTTCACAATATCTAGCTAATAGTAGTGGTGCCATCTATGAATGGATATATTAAATAAATTACCTGATATTATCTAGGACGGACGGCTCGATTTCATTTTTAATTTGTAAATTATGTAAATTGGCGACGCCATCGTGAGCACTGTCAGCGGCCGTCATAACACTACCGTCCCCCTTGGCGTCGTCCCCAAAAAACTTTTGATTGGTTATTGTTGTTGATGTTGCAGTTGTTGTTATTGTTGTTGCTGTTGTTGTTGCTGTTGTTGTTGTTGTTGTTGTCCCTATTGTTAATGTTACTGTTGTTTTCTGTTCATTATTACAACTATCAATTATTGAATTATTATAATCATTGAAATTTCTATTATTATTATGTTCATGTGCATTATCACCCGGTTTTGGGGATGGTGGTTGATTATTGACACCACCACTATTATTTGTTGTTGCTGATGCTGTAATTGATGCTACCGGTGTATTATTATTATTATTATTATTACTACTACTATTATTACTATTATTATTATTATTATTATTAGAAATCACACTATTCGATGTTGATGTTAGAATTGTTACAGTCTGTGTTGTAACACCACTAATAGATGGCGCTATTGCTGTAGTTGTGGCAGTTGTTGTTGTTATTGTAGTTGTTGATGGGACGGATGTTGTAACTATTGATTCAGTTGTTGTTGTTGTTGATGATGATGATGATTGTTGTTGTTCACGATTTTGTCCAACAGTTTTCTGTTGTTGTTCACGTTGTAAACGTGTTGTAACACCAGTTGTTATTATATCAACAACTGATGTATTTGCACTACTATTAACTTTCTGTGTATGATTCCTTGATGAACGTGTCCTTTGTCTTGATTTCCTTAATAATTGTTTATAATTTTCAGTTTTTTTACTTAAATAATAATATTGTACACAATCAGCAACTGATTTACGTTCAATAAATGATGCAATTATACCAAAATTTTTCGGATGTTGTAAATATTTCTCTTTGAAAATTTCTTTTTCATTTGTTGTCCATATATTTAAAAATTGACGATTTTTATAAATCTCCTCCATATCATCAATAAAACCATTATCATTCTGATAACATATCTTACGTTCTTTTATATCTAATAATATTGGTGGTATTACAGCATAACTACGCATCTTCTTATCTTCTAATGCTTGTTCTTGTAAATTATCCATGATCTCTTCCATATCGGCTTCGGATTTTACCCGGGCACCAACACGATTAAATCTAAAACAAAAACGAACGAAAAGTTAAGTTTCCCCTAGATTTATGTTGGTATCATAGGTGGCGCGCCATCTATTGTTCAGTAGCTGAACTAAATTACTAACCTCTCTTTATCTTCACGTTGTTTGCGTAGTTCAGGGAAGACTTTTTCGAAAAATTCACGATTCTTTGCCTCTTTCGCTTTACGTTTCGTACTCGATTCGATTTTATCAACTTTACGTAACCATTCTTGCATCAATTTACTATAAGTTTCTGTTAAATATGTATTACGTGTTTCTTTTTCAATATGTCTACGTTTGAAATATTCCAATAAACGTTTTTTAAATATTAAATGTTTCCGTTTATTCTCATGATAAATTGATGTGTCACTTGGTTGATTATATAATGGCCATTCGATTTTCGTACCTAAATTTACTAATTTCGCATGTGCCATTGCTGCTTTCTTACGATTCTCTGCATAGATCTGTTGTGGTAAACTATGATGTTGTTGTCGTTTTGATAATAAATGTTGTTGTTCATTATCAATAATTTCTGATTTAATTAATGGTTGTTTATTGGCAATCTCTTCTAATTCTTGTTGTTTCTTTTTCAATATTGCAATTTGTGATTCGGCTTTTGCAATTTCCCGATCAACTTTACCAATTTGTTGGATTAATTCATCTTTTGTTGTACGAAATACTTGGTCTTCTTGTTGTTGTAAATGATCGGGTAATGTTGGTGATATTGCTTCAACTTGTGGATTATACATTCCTGGCTGTTCCTAGCGCAAAAGAAAAAAACAAACAAATATGCTCGCTTAGATATCATAAAAATTGAAACAAAACGGAAATTAAAAAAACTCACCCTAGTATCAATCCGTAATGGTTGGATATGATCTTTATGTTCTTGTAGACGGATTTTCTTAATCGGTTGTTGACCACCACCACTTTGTTGTTGTGATGATATTGCATCAATATGAACAATACCAGATGATGGTACCGTATGTGTTGGTATATCTCGTCGACTACTTGTCCCATATTCTGAATGCAATAAAGATATCCTATTTGGACGATAATCTCGGTAATTAGTTGGAGTATTGCCGACATTCGTGCTACTACTACTACCACCACCACCACCACCACTACTAAAGACAGCCGTAACAACATTAGGGGTGGCGTTAGGGGGGTATCGTTGTTGGGTTGCCATCGACACTTGCACTTGATTAAGGCTAGATGATTGTTGTTGTTGTTGTTGTGTACTTGTCGGTGGTGGTTGTTGTTGTTGTTGTTGTAATTGTGGTGATGCTGGATATGGATAACGAGAAGACGCCGCCGCCACCGATGCTTGTGGTGGCAACGGTGACCTAGAAGGTTTATAGATGTCCGTGGCAGGTTGTTGGCTATGATTTGGGCTATAAAACAAAATGATAAACAGAAAACAAAATTATTCAAATTATCAATGAGAAAACGCCATCTGTTGGAAATCCTCGAAATTATCCCCCACTCACCCACACACTATTAGAAGTAGCAATGACCTAAACAATGAAATCATAACCATTACGCATCTCTATTTATAATTGGTTCAAACTAACTATACCAACCAATCAATGAAAAGTAGGTGGAGTCAATTCGATTCATATACAAATCAAAAACATAGACAGAAGGAGGTGACTAGAAATAGGTTAACCAATGATATTACAGTAAAATACCCCACCTAACAATCGTGATTAGAACAAAATAATCCCCAGTCAACTATGATCTTCACAATGGAATACATGCTTTATTTAAACAATAAAGACGCCAATTTGATAACAATTTGACAACAAATAGTGATTTTCGTTAAAATTTGCGAAATTCCTGTAAGTAAATCTTTTTTTTTTTGTTAAATGAATAAAAATTTAGAAGGAAATTTAGCAAATTTCAACGAAAAATTTCCGAATCTAACAAATTGAGCTGGAAATAGTGGATCGATGATAATGAGGTGATTGTATTAATAATTATAGCTGAACGGATTAAAAATAGAAATGAACGGGAAAAAATCAAGGATCACGTAAAATTACTTTACACATAGTACTAGAGACAAAAAATTAAATAAAAATTGCTAGATAATAAATGATAAATATGCAAAAATTATTCAACGTGGCAATAATAATAATAATAATGAAATTATGCTTAATTATGAATTGGTAAAAAAAAAATCAACTAGACCGCCATGACCTGCTTTCAATTATTGTTATCTACCGGATGATGATGATGATGATTCTATATATTTTTTTTAATAGTAAAACGTAGACCAAATAATTGGATGATTGTGTATAAATTACCAGTCAACAGTAGCATTCCAACCTGATTTCAAACCAATTGAAAACAGACTTTTTGTTTATTTCATATTGGTAAAATTCACCCGAAAAAATCGATTGTAGGAAAACCGCTGAAAACCAGAGAGAAGGAGAGGGGAAGTTTGCAACTATCTATATAACACACACATAGCCAACTTGAAACAATCCGTCCTGAGACAAGGTCATAGCCCGCTAGACGGGAATTCAATTATCGAACTTGCGTAACAAATGAACAAACCAACTAGATAGTCGACTATCACCACCACCACCACGACAACTAAATAACACACATCATACGCACACAAAAAAAAAATCAAGTCTTCCGTAAAACTACTACTACTGTGTGCAATTTTCTCTTCCAAGAATTAATCATAAAAACCCATGACTTGAACAAAAACCAACCAAAAAAAGAAAAAGGTTATAAATTTCTAACCTTAAAAAATTGACAATTTCCGTAAACAATAAATAAAAACCTGTCTATATATAAATACGGGGATGTGGAACAGGAGGGGCAGCAACAAAAAAAAAACAACAAAACAAGAGTGCAGTGACATTATCAACATAAAAATGTACTGAAAGTAAACATTGGTTGTAAAATTTCACCATTTCATTTGTTTTATTATTATTATTGTTTAATACTTAAATTTCATTTTATTTTTAATTAAAACAAAACAATAACAAAAAATAAAACAAAGATGGCTTTGTAATTTCACCATAATCATACCAGCCCCTCTGATATTCTTGGACATAGTAGTAGGCTTTGATATTAACAAATACAAAAAAAAAACTGTAATAATAAAAAAAGATGGGTAATATTAACGAGAGAGAGAGAGAGAGAGAGAGAGAGAGAACATCACATCATTGGAAAATAACATTTTGATCACAGTTGCCATAGTTGATCGTTATAATAAAGATAGAATATAATACAAAATTATGTGTTAGATAAAGATAGATATATAACAATTTCACAACAATGGATAGGCGAAGTAATATTGTTAAAAAACAAACGATTCGTTTCTCTCTCGCTTTGTTTAACACACTACCGTTCCTATAGAAATCAAACAAAGATAGAAAAATTTTGATAAAGAGAAAAATTGTTTAAATAAATCAAAAAAAAAATTACGACTTTCTATTTTCTATCTATCTACCAATCTTTATCTAAGATGACGTCATTTTATCAACTGTTTTTTATCAATATCTGGTAAATAGATAGATTCTAATAAAACACCGGAAATTATCGAGAATTTATACGACACAAAAAAAAAGGCGAGCCATTTTGTTTTCCACTCATTGATTCAACAACGATTCATTGATGAAAATCAAATAATCATCTGTATGGATAATTCTTACAAAATAAAAAACAAAAGAACAAAAAAAAACGATCGGATTGGCCTTGGAATCTTGTCGAGACGAATAACATCCGTTTCGTATGATGCTACTATTTAGATCTAATAAAATACACGTGGTGTGAATGTAGCCTTATTAAAAAATAAAATAATAATAATTGTTAACATAACAAAAACAATAAAAAATTCCCATAATTTGCTAAAATAACAACGGAAAATAATTAACAATTCATTTGAAAATAATAAGACATACAACAACAACAACAAAATTTGTTTCTATTTCATCATGGTTGTTAGATTATTTAGAATTTTCAATATTTAAACTATCAAAAATAGTGGTAGATAAAAAAAAACAAATCGAATTTGCTGTTGGATACTACAACCACCACCACCGGCTGCTGCCGCCGCCGCCGCCGCAGCCGCCGCCGCCGCCGCCACCACCACCACCAACTATAGTAGCTAGATAGCAAGCACCGTCTATACAGAACGACGTTCCAGAAATGCGACGCCGAAAATAACTCCGACGGTTCCTGCGTGTGTATATGTGTGTGTGTACAACAAAGTTCAGAGATAGAAAGAGAAAGAGAGAGTGTTGGATATTTTCGATCGATAGTCCTACAGGACTCGCCCTGGCTATGCTAGGAATGAGACATATAAGCGAGCTAGATTCCAACCACCGTAATAATAACTTTTCAAAAATTTCAACGAAACATTCTCCACCTTTATGTATTTAAAATATATAGGGGGATAGATAAATTAGTTTCAAGGTCATAAGTTAACTTGTCCTTCAATCGTCACTACTAGATAGATACTACCATCAAAGACACACAAAACCATATGCTACTATCATCATAATAAAAAAAATGATGATTATAAATAAAGACAGTTACACACAGACATATCCACACACATGACACTATAATAATCGGAAATTTTCAATTTCCTTTGATGATTCAGTTTTAATTATTATTTAGATACACAAAAATACCGGAAATAGTAATTTACTTATTCAGATATTTTTACAAACAAACCACAACAACAGAAAATAATCATATTCTAGGAGTTCGGGAGGAAGAAGCGCCATTTTGAATATAACCTCAATTTGTTGTTGTTTTTTTTTGTTTATTCAAATATTTTAGCATCCATTTTAGAAATTTTCATTTTGACAAAATGTCGAACGGGAAAGCAACAATACAACAACAACAAAAAAAAAACAGACATGTGGTGTTGTTACAGTTCCATTTTTCCATTAAATTTACTGTCAATCAAAAAACAAAAACAAGTGAATGTTGGTAGGATACTGACGACAATAACCACAAGCAGGCAGACAGAAAAAAAATTCACAGCCTACTAAGATGATGATGATGATGATGATGATGATGATGATGATGATGATGATGATGATGATGAGAGCCATTTTGATTATTATAATGGCAGTTGTTTTTGTTCAAAACTCCACCACCTTTATTAAAAAACAATACAAGAGAATCAAAGCCAACTATAATATAAAAAAAGTCACAGCAATTTGAGCTACAATTAGCTTTCCTTTCTATAACAAAAAGAAGAAAAAAACGGAGTAGGCTGTTTTGCTGTGACATTTTCTGTTTTGTTCTTACAGTTTATTTTCGATATTCCACCCCTTTTAATAGTTGATATTATTGTCTTTCTATCATCTACAACACCCCCCCCCCAGCTATACACCCCCAATAACCTTCTATACAATACACACACAAACACACACACTACACCATTGAAAGATATAAATAGAAAATTATTCAGGTATCTAGATATCTAAACGGAAACAAAAAAACGGAAAGTCGGCCATTTTATTGCAATAAATCTGAACTTATTTACTAGATAGATACCACCATGAAAACCTACATACAAGAACAATAGAAAATCATTTCCGGTTGAAATAATTGTGGAAAAATTACATCATTTTACTATTTAAAACAAAAACAAAAAAAATTCGATATTTTTTTTTCATAGACTACTACTAGATTGGAATAATTAATTAAACAAAACAAAAACGTTAAAATATATTAAAGAATATAATCAAGTGAACAGGTGTGATTATCATTTTTTTTTCCTTGTTTCTTAACCCCACCCCGTTCACACACTAATCCCAGATATCTAGATAATAAATTATAAAATATCCATCTAGTAACCTGTGCTTGTGTTTGGATGATGTGATTCAGAATTGGTCAAAACTTCTTTTTTTTTTGTACATTCATAAACTGATAACAATTCGATAAGATTACTAGTTAAGTACATGAATACATATTTATTTCCAAAAAAATAACGGGGAAAAAATGTTTTTTTTGTCGTTGTTGTTTTTTTTTTGACAATTAAATTATTTAATAATGAATGAATTTTAATTCCACAGCCAACTTTTATTGATTGAAAATTTTAAAACGATGGAAAAAAAAACAGTTTTGCCAACTTGCTGGTAACAAATAAAAAATTACTGGATTCTTTTCTTTCTTTCTTTTTTTTGATTTTCTCAAAACGTATTAGATAGAGAAATACAAAAGGAGAAAATAAACAAAGAGAGAGTATGCTTAGGTTGGTCAGTCATTTAAAACCGTTAATTCTAAGAATTGTATCTATCTCTATCTAATACACTAAAACTTCACTGTAAAATTATGTAAAAAAAAATTTTATTGAAATTATTGGTGAAAATAACCTAATTTTTTTTATACAGACAGCAATTCATCAGTAATACCAACTGTGAAACTATTAAAATAACTATCATTTAAAAAACAGTAACAACAGATAATAAACAATTTTCTACGGTAAATTAACTAATACATCAAATATGTAAAATATTGCAATAATTTTATTGTTTAAATATAAAGGATGACGTAATTATTAATTATTTTTTTTTAACCATTTAATCCCTAACTTGTTAGATCACTTTACCGGAATAAAAACAATTGGAAAAACAACTGAATGATTGACACGAAAAAAATAAACGATTGCCAATTATTAAACAAAATAAAATTTACCTACAAAATTCTATGAGATTCTAATGTAAAATTATTTAGATGGAAATTTGATAAATTCTCATTAAACAAACAGAAAAAAACAACAACAGATGTTTCATAATAAGCAGTACTTTTGAAATTAAACGTATTGGAAGCGCGTTAATTGTAGCCCAATATACATTCCCAACAGTGGGCTATGATTTATTATAAGCAATCATACCAACTGTATTTTCAATTGAAGTAAATCATGATGAAGTTACACCAGGAAAATTCTAAGAAAACAAAATTAGAAACTGAGATTATGGCAAAGAAAATTACGGGTTTTTCACTTAAGGTGGCTGTGAACATGGGTGCCAACAGATTTTTGCCAAAAATTAAACCACCGTTATTCCCAATTATCATAGAGAACATTGAAAAACTATTAGAAAATACTAATAATTAGTGTAAATTAATTAGATAATTAATTAATAATTGATAATTTAAGAAAATTGGGAGTAATGGTTATATTTGGAGAATATTGAAAATTTTGCAAAAACCAATACAGAAAATTGTTGTAAATTTATATAAAAATCAATAAACACCGAGAAAATCGGGAAAAAATTGGAATTTCAGACAAAATTCGCGAAAAACAATCCGCAAAACTTCTGTGGAACAAGTAGGCTGTGGTCATTGATGCCAACTGATGGGTAAACGAAGAAAATTAGCAAAAATGGCGGATTTTTCACGGGAAATTTCGTAGGGGAAAAACACGTAAATATCCAACAAAAATCGATTAATTTCTCAAAAATATTCCATTTTCAGCATGATTATGGCAGAAATTTCGAGAATCTATGGATCCGTCGGCAGAATTTCCGATTGGAATTTCCAACAAAATAACAGGAAAAAAGAATAATACTCACCGATGAGCTTGGGGTTGCCTTTGTGGATATGACATTGTTGGTGTGGTTTGTACAGGCCCATGTTCAATTCTCACGGAATGTATTTCCATATCATACACATTTACGCACAATTTTTTATTGTTGTTTTGGCTTGTTCCGTTTTTCTATTAACCGTATATCCACCTGTATTTGTTCTATTAATTAGAAAATTTCCCAATTGTTTTAGAATAATGGAAAACCAACAAAATGTGGGATTGTTGTTTTTTTATTGTTGTTGTTGTGATAAACAAGTCTTAAAAATGATGAAACCAAAACAACGAGTTAATTATGGAGCGGAAGAAGAACATTTCACTGGAAAATTCATAAACACTCGCGTCATTATTTTATAGAAAACCAACAAAATCTATCAACGATGATTCGAATCATGATTACCAAAAATAAAAAAACAAAATAAAAATCGAAGGCAAAAGAACGAAAACTGATGAAATCACCCTCTCCTCTCGGTTACATTCTGCTTACACAGACAGACACACACACACACACACGAGATTATTTGTTGTTCTATTTTGCTGATTTTATTTCGAATATATCAAAGGGGCTTGTTGTTGTTGTTATTGTTGATGCTGGCTGATGGTGTGTTGTTGGCCACGTAGATGATGCTTTCCAAATTTATGTGAAAATCGAAGAAATCACAACATCCATTGAACACAATTGAAAGATGATCGTTTTTAGAGAAAACGTGCTTTTAAATTTGTCAAAAACCATCACCTCAATTTCTAGGTTAAGTGGCTATATTTTCCATAATTTTTCTATTTAAAAAAAATTCCACCACTCGATTTTACAATACACACACACACGCACATATACACACACAAAACACAGATCACTTGATTTGTTAAATTAAATTAAAACAAAATTCGATTGTTGGCTGCATTGGGATTTTCTATTTAGGAAAAATTCAAGTGGATTTCCACCCGTAATCCCCAATGCGTTTAAACTTGTTAAACACACCAACAACAACAAAAAAAAATCGGTTGTGAATTTTCTTCTTTTTTTTTTCTGTTTTTGAGTAAATGAATATTGAAATACCGTAAATTTCTTGTGTTTTTTCCAAACACAAAAGAATTAAAATCGATATTTTTTAGTTATTTTTAAGCACCCGTAAAAACCACGAAAAATAGCTAAATAAATACTTCTATAATATAGTTGATATACCGCCATAACCCGACATCTTGGTTAAACTTCGTGTATAGCCAGTAACGAAAACAGGTCCGGATGAGTCGATCTTGCCAACAAACATAGGGGTGGCCGTATATACATCGACATATCAAATGTAATAAGTCAGATGGAGATAGCTGCGTATTTGGTTAGATTTCTATGAACCAAGTTACGACAACAATCATTAACAAAAACACAACAATTAACCAAAATATTTAAATAAAAAAAATTGGCAAAACTAATAATTTCAACAATATTAAAACAACAAAAATCAATCGATTCGAATTTGAAAGATGAAGAAAAACGATATAAATACACCGTAACGTACGTCGCAACTTAACACAATTTCCAACTGTACAGTTCACCGATATATACCGTTCTCATTTTAATACCAATAACAACAATGTATCAAACAAAGATAACAGCAGTGAGACTGTTATTTTAAAGGGGATATATCCACACAATGACCTATCCTTGAAGGGAGAAAACAAAAACAAAAAATAGGAACCAAAAAAAAATACACCGCCTACTTCAATTTCGATCAGAAATTATTTGGTTATTGGGCAAAAAAAAATCGTATTGGCCTTGATTTTTTGATTTATTTAAACAAATCGAAAAGCCTACTACGATTTCTTTGGAATTATCTCACAGAAACAGTGTTGCCGAACTGTTTGATTTTGAACGAAATTTGGAAATTGTCAAATAGAGAGAACAAATTAAATCTAGTCAACTATGGTGGTGGCCAGCCAAAACAACCAGCACATTTGATATTTTCTTCTAATCTAAAAATAGCTTTTATATGTATTTTTATAGAAATTTATTGTTGTTATTCAACTGTTTATTCAAGTAATGTAGAGTGAGATGGTTGTTAGAATTTGTTGAAATCCCTTAAAATCCTGGTAGGCTGTTTCATTTGTTAAATAGGAAAACAAATGAATGACGACTGTAGATAGAACAACAGCGACGTGTCAATGACTTGCAAAATGGGCGACTGTTACACAAGTGCAGGTAAACTTTTTGTTGTTGTTGTGCATCTCTGTCTTGATTAATGTTTAGTACAAGAAAGAATGTTGTTAAATATGGCAACATTGTGATTGAGTGAAAACCATGACTAGATCTTTGTGTCCATAAGACGATCCGAACGTCGGTTCATTCCGTTACGCATAGAAAAACATGAAACTTGATCGGTTTCATTTGAATGATTATCGTGTTTTGTTCGGAAAATCTATCGATCCCCACTTTATTTCGTTTGCATTGTTGTCACGTTTTCTAATTGTACATTAAGTAAATTACGATTTTAGTTGATTGAATAATTATTTTTATTTTTTCGATATATCAAACAATAATTAATTTAGAGATTTTTCTTTGCTTCAATCATGTTGCGTCTGGCGCGTCGGAAAGCTTTCAAAACTTGTTCAACACTTTTTACCAGACTTGAACATTTTAATTTTTCGAAAATTTGCCGATTTTCCAATGTCTCCTCCATAAATTCGTTGAGAAACGCTTGACTTTGATGGAGAACATTGATACGTACACATAATTGGCCGGTACCCAACGTATTTGTGCCGTATTTAATCAGAATTGTGTCCTGTAACAGAAAACATAACCTCATATTTGTTCTTACATTATTCAACAACAATTCACTAACATTACGATCCTGTGATGGTAGACCAATCCACGTTAAATCATTGAAATTACGATAATCACCAATGAAAAACCGCCGTAATTCACCAATAATTGTATCCGGTACAAAACGGAAACATTGTAATTCGTAATTGTATTGGCCAGGTTTTGAAATTGGTAGATTTTTATAGGTTAGACCTTCTGTACGATATCGATTCCAACTATCTTTTGATACAATTTCAAAATAAATATATGGCGATTCTGGAATACCTTCAATTTTGTTTTTATTTTGATAATTAATAATAAATTTTGATACAACTGTACCTGCTAATTGTAGCTCTTCAATGTTATAATTTAGAATCACATCAAAACCGTATCCAAAACTAATCAAATTCTGATGGTTTCGATAACAAATCGGTGTGATACCGGAAATTGGACCATCACATGTCCAATTTGTTGGTAAATCAATGAAATATTGCAGAAAAATTGGATGATGTTCAAATTGTTTCGCCCATAATAATTCGATGAATACATGAATGTCCAATCGGTTTTTTGGCGGCAATTTGAAATTATCACCAATTAAATGTTGATGGTAATTGAAATTCGTTTCAATTATCTGCAATTCGAACGATTTTAAATTAACATTTAAATCAAATTGATTGGTGATTCGTCAACTTTTTGATACAATTCGGTTTCTTTCAATAATCCATCATTATTGATTTCCAATGATTGATTCTCGATTTTATAACAGAATTTCTTCGAATTCACATCAATTTTATAGTAATTATCGGTTGTAAAGTCTGGGGAAATCAATAAAGTCTTCGATTTTCCATCATATTTAATTGTACACAAAACAATCTCGTTTTTAATCCATGTAGTCTCAATGTATTCCCTTTAAAAAGCAAACAATATTCAAAATGATTGCCAACTTAACTGGTGTAAATACCCCAAATCCGCCATGATGTACATAACCTCAAATTGACGATGTCCAATTGGATTTTGGATCGATTCCAAAACAGATTGATTCAAATCGAATTCTTCATACACTTTATCTTTAATTTGTACATTCTCCATTGTTTTCACCAAATAATTACGATGATGATTATCATCGAATTGTTGATAATCATCATCATTTGTATAGCAATATATATGGAATTCTGTGGTTTTTTCCGGTAGATTTTCAACATCTAAATGGTATTTTTTATCTAGATCCGTTAAGCAATTTTGTTGATTTTTAAAAAAATCATATTCTGATTTACTGTAACATTTCTGTTGCCACTGGAAATCCTGTTGTTGCCAATTAATTGTCGAATCTAGTCGACATTGGATTCTTGACAATGCACACGCAAAACAAAACAATACGGACCTGTATTTCGCATTAAAATGATGAATTACTCACCTAACCTTGAAATTAGTCACATCATCAGGACATTGATAAATTCCGGTATATTTCTGTGATTTTTCGTGATTATTATCATCAATCATTGTTTTTTGGTGCAACAACAATCACAACAATGAAGTTGGGTGTAGGCGCAAATTTTTTCAAATCAATCCAACGATAACGCCAACATAAGCGCACGAAAATCCCTAAAAAACAAACAATTCCAAGTGATTCATATTCAGAACCGGTTTTGTTTTGTGTGTGTTATCAGTAAAATTCCACAATTGTGATAAGCCTTATATTTTTTTTGGTGCCCCTCTTTTAAAAGTGTTGTTTATAATACGAATATTTGGTGTGAATTCAACATTAATTGTTTGTTAATTTTTTAGGTTATGTTACGGTAGAGGTGTTGTTGTTTGTACGAAAATGCCGCACCAAGAAGAATTGCCGTTACAAGAGCGCCGCACTCGGTATTTCCGCAGTATTTTCGATAAAGTTTGTATAATTTCCAAATCGACTACCACCAAAAATAAACTAATTAATCCAAATATTTTCTATAGTACGATCGAAATCATGATGGTTTTTTGAATGTTCGCGAATTAAATGATATGATCGAAAGTCGTGAATATGATAATGATATACCTGAATATGTTGTTGCACGTATCCATCAATTGTCTGATAAGAATGGTGATCAAATGATTGATTTAAATGAATTCATCGATATGATAACACATCCGGATTTACAACATATATTTGGACATTATATGAATCGTTATATACAGATAATAATACCAGGACGACGAATTGATTTTGGTACAACTGTACCAGATGGTTTATATGAAGATCAATATTCATGTTATCCACCAGCTGTTGGAATGATTATTCTATCAATTATTGAAATTATCTTTTTTTGTATTGATGAAATAATTGAAACCGATTCAACAAGATCGGCAAGTGGACCGGTTGCGGAATTATTCATTTATGATCCACATAAACGCTATGAAATTTGGCGTTATCTAACGTACATGTTCGTACATGTTGGGTAAGTATGCCGTACGATTCAAGGATCTAGGCACAAGAATCTTTTGCCAACGGTAAAGAGAGTGGAACCCCCCTTTTCCCCCTGTGTACCCAGATCGTTGAATCGTACGGTATTTCTAATTAATTCTGAACACTTAAGTAATTATAACGAATTTTGTAGTGTTTTCCATTTATTTGTTAATCTATTGGTGCAGATTTTATTAGGCATACCGTTAGAGATGGTACATAAATGGTGGCGTGTTTTAACGATTTATTTAGCTGGAGTTATAGCCGGCTCATTAGCCACTTCAATCACGGATCCCAGTGTGAAATTAGCTGGTGCTAGCGGTGGTGTTTACTCGTTAATCACCGCCCATATTGCCACAATTATCATGGTAACTAATCTAATCATTAATTAAGTTTCGTTTATAATTGTTAACGAATTTGAAGAATTGGAAAGAAATGGCGTATCCAGCTGTGCAATTATTGATATTTCTAATTGTAACCGCTTCGGATATTGGTACAGCAATTTATAATCGTTATGTATTGGATAATGATGAACATATTGGATATGCTGCACATTTCGCTGGTGCAATTGCTGGTTTATTAGTTGGTATCAATGTTTTACGTAATTTAGAAATAACAACACATGAACGTATTATATGGTGGACATCAATCATTATTTTCTGTTTATTTATGACAATTGGTATTGTGTGGAATTTAGTATGGCCATCATATTTCCAAAGTACTTAAAATCAACATCAACACATCAGTACAAAAGTATTATTTTTATATTATTATTATTATTATAATTATTAACGATTAGTAAAGGATAAAATGGTGATATTTTCTTAAAGTAATGGATAATTTAACATAACATCCTGTCTAGCCAATTCCAATAACATTGGATCATCAAAGAATTTATTAATGGAAACATCCTGACTTAATCCTTTACGTCGTCGTGTTTTTATCATAAATTCTCTAGCTAGATGTGTAGCCGGTTGTGGTTCTAATGGACGTATCACAATACTTTTGTCTAATGGATCGCCTGGCACAATTTGCCAATGATGGAATACGGATAAACAAAATGCTTGTCCTTGTGTATGTGTACGTAGATCTGTTTCAAAACCGAAACTATCAATTGCCGGTATGAATGCTTTAATTGTATATAATGGTGAACCAGGTACTGGTGCATCTTGTGTAACATGTCCACGACGTTTTGCCAATACTGTATAAACAGCTGATACACAATCAGCTGGTGCTTGTACTTCAACAAACAAATACGGCTCCATTAATCTAGGTGTTGCCATTAGAAATGCTGAATAAACAACACGACGTGCTGTTGGTATAATTTGACCACCACCACGATGTAATGGTTCATTAGCAATGACAGCATCTAAAATTTTAAATTTCGTATTACGTATCGGTTCCTCACATAATGGTCCTTCACGTGTGCCCCATTGGAAACCTTGTACAATTGAATCTTTCACCGAATTCAATAAACTCTTATCAACCTCTGATGGTAATGTATCATCAACTAATATATTTGGACCGGTATTATCAGGTCCAAATGCCCATATACTACGTGCCGCCAACAAATCCCAATCGTATTTCGTTTGAAAGAATTCACCTAATTTCTTTTTGTTCCATTGTATTTGTACATTCTCATTCTCAATATCTTCAGCTAAACCTTTCTCTAATGGTTCAGCGATCATTGTTAATTTATTCTTTTTGTTTGGTGTTTCAGCGAAACATTTCAAACTGGATGTTTCAACAACAGTTTCACAGAATGCCACAACAGGATCAGCTACTTTTATATCGATTTCTGAATACATTTTCCTCAAATCATGCATGACACAATCCAAATATAATTCACCAGTACCTAAAATTATATGTTCACCACTTTCTTCAACTTTTGTCGTTAATAACGGATACGATTTGTTCACTTTCCGTAAGCCATCTAACATTTTTGGTAATTCTGATGGATTTACTGGTTCGACAGCAATTTTAATGATACTTTGTGTGTTGAATTTCAATGGACGAAATATATAAAGATCATCACCAATTGCCAGATCGGTAATTGTTGCTGTTTTAACAATTGATTGATCGATACCTTCGATTAACACCCAATTACCAGCCGGTACACGATTCAATTCGATTTTATAACGCGATTCATAGATCCATAAACGACCAATTGTTAAAATACGTGAATCTTCTTCATCTTGCAACGTATAATTCTCACCTAATATACGTACTTCACTGCCAGCATGCAATGTACCACTCATAACACGTCCTAATACTTGAAAGAATGTACATTCATCAGTTGGATACATTTTCGTACTATGCACCATTAATAAACCATCTTGATTGCAATGGATCATATCATCATAGTTTTTACTATGATTTGGACCGGTATAAATATGATCGATTTTCTTTTTAGCATTATTTAACGGTGATAAAATATGTTCGATACACATATTAACAAAACCACTAAAATCACATAAGAAACGATTACATACTAAACGTAATAATGGACGTATATTTAATTTCATCTCATTCTTCGTTAATTTAATATTTAACTCATCTAACACATCCAATAATGTTGTATCAACATCACCAACAACTTGTGCAAATATTTTATATAACGGCTCCAATATGAATTCAACAAAACTACGCTGTGCTGAATTATGTGGTGCTTTCTTTGTAAATTTCCTAGTTTTATTATTAAAATAGATATCGCCCCATAAACGTTTTGCAAATTCATCAATATTGACATCACCATAATATTGATAATATAAATTAGCAAATGATTTCAATGTAAAACATACACCGTATTGGGAACTAGCAAAACAAACATTACCCAATATTGGTGATACAATTTGTGGATTATCATCTGAATACAATGTTAATAAACCATTGATTTCTTCAACAATATGCCGTAATTTATAATAAGCATCTTGCGGTGGTAATTTCAATTCCAATATTAATCGATCAATTTTATTAATACAAACAGTAATTTGCATTTGTTCTTGTACAGCATGTTTTAATAAACGTTCAGTATTCAACATAACACCTTCAGCAGCATCGACAAATAAAACAATACCATCACACAAACGCATAGCGGCTGTTACTTCATCCGAAAAATTCACATGTCCTGGTGTATCGAAAATATTCATTAAATAACTTTTATTACGTATATCCTGTAATATTAATGTGATCGGTATTGATTTAATTGAACAACCACGTTCTTGTTCTGTAAATAATATATCGGTGTAACGTAATGGTTTCTCATCATTATCTTGATATTGTTGGTGTGTTTGTCGTATTAAACAATCAACAAATGTTGTTTTGCCATGATGTAAATGACCAATTAAAGCCACATTACGTATCAATGACGTATTATCCATCATATCCGCTAAGAATCTACAAAAAAAAACATGATTGATTAACAACGAAATTTTGTTGAATGCCCACCCCCCAAAATCATTACTCCATATTGTAGTTGGTTTCTGGTAGATCTTGTTCTTTCAATTGGAACTTCTTTTTTTTCACAGGTTCAATTAGTGGTACATCTAATGGTTGGGCATCTTCTTCTTGGACGATTGTCTCCACATCGGGCCCATAAACTTGTACAGCTGATGGATAGTATTGTTTGTCCTCATGTAGAACGATAGCCATCGGTTGTGGTTCATTGTCCTCCATTTGTTCATCCTAAAATTACAGTTTTTTTTTTCCAAACGAATTTGTGTGAACATTTTTATCAACGTACATCGTAATCGCGTGGTTCTTCATCGTCGTGTTGACCAGTTTCTTCTTCATCATCATCATCACTATCCAATTCTGGACCGATATAATTACCGAATTCATCATACAAATCAGCATCCATCCTCGTAAAATCGATGATTTCCACACGAATTTCCACTGTTTTCACACCGAATTCTCGTAATCACAAACGAACAGCAACGTTACGCAAAAAGTAAGGTTAGTTTACAAACCGATACTTGACAATTACCAACTCCATCAACGTAAAATCACCAAATCACTAAGGCTGACCAACAACAGATGTCGCTGTAAATCATCAAGAAATTATCCCAATTAGGCTAGTTTTCTCGTGTTTCCACCCATATCTCTAATTAATTTCAATTGTTTCCCCATCAAAATACACACAAATATGTGTTTTTTTTTGTTGTTGCTTAATTACCACAAATGCAATGCTATTGTATTTCGGGATTATTTTTGTAAAATAGAATCGAGTTATCATTGATGTGCCTTCAATTGTTCCATTTATTTATTTGTTAATTTATGCCGTATTGTTCATTAATAAATTTTCGATGATGTTTAATAATAAACAAATTCGGGCCAAGGTTATTTTCGGTCAAGTAACCGTTTTGTTGTCGCTTAGCGACTGTCTATTGTTGCCACTATCAATTCAAGGCCGAAATGGTAAGTAGTTTTCTTGTGCATGTGTGAGTGTGTGTTGAAAAACAGGGAGATATTCAACAAAAAACCTCCTAAACTACAACTCCGCCTATATGCTGCTAGTGATTTGTTGTTGAAATTTGAGGCGTGGTTATCTTGTTGATGATTGGTGTTGATGGCAGTGTAGGTTGAGGTTTCAATTGTATAACACGCCTATTTGGCCGATGTGATTGGTTAATAGAAAAGGGGCATGTTGTGGATTCTTGAACCGATTGTTGTAATTAATTTTTAATTAATTGGAGCGATTCGAGTGTTTTTAAATAAATTAATGGAATTATATGGAAAAGGACATTTGATTTCCATAGATATTTCCATGATGTTACCATCAATTGCTGAATAATTGTTGATAACTTGTTTTCGATCTATAGTTGGCTTTGTAATTCAACAAATGAATGTAATTATTATTGAATTAGTAGCAAGCGATTCGGTACAATTATTGAAATTGTTGCATTTATTCAATTTTAAATCGAATTTAACGAAATTTTGTAATCTTCGGCAAAAAATCAATTCAGTTTCTATAATTACAGTTAATCTGTGTAACTGTTTTGTATTGTTTTTTTTATTTGAAAATTGTTGTACTGTAGCTATCTAGATGGCAATCGTAATAATAATAATTGTTATTGTTATGGTTTTTAGTAGGCTGTGGTTTGAGGTTAGGTTTCCGGCAAAATATGGCAACACTGTACACAGTTTCTATTTGACTGTGTATGTGTGAATCATACCTATCTCTATCCATTCCAACTAAATGTCAATACTATCATGATCTCCTTCTAACCGATGCAAATTTGAATAGTTTATCTCTGTTTTTCGTGTTGAATTTTGTCGAAGTCTAATGTTTTTAAAAAGTCTATTTCTGGAACAACGAGGCGAAACAAACGACAAACGTCGCCAAGATTGCTTGATTTATTTGGAAATTCTAGAGAATACACACAGCAGGGTTGGTTGGTTGGAAGGGGGTTGTTTTCCCCCAAAAAAATAACTAATCTTATTAAGAAAAATTTTTAATAAAAAAACTTGTAAAATAATTTACAATTTCGTTGATGGATGATTATTATAATTACAATTATTATCAATTAATTAATTAATTATCTATCTAAATAGTAGTGAATATAATTACAAAGATAATTAATTTTTAAAAACGGAAACAAATAATTTAACAAAATTTTCAATAATATCAACGTTTACAATAATTGTGGACAAATTCATTCATTCATACTTTTTTTTTGCTTCTCTCGCGATATTCTATTCAAAAATACCAAGAAAACATTACCAACTTAACAAAAATTATTAACAAATACAATTAAAAAAAGAAACAAATTAATGCTGATGATGATGATGAAATTAAATCATAAACAAAAAAAAACAATCGTCAATTTTCTTTTAAATTCGCCACGATCTTCTTCTGATTTTGACTTAAACTTTGCAAATATTTCTCGTATTGTAAGAGGGGTGCTTGATTTAAATTCAACCAGTTTTGTTGTTGTTGTTCGATATGTTTCAACAACATCGCATGTTGTAAAGCTTGTATATTGGCAGTCGCATTATTATTATTATTATTATGATTGTTATTATGATTATTATTATTATTATGATTATTATTGGAATTAGTGGTAGTTGTGGTAGGAACATCACCACCGCTTGTTGTAATAAAACAAGATGGATTAAAATTGAAACTAGCCGTTAATTGTGCCAAATTTTGTAAATTATATTTCTCTAATAATAATTGATTTGTATTCAACAATTTATTATTATTATTATTATTATTATTATTATTATTATTATTATTACTATTAGCAACACTGTTGGTAATTTGACTAGATTTTGATGTTGTTGTTGTTGTAGTTATTATTGTTGAACTATTATTATTAGGTGATAAACTTTTTGCTTTTATTCGGTTTTGATATTGTGGTGGATCTTTTTGTAATGTTGGTAATGGTGGTGATAATAATTTTGGTGATAATAAGACATTCTTTTTCATATCAACAAAATTCGTTAATTGTTGTTTCTTATCAATTGAAACCGTATAATTTAAACCAAGACTAGATGAATGCATTGTTGCTGTTGTTAAAGGGGTTGTTGTTATTGTTGTTGTTGTTGTTGAAAGTAAAGGGGTAGAGTTTTTTGATTGTTTCTCCATTTCTAATTTCGATTTTTTATTGTGTAATTGCGATGCAATTTCTAAAATTTTACGTTTTGCACCACCACTACTATTATTATTATTACTATTATTATTATTATTATTATTATTATTATTATTATTATTATTATTATTAGTAGTAGTAGTAGTAGTAGTAGTAGTAGTAGTAGTAGTAGTAGTACAAGTAGTAGTAGTAGTATCATTAATACCATTCGAGTGTGAATTATTTGATTCGCTATTGGTTAAATCTAGAGGGCTTGTTTTTTCACCTTGATTATTATTGGGGGTGCTGTCTGTGCGTTTTTTGATCGATTCTTCAAAGATTTTTTGAAAACTTTGTATCGGTTTCCGTGTTGTTGTACCACTATCTTTCGTAGGGGTTGTTTGATTGTTATTATCATTAGTGGGTGATTCGATTTTTTGATTTTTATTATCATTATTATCATTATTATTATTATTATTATTATTATTGTTGTTAGTATTATCTGGTATTTTTAATATTTCAATATAATTCTTTACTGGTGGTAGTATTGATGGGGGTGTTCTGGAATTATTCTCACCCTCATTTAATGTTATTGACAATGATGATGGTATATTTAATTTACAATTATCAATTATTGAACGTAAATCTGTTGTTGTTGTTATTGGGGGTGTTGTTGTTGTTGATGGACAATTAAGGGTTGTTGTTGGTTTTGATGTTGTTTGTTCAACAATTTTCGTTAAATTTGTAACATTTTGATTAATATTACTAACAATTTGTCGTATTGTTGGATTTTGTATGGTTTTTGGTTGAATTAAAATTTTCATTGGTTTTGTTGTTGTTGTTGTTGTTAAATTCTTTTGTTTTTTATCATTTTTCATAGGACTAGAATTTTTACGTTTTTGTGAAGTTGTTGTTGTTGTTGTTGTTGTTACAATTGGAGAAGTTGTTATTGTTGTTGTAGTTAATAAAGATTTTGTTACCGTTAACGTTGACGCAATTGCCGATGTTTTTTTGATTGTTGACAACACTAATGTATTACGTGCTGTTAATTCGATTGATTTTAAAAAATTCGATTTCTCTAAATCTTCATCACGTTCTTTTTCCAATTTTTTTATAATTTCACCACCACTATTATCACCTTTTTTTTATTATTATCATCATCAACATCACCATTATTATTATTATTATTATTATTATTATTATTATTATTATTATTATTATTATTATTATTATTATTGTTGTTGTTAGGAACTGTATTTGTTTGTACTTTATTATTTGTTGTATTTTTATCAATATCCTGGCTATCTTGATTGGATTTAATCTTCTCAGTTTTTGTAATTTTTTCACTATTATCACTTTGATTTATTGTTAATTTTGTTAAAATTTCATTATTTCTATTATTATGATTATGATTATTATTATGATTATGTTTATTATTATCATCAACAGTTTTCTTTTTAACATTCACTTTATTTTCGTCTTGTTGTTGCCTTTCATTCTTATCACTATTTGTTATTTCTTTTTCGTTATTGTTATCACTGATTGTTTTATTATCTGATTCACCTGTATTATTATTATTATTATTATTATTTTTCACTAGAGTTGGCACATTATTTTCATTCTTTATTATTTCCACTTTTCCTTTCTTCTTATCATCACTAAATGTTGTTTTATTGATGTCTTTTTCAATTTTAATTTGTTGTTGTTGTTGTTTTTGTTGTTGTTGTTTATGGATTGTTTCAATTTTCTTTAAATTATGTTTACTAACACGTGATTTTTCACTATTTCTCACTTTAACACGTGTAACACTCGATTTAGTTGTTGTTTTATTAGTTGTTGTTGATCCTGTTGTTGTTGTTGTTGTTAATGGTATTTCTGGTATTATTGTCTTCCCATCAAAATAATCAAAACGTTCTGATAATTTATTAATATCAGTGATACGAAAGAAGAATTTCATTGGTTCATTCTAGAATTTTTCATAACAAATAGAAAATAAATTAAACAAAACAACAAAATTACAATTTTTAAAATTTTTAAAATCAGTGCCGAACCGAGAATGGGGAGCTACAGGGGCACCTGCCCCGGACAGGTGCGGTTATAAATTTGAATGTTTATAGATAAACATAGACTCAAAAACGGACTCCTGTAACTCATGTTTGCCCAGGGAGCAATGTATCCCAGGTCCGGCTCTGTTTAAAATGCCGGCTGTCATCATTGTCAAACAAACGAACTACTGGCAACAACGCTGCCATCAAATTCCATAGCTCACCACATTATAATAATGCGATGTGTTTAGCGTACGGCGCGTACTGACTAATGAGCGTCCACCTTAATATTCACAATTATTATGCCACAATTTAAACGAATCTTAATTTATACAGGTTGTTTTCTTCCAATATACACCTATATATATTTAAATTTGCAATTTCTCACTTATTTATGAATGAAAATTAAAACAAACTCACTCAGGATTTATTCGTAAAAAATTCGTTACAAATCAATTTACGATATCAGGGAAAAAACGAAAATTACGTATATTAAGAGAAAACATTCTGTATACAACAGATGTTGGTCTTTCTATCTAGAAACATTGGAACAACTAGAAGCAATGAAACGACAGTCTTATAATTTGCACGTGTTAGAAAGAGATATAACAAAGATGGTTGGTTACTAAAGCCGAGTTCGCTTTGCACGCTTTCTGTGCATACAAATAGTTTAAAAATCTCCCGATTTGGCGCTGTAAATGCCAAACAGTCGCTTTCATGATGTCGTCGATAACGCCAACAGTTCCTCTGAAATCTGTCAGAAAATGGCTTCGGCGCTAGAATACCAAAGTGAACGGTCGAAAGTTTCATCTGCAAAGCGTTGGCGCTGAAAGTGCGAAAGCATGCAATACAAACACGGCCTAATTGTTACGACTTATCTCTTTTCAGCACGTGCACATTATAATGCTGTTTCATTTCATCTATTTTCTCAAATGTTTCTAGATGAGTTGGCCGATCCTGTATATACCTAGAATATCATCAAAAAAAAAACAAACAAACAAACAAAACTCACCCTTTTCCATGAATAAATATAACCAATATCGATTAATGTATAATGATCAGGTAATGGTACTCGTTTATATAAAATATCAATCTGTAGAAAATTACATAATTAGTAAAAATTTGTAATTAACGCAAATTTTTTATAATCACTTACATGAAATAAATTCGTATCAACATTATATTTATTACATACAAATTTTTTCAATACTTCAATACGACACATTCCCGGACATTGCAAATAACGTTTCATTTGATTATCATGATGATGATGATGATGATTATCATTTTTGATATTTTTTATATCATTAATTATTGATGGTACTTTGATAGCATCAGGTGATGAATCATCACTATAAAAATCATCAAAACAAAAAAAAAACAACGAAATTAACAAATTTATCATCATTGCATCATAATGATGATGATGAACAAAACGAAGAAATACCGCTTACTTGATAATTTCTTATAGACATACAGGCATGGCCTTTTCATCTAGAAACACTGCAACATCTAAGAAGAAATGAAACAGACTCTTATGATCTTACACACGTAGCTAATAGATAAAAAGAGACGTAGAGAAGATGGGCGGTTACTAATTTTTTACTATCTCTTTTCAGCACGTGCACATTTTAATGTTGTTTCATCTCTTCTACTATCTCAAATGTTTCCATAGATGAGTTGGCCAAACCGGGCCCTGTATGTATGAAAATTCAACATATCTAGATATCTAGATTGTTAGTTTTTATTTGTTTTGTTTTTTTCTCTCTATAATAAAATCAAGATAGCTGTGATTATGAAGTGTTTACGCTTCATAGCCTACTTCTACTTATAAACATTTGTTAATTTCAATCATCCGTTATTAATTAATGTATCGTAAAGTTTCATTAAGTAATTAATAAATCGGCCATTTTTCTTCCACAGCTATCTAGATTTGTTGTCGTTATTTTTGTATTGGTCGCTTTTTGCTGCTGCATACCTGTACATATCAGATATGTTTAAAGAGCTAATTAATTGCCAAATTAATTAATCGTAACAGTGATTTATGCAAAAATAAGGTTTTGGAGAAAAAAATTAAAAATTAAAAATTCGTCCATCCCCTTTATAATTATTGATTTTATTGATTTTAAACATAAATCAAATTACCATTGTTGTCCAATGTCTATCTATCTCGATCACGCGCGCATACTCTCATCTCTCTCTTTAGTTTCGTACTAATTACCGGAACATTCAACCCTCTATACTTCTACCCTTAATTTTAGTCAAGTTTCTCAGTGAAATTTCAACTAAATATACCTCTCTACCCCAAACCAACCACCCTCTTGCTATTCTCGTTTCTACTGCAACTACCACCACCACTAGATCGACAACCTGTTGTGAAATGACACAAAAACGGAAAATTTCAGATAGAATAGTAAAAACAACCCCCTCTATATATTTTACAAAAAATATCACCAACACATTTGATTTTTATATAATTTAATTTTTAAAAAAAAAGAAGCCTACTCCTCTTGTGATTAAATAAAAATCGATACTGATCGTATAAATAATTTCTAGGTATGTACTACTATCTACAATATTACGGGGGTGGTTAATGTGTGGTGGTAGTAGTGGTAAATATCAAGTTTTTATGTCGATATGTGCACGCGTCGAGATTTCGAGGGTTGTTGTACTGTGTTGTCGTATCAAATCTAGTTGGCTTGGTTACCAAGCCAACTCTGATCCGATGATCATGACGATGATGATGATGATGATGGTAGAAGAAGAATTACACACACAAACACACAAAAAAAGATTTCTTATAAAAATCAATCAACAAAATAGAAAATAGATCAAATTAATAATAAACCATCCCCCCCCTATCTATCTCTATCTAACTCTCCATTTTCACCCAATAAAAAAAAATTGCACCTAAAAAGAGAATAATGAAGAGGCAGCAACTTGATCCTATATTGGAATTTTATCCAAAAACCAATGCGAAATATCATTAAAGTAATCACAGAAAAGAGAGAGAATGATAGATTATGTATAAAAAGGGTAGGTTTTTTTTTTGGGTGGAAATTACATTTGCACCCCCTTTCTAATATTTGGAAAATTTGTCAAAATATTTCGACGAGGAAAAAATCAAGTAAACTGGTCGAATAGATAAAGATAGATAGATATTAGAAATAATGATAATAAACAAAGATGTAATGATATTGAGGGTAGACATACGTATATACACACACACACACACACACACACACATACACAAATAACAAAACACCGTCGGAACTATTACGACACGTTTCCCCAAACAGCTGTTTCAAGTTTCACGCTTGGCAAACAACACGGATCGAGAGAGAGAAATAATTGGGAATGTTCTTTATATTTGTACCTCACATATAGCTTGCTATCGTCTATCTTTTGCTCAGAAATCTATCTTTATTCAATTATTATAGGTAGAAAACTTACCTGATATATTCAATTGATAAACTGATAGCATCTTGTGGATTGAAAATTGTACGTTCTGTATCTTCACCCCTTTCTTCTGGTGTTGTTTTCATTAATAATTCGGGATGTTGTCGATAAAATTGTTTACGATATAACATTTCTTTTATAAACAATTCCGGTACTAATTTATAAACAATATCTTGAAGGGTTTTATCTAATCTAAAAAAAAAAGCAAAACAAAACAAAACAAAAATTAACCACCAAATTGACCAGATTTAAATCGAATCGAATTTTTATGGAATTAAGCGCAGTTTTTGCGTTACGCATGCGTTTATGGTAGAATAGCAAAACTTTACTTACTTTAAACATGGCTTAGCCTTGTTGATAATCACTTCACATACGGGACAGTAACAATTTTCTTGTAAGAATTTTATAATGCAACTACGACAAACTGTAAATAAATAAATAAATAAATAAATAAATGGGTCATTTATAGATTGATATTTTTTAATTAGCTAGAAGAGAAGAATAGACTAACACGAATGCAGACATTCAGATATGGTGGTGGCGTCGATCAGATACCCCTTGCATAGATAACAGGTCAAATAGGAGTTTATCTCAACCAACTTGATCTTCTCGTGTTTTCGTGCTGTCTCCATATTCTTGTAACAATTTCCAAACAATCACACTTCTATATCTATCCTTGTCGTTTGACACACTATAACAACAACAACAAAAAAACAATACAATAAAATATACAGGACGTCCAGAAATTATTTCAATTATAATAGAATCAAGTTGGCGATATCGTGAATGACGTCACGAGAAAATGGCGGCACACTTACACCGAATTGATTGCATGCCACCACTACCACCCTCTGTAAATTGAAACCAAAAGAGATAGAATATAACAATACAACCCTCTCACATATATGTATGTATATACATATATCCAACCACTTAACTCTTAATAATTTATTTCTTCATTATTCTAACTTTGACAATTTGATTAGAAATGTCATGATTATTGCAATAATAACCACTAGATGGCGCTTCAAATTAATTACAAATTACCTATGGTATAAAATCGAGATATTTTCAAATCGCCCTCCCACAAAAACCTGAAACAATGACTCATCTTCTCACTATCCCCCCGCTATTTCCAATATATGTCTTCTATCTTTATCTATTTCGTTATATTTCTAATTTTGTATCTTTGTCCTATTTTCAATTATTACTATAGCATAGCCTACGATTTCACCAATAATTCCACCCCCTGTGAGTGAGAGAGAGTCAACAAGTGTCGGTCGAAACCTGTATGTGTGTGGCGACTTCAACGACAGACATCCATCTGAACCGGAAATATTTAAACAATAATTATTTCAATTGTCAACAATTATTCCACTAAAGAACAAAACCTCCATTTGATTCGTGTACTGTGTTTTTTTTTTGTTTAATAATAATAATAATAATAATAAAACAAAAGAAAATTGTCCAACGGCCAGGTGGTAATTTCCACCCTTCGTATTATATCTATCTTTGTTTATTCTATTTTGTAATTAAATAATTTATCAAAAATTAGGTTATGATGGTATAAGAAATTTTAGGGAAATTAACCTCCACCATCAGATGGCGACATGATCTATTAAAGAGTTTGTCTTTGTCTTTCTTTGAATAGATACGTATATTCTATCTCTTTTATTTTGGTAAATAATAATAATAATAATAAAAAAATTATAATTTGAAGATTGCGATCTAATTTAATCTTATTTCAATGGTGGTACTTATTTAAATGAGATTTTGACAAGATTTAACAAAAACCATATTGGGAAATTTTCCAACGGCTACACGATTTGTACGTATTTTTCCAACTAAATACCTTTTCCTGGAAATTATTTATATACAAAGTTGTGCGTCTTTGTGTGTGTGTGTGTGTATTAGTAGTGAGGCTGAAGGGTGGCCACTTTCTGTTAATGGCACTTTAAATATTACCCACCAAACGACCCTTTTTCCTTTCTTTTCCATCTCTTTTCAACCACAATCTATTTATTGTATTCTCTCTAATTTACCTCATTTTTTTTCGATGATTATCATTCTTATTATTATTATTATTATTATTATTGTTATTATTATTATTTAAATTTATAAATCTCGAATCATACGATGGCCCCACCTTACTAATTATAAATTAGACACGAGAAATTGCACCATCATCACCACCTTTTATGGTAACGGTAACCAAAAAAAATAAATAAATAGATAAAGGGGATGATTTATTTTAATGATAATTAATATTAACAACAAATAAAGGTGGCTGTGATAAAGTGGCAAAAAAAACAAATGGAATAGCTTCATCATTATTATTATTATTATTATTATTATTCTCACCACTTATGAGTGTGAGACAACTCTAACCGCTTTCTCCAATAATAATAATAATAATAATAATAATAATAATACTAGGAATTTATTTATTTATTTACAAGGGACATTTGGGGGTAGTATTTTATTATTACCCTGTTGGCCTTGAGAAATTTCACATTTTTTTAAGTTAGAAAAATTGTTATACAAAAATAATCGTAGTTGTATAGTTACCATTAAAATCACCCTTATTTTACTATCATCATCTTTGTCTAACATTATCTATGTATCTATGTCTATCTTTATTTGTACTTCTATATATACATATATACACATATATATATATTTATATATACATATATAGAGAGAAAGAGAAAGAAAAGTACAGTTGTTATTAGAAAAATTCAACATATTCTCCTTTATATACGTATTACGTCGTTGTATATAAGTACGTGTATATAATAGAATAAGAGGATAGATAGAGATGGATATAGAAATAAGTCACGTGATCTCTCCCCGCCATTATCTCTATCTAAACAGACTTGTACATAACTGTTCAACTGTTTATATTTTTCATTTATTTATTATCATTATTATTATTATTATTATTATCAATAATAATAATAGTAATAATAATAATAAATGAGTGCGAGAGGGTGAAAGGAGGCAAATCAAAATTCCCCCAGAAAACAGTACTATTCTACCAATTATTTACACCGGTAAATCATCAATTTCTAAATAAATTAACATTTTCAAATTAAATTTAATTAATCAAAACTTACCCGATTATAATATGTGTTGGGATTAATTAATTAATTAAATTAGTTAATTTCTCTTCAAATATTCCACCTTATAACCAACAAAAAAAATTTATGTTTAATAACAAAACAACTTTCTGTCATTCTCGGCATAGCCAACTACAACAACAATTCGAAATTTGTTCCAATATTTGTGTAACAGTAAAAACAAAAGAAATCATCATGTACATAGAAAAAAATCACTTATATACTTCATACAGAGAGGGTGGTTATATACTTGGATGAGTATGTATGTATGTATATATAAATGGGAGGGGGGGGGGAATTCGCGCGATATTCACCTCTATCAACACTATCTAACCGTTCACATAACCTCAACTATTTAATTATTATTTTTCATGTTTATTATAAAATCGTGCTTTATTTAAATACGGACACACTGTATATATAAGTATATATACCACTATATACATACACTAACACACATTTATATACAAATCTTCATTTGTTTTTCTTATTTATATATTTATCCATTTATATATTGATCAATTTATTTGTTTGTTTAAGACAATTGTTAATTGTTTTATTTAATTTTGGGCTATAATTAGTGGGGGGAAAAAAAACAAATTTCAAATTGGCAACAATTGAACGCACACCAGAGCACACTACGATCTCACTCGACAGACTGATGCGTTTTACTTTTGTACACAGCTGGCTCTATACACACACAAACACACACGTAGAAATATACACAAAGAGAGAGAGAGAGAGAGAGAAAGCCGGCCATTATATACAAACAATATACATAACCTTATATACTAGCTGTATATAGATATATAACGATCTGTACAAAAAAGAGAGGTTATGTATTTATTTGCCTCCCCTTATATACTTATTTTACAACACAGTCAGACTGTTTCTACCGGCTTATCACACCATCTCACTCTACACTAACATCATCCAATATACATCCATCTCTCTTTGATTATATTTATATATTTATCTACGTATATATACTTGGATATATATGTGTTTGTATATAAAGAGGAGATTTGTGTGTGTGTGTGTGTGTGTGTGTGTTCGATGTGAGAGCAGTTCGTTCGTTCGGACGGCTTTTGTGGAATAACGAGTACAGCAAAGAGAGGCACACACACACACACACTCATATACCAAAAACCGATTGCTTTACATTGCCGCTTGTGCAGTTTGCTAAATTTCGCACAATATTCATTTGTTTTTTATTATTATTTATTATTATCATCATCATAATAATAATAATAATAATAAAAGAAATGTGACAAAATATCCAATTACCCATGAATGATGATGTCATTACTACTGATTCAACAAAAACATAACCTATAGTAGTGATGTCATATACGCAATCATCCAATCAGAATTGTTGATTTTTTGATTGATATATTCAATTGTTTTGATTATGTAGATCGAATATAGGTACCTTGATTTTTATGTTTTTTTTCTGTTTTTGTTTTAAACAATTAAATAGAAATAAATTTAGAGAAGGATAGATGTAGTTACGTGTGTGTATAGACAGCTATAAAATGAATTATGCATGAATGGATGGATGGAAGAAAAACACATACGAACAAATAAAACAAAACAACACAGTAGACGCACGATATTTACATACATACAACAATTTTTTTATCTAATAGTTTTTGTATTAATTACAACAACAACAACAACAATAACAAAACAATGGAATATCATGGCATACTTTAATTGATTGTGATATAAATAAAGAAAACGAAAACGTTAACATCAAAGCAGGCGATTTCCTCTCCTATAAACATAAAACGATCAAGACTGTTTAGAAAGAGATATGTCTATTGTAAAGGAATGTGTTAGATAAAGATGATGATAATAATAATAATAATAATAATAATATTAATAATAATCTATAGATATACATAGAAACAATTATATATAGTCTCCCATCTCTTTCTATTCGGATATTCTAAAAATTGAAAAGAGATGGATTATTAAATTTGTGTGGTAAATGTGTGTGTTGTGTTTGTGTGTGTGAGTGAGTGAGAGAGAGAGAGAGATAGTGATAGTATTGAAAGGAGCAGACTTCTCGGGTTACTTTTTAAAATTTATACCCGGCCTTCTTTCAATTGGAATAAATGAAACGTTTTTGAAGGAGAACGAGCGATGTCGTCGTCAATCTACATTTATCCTTTTCTAATTCCCATCTATATTTTTTATTTTGTTGAAATCCAACAACAATTACCAATTTAGATAGAGATAGATAGAGTCGGAAGGGCTACCTTGACTTAACAACAACAACAGGTCTGTAAATTAAAATCACTTATTTAATTAACATAAAACAACAACAAAAAAAAACAAAAAGACAGAGATGGAAATATGGTGGTGGCGGTGGTTATAATCCTCAAAAAAAAAGGATTGTGATAACATCATCATCCATAATTCATCTCTTAATTAATTGTCTGGTTTGTGTCTGTCAAATTGTCGTTGTTTATTTATTAAACAATCTCTCTCTCTCTCTCTCTCTCTCTGTCTCTGTCTCTAGAGATTTGTCTCCATATTTCGGAACGATTTTCGTCAAATTTCCAATGGTTTCGTCTTGGACGACTTCCGCTCTTGTTTTTTTCTTCTATCTATCTATCTATCTATCTCTGTCTAGTTTCTATATCCAACAATAATATTCCAATCGGAAACAGCTGACATCACTTTTCCATATAAATACAATGCGATAGAATGAGATAGATGATAGAGAGAGAGAGAGAATTCTGCCCTATACACTCATCGCCCTAAGGGCTTTAACAACCAGGCAAATATAGATAGACAGTACACCCTCATATCTACTAACACACACACACACACACACACACACTCATACACAAATAGAAAATCACAAGAAAATCGAATCGAAATCTAATCGAATAGATGGCTATGCACAAAACAATAACACTTTCAAATGGTGACTTGATATTATTAAAAATTTACAAACCTAACAAGACAGAGATAGCAAATCACACATTTTATTAGATTTGAAAAAGGATAGACATAGAGTTTGTTGTTCGATTCAAAACCTACTAGGATAGATAGATACGATTAACAATCTACCTGGTTATATACTTTCCGACTTATATACTTTCAGTATATAGGTAATTGAATCGAATGCCACCAGGGGGCGTTCTATCAAAAATCTAGTAATTTTTCGTGTATCACAGTTGGTAATCGATATAAAAACAAAAGAAATTCAAATTGATTGCACAATATTGGATTGATTACGATTTTTAAAGGGGGTTGTTATTGTAATATTGAGAGGGTAAATAAAAAAGTCCGATAGGTTAATTAATAAAAACGATTTATTGAAATTGACCCAGATTTGTGTGTGTGTGTGCAATGAACAACAATCAACAGTTGGTTGAACGAAAATGGCAAAAAAATTGTTAAACATTCGTACAAATAGGGGTGAAAGGGGTGAATTCAACCACATTTTCCGAAAGAGAATGATTCGATTTCTATCTCACTCTCTCTCTCGCACTCTCTATTAAATTTAAAAAAAAACAACAATACACAAAATTTTTGTACATCACATAGATAACAATAATATTATGTAAATGTTATATAAAAAAACAAGTATATAATTATATACGATTGTATATAAGCCAAGAACCCACCTTGTAAATACATAAATAATTACAGGACTCACTCAGACGGCTATATATAGAACAAAAACACACAATTAACAATGTTTACACCGGATTCGAATCGATTTATTTCGCAATTCTGTTGTAATTTTCCCAATTTCGTTCAATATTATTATTATTTCGTATAGAAATTCTATCGAGAATCATTAAATTTCACAAATAATCAATCGAAATCGATAAAATCGCACCAATTTGATTGGATAAAACAATCACAAGGTATGGTGTAAACATACTAATCGCATATAAGCATGTAACCCCTAGCATTTTATCTCGTTAACGATGCCAATTTATTTTCCAATAGAGAACCATCTCTACATCAATTAGAACGAGTGAAGTATATACGAATTTGTATAGATCAAACAAAGATAAATGGCGAAACAAGTGAAATCATAGGATTGTTGATGTTTAGGAAGTTTTTTTCTTGTATAGCATAGCTGACTGAATTTCATTCGCTCTATCCCATAGAATTCATACATTACGTCATCTTATATTGGAAATGTTTATACCGTGCGTGTGTGTATGTGTCTATAATAAACGAGTCAAGTGAGCTGTGACATGATAAAATCCCTCTCTTATCTTGTTAGAAAATACCGGAATTTCCATAGACGACTATGATTATTTTATAAAAACACAAAAAAAAACCGTTTAGGGTAGTAGGCGGTGTATGTTCGTTTGTTTTATTTTTCATAAATAACATTAATGGGGGCCCAATTGCATTCCATTCTATTTTCGTACAGTAGTCCCTAATCAAAAACGTACACTTGGCTTTGACTCTGTGTGTGTGTGTGTGTGCTTATGTACCTAAATATTTATAACAACGCGAATTTATTTATTGGTTATCAATAAACAAAAATTAGTTGGAGATTTTTGGTTGATTTAAGGAAATTCAGTTGGTAACACTGTAGGCCATGTGATATGATTGGCGCGGTATTTACGAATTCCACCAGTAGCAATACGTGTAGACAAACATGTGACAACAGAACAATAATGGCGGATAATTTCAATTTGTTCGTTTGTTAATTAGTTTTTTGAATTAATTAATGGAAAGTTGTGTGTTGTGGCATTGATAGTTAATATTTAGTTTGAAATTTTTCCAAATCACGTATCCTGTGTATGTGGAAAATCATCAAAGTAGGCGTTAATTTTCTCATAAACCTTAACCTATAAAAATGGTGACAATTTTCGACACATACGCATCAATCATAGACTTACTGTAATTGTTATTATTATTATTATTATTATTATTATTATTATTATTATTATTATGAGAGAATGTGGTTGTAATGTATGTGTGTTGGATAGAGATGGAGATATTGGTTGCAGAAATATAGAAAGTTTGTCTAAAGTTGCGTGATTGCATTTCATTTGACGTGCAATTTATTAAAGTATTTCCCTAAAACGGTTGCATTCACGTCATATCTAATTTCTTCTTTATTCAATACTTGTATGGTTTGCAGTAATTGTGTCTCTCTTTCTAACTTTGATTATATTCGCGCCCCCAATACATTGTCTCCTGTACGTACAAGTTATTATACAAAATAAAAAATATTATGCAATAATGTTGTTGCCAATTCAAACTTAAAAAAATTTCGATGGCCCGTTAATTCGATTAAAAATTTATAATCAAATATACATGCAATGTTAGCGTTTTATATGACACTTCAAACTATCAAAAACTCATAATCGTTGTTGAAATACAACTACAGACGGTTTTATTTGTGTGATTCTAATGCGTAGATCGTGCGTTACGAATGGCCCAAAGTTTTCGTAGATTTACGCGCTCTTCTCGAATTTTTGTGCTCTGTTATGCTGTTTTGGCATTGTTGATTTTTTTGATTTTCCAATTGCTGATTAGACAGTTGCTGAATTATAGTGAGATAGATTTTGATTTTTGATTGTGTAACATTAAAATAACGTTAGTTGTGTTGTGTCATTCACTTTAACTAGTGTCTAATGATTGTGTGTGATTAATAAGTGAATAAAAATTTGGATAGATAGAGATAGAGAATGTTTAGTTAATAAAATATAGCCTGTCTAATCTAGTTTTAAGGTGGGCGCTCACTAATCAGCAGCGTTTGCGTCTCGTACAGTAACCCGCAATGCGTAATTATCACCAAATTTCCAGTGACGTCATTCGAACGAACACTCCAATAATCGTGGCAAGAATGCAATGCGTTTTATACACACCTCTTGACACTCCTATACGATAAGTATTGGTATAGTATGATTTCTTTAATGAAGCCAATATTAGTTCCTACTAAGCGGCGTAATTGTCGAGAAGTCCAAAAGTAAGATAAAGACGACAATACTAAGCTGAACTTGCTGAAATGGGATAGCGATTACAAAACGATGACTATATGATCTTTTTCTATTACTCCCCCCCCCTCTCACGCCTAGTGTCAAGACTGTGCTAATGAGCGTTCACTTTAAGGAAGCGCGTTTAAACTGGCAAGAAATTCGCTTCGAATTTCAAGGCACTAACATTAATTTTATGCCTTAACGACAATTTCTGTTCAAAAACACGCACAAAATTGTGTCACCTAATGCGTATTTGCTTCAACATACGATCATACGTGTGGGAAGAAATCAACAGTAGAGCGTGGTGCGCCCATAATGGTTCGGTTAATTAAACCATCCATAAATACAAACATACATAAACGTACAGTTATGTATAGTTACGTATATTGTGTAAAAAAGTTGTGGTGAGTGGTGATGATGCATCTGTAGTTCGGATAATCGACATTCGAATAATCCAAAATCGATCGTTACAAAATCACAATTTTCAAATGTCTGTCGCTAATTAAAAAAATAAAACAAAAACATCATAACAACATTTTAAATAAATACGAAAAACAATGTGAAAAGCACTCCGTACCGTAATTATTAAAATTTGTTTTTACAATTCAGATTATTATAAAATTTATGAAAATATATAGGTGTTTTTATGATGTTTTTGTTTGTTTTCTCTGGAGATGTACATTGGCAATTCCGGTAGCGTTATTATCTACGTATCTACGTACTTTTCGTTGCGAATGAATTCTAAGAATAGATCGACGCGTCGAGAAAAGAGCGAGTGGCAGGGAGTGGGGAGGGATTGATTGGGGCAGAGAGCGGTCTAGTTTCTTTTGATTTACCCGACTAGATTTGAAAGTCATCGTCACACCATTTTATGGTCAAGCTGGCCAAGTTTAAATAGTTGAAATATAAATTATTTCGGAATAATTAAGCTGTAGTTAATTTTTTTGTTGCTATAATTTAATGTTTACGCTGTATAAATATTCAGTTCAATTTCATTTAATTTGTGCGGTTAATGACACCTTAAGTAATTTACTCGACTTCTATGATTGCAAAGTTAATTCGTAATAAAAAAATTCAAATAATTCTTCTCGCCTGCTTTATTGAATTGTTTTTCCGACACCTGTTTTGCTTGATAATTTGTTTTTTTGGGAAACTGTGCAGTTCTGATCTCCAGTGATGGTTGAATCAATCCTAAGCCCTAGACATCCTGGAATCATCCCTTTCAGTTCGCTAGAGGGCAATGGACGCGTCTGAGGATAGTTTGGCTCTTGTCAGGTTTGAATCGAACTGATCCAATGCCACACGTCCTGTTGTCTGTGCAGTTTTATACCACACACGTTCCGGAAATACCGACTGCCCAAATTTTCGTCAGAGGTTTTCCGGTCCGTGTATGGAGCTCTTTATAGTCGAATACGAATAGGTGAAAACGAATGGCAAGTGTGAACCGTTGACACATATCCACATGAACTTTTTGATTAAAATGTCACATCTATACCATAAAAAGAAGGCTGTAGATTCACCACCACCACCCTCGTAAATTCTCTGCTGACATCTAGGTAGGATTAAACTGAATAGATAGAGGCACAAATAACAATTTCGATTCTATTCAAATGTCTAAAACAAAGTTTTTTACACGGACATAAATCGTCTAAAAACTGTCACTCTAGATAGGTAGACAGTATTGTCCTGCCACTACATACGCTCGTCTGTATTAGCCCTAATTAAGATCATTTAAAAGCAATTTTCTGTATCTCTGTATGTCACTATCTAATGTCGATGATAGCACGAAACTTGTATCTTGTTTATCGGTACATCGGCTTAAAATTGTTCTGTTTACATTTAAAACAAAAATTCCAGTATGACTTATTGGGCGATTGACTATTTGACGCCATAGTTTCTTTAATAACTATTACCATATGAATTATTATTTCAAATGAAAAAGGAGTGGTCACTATAGAGAAGTCACATTAATCACCAAAAAGAAACAGTTTTTGAACAAGAATTAGGTAATTTTTATGTTTTCGCGAAAAAGTCAACCGCCATATTTCTTTATTATTATTATTATTATTATTATTATTATTATTATTATTATTATTATTATTATTATTATTATTATTATTATTATTATTATTATTATTATTATTATTATTATTATTATTATTATTATTATCATTATTATCATTATTATCATTATTATATACAACCACCCTTCTCACCCATTTCTCACCCTCTTGTAGAGTTATTAAATTGTCTACATGTTGATCTAAATGAGGCGTCATCATCATCATCATCATCATCATCATCATTATTATTATTATTATTATTATTATTATTATTATTATTATTATTATTATTGTTATTATTATTATTATTATTGAAAAATAAATTTGCTTCTGCATTAAGCGACATCTATTGGATAAGAAATTCGAAACCTTCAAAGTTTCCCTTATCATAGATACACCCCCCCACATCCCTTTGAATTATCGACGATATGAAGAAAACCTATAAAAAAACCAAGCAAACAAACAAACAATAACAACAACAGCAAAGAATTCCACAAATAAAATAATATGACGTTTTAATAATTTTAATTGATCCGGGGAGAGAAAAAAAACACACACAAAAACCAACCGGAAACGGAGGAAACAGGTAAATCCTCCGAAACACACAACAGAGTTGTTATAGAAATCAAGTAAACGTTGGAATACTCAATATGGAAATGAAAAGACGGCTATGAAAAACGAAACGAAAAACATACACACACAGATAAACAAACAAATGAATAAATGGCTAATTAGAATTTATGGAAATACCGACAAAATGACGCCACAGCCTACTGCATTTCGACAAACATAAATATTTTTGTGATAATATGCCGGCTATGTACACATACAAGGGACAGTGGTACAAGATTCCAATCGACCATATCAATTATTCAATATGTATTTAATAATAAATAATACACGAAATTTATTATAACTTAATGAAAAACTCTTATCAATTATTATTATTATCGAGAAATAATTTTTGTTCAAACAAACAAACAAACAAAACAATAGAAATAATAATAATTAACAATCAAGCTAGAAGCCGGCTAATAAAACAAATGAATTCATCTATAAATAGTTTGGAAACAATTGAAATATATGACGTATACGTATATTATTCGTTATCATAGTCGACTTTAATCATAGTCTTTTTTTGCCATAATATAAATCATTAAATAAATATTGATGAACAATAATTGATATGGTCAACTGTACAATGTGAACAACTGACGATCGATACGATAAGAGTAGTTGGTGAACGCGCATGCGCCCATCAATTCTGACAGGGTCACAGCAGGCCATGCAACAACAACAACAACACGCCGACTTTGATCCCGTTGTTGTTGTTGTTGTTATTGTGGTTGTTGCTATTTTTCCATCTTCTACAACAAATTCATTGAATTATTCGAAAACTTGTTGTTTTTCAATTCTAATTATCAGGGATGGTGGTTGTAATGAAACATTAGAAGGGGTAGAAGAAAAATTCATTTCGAGGGTTGGTGGTTTAAATGTATGAGCGCCTGATTTCTATACTTGCAAATTTTTTCTTTTCTTACCCATATCCGAGGGTTGTAATTGTTGAAAATTGTAATTAAAGTTAGAATTTTTTTTAAACGATAGTGGATTTAGGGGTAGTTGTGGTTGTACTTCAAAACAATTGCATACCTACCCGCACACATGCACGTATAGATTCGCAACTGTTTCAATAGGTTGTTGGGAAGGGCTGTTTTGTTGTTATTGTATTAGGTCGGCCATTTTATTGTTTGTATACATTAATACATGTGTATTTGTGTATGTATGTGTGTATACCTATGTAAAAATTACAGGTACTTGTGTATTGAGTATGTATAGGTGCGGATTAAATTCAATGTCAAGTAGGCGATGAAATTTTATTACAAAAAAAGAAGCACCCTTTGGAAACAAGTGCACGTTTCATTTTTGATTTACCATCAATCATAATAATGGGAGATCGTAATTGTTTTGTTTGTATGTCGCTACGTTGAGTAGATTTTGGTACGCTGTGTATAGTTGAACGTAATGCGTTGATTGTATCGGCATTTATTTATTACACACCAACGCCAACTATGATGATATTTTCGGCAATTTTAAGGTTTCTTGATTTTGCTGGTGTGTGTGTGTATGTGTGAAGAAATCAATGGCAGATGTTTCCAATTAATATCAAAATATCAATGATGACTTGATTGTTTTGATGTGATTTAACAAAATGGAAGCTCGTAAAAATCGCGTAATTATTCCAACAAATAGAAAACGTGATGATTGATTTTTTTCGATTTAGATACTATTTAGTGATAAGTCGGTAATTTATGATAACACTACCGATTAAATTCGTAGGTTTTCACACAACATTGGATGGCATAGAATTGTTTTCCACAAATATAGCTGATCTCGTTGGTTTTAGCCGACTTGACTTTCGAATAGTAAGAGATGCACACAAAAAGTTTTCCACTTAAAAAATCGAAGAGAAAAAAGCGCACACATAAGAACTGGATCAAAGTAGGCGATGAAAACGGGAACGTATGGTGCAGCTTGAATCGGTAATACAGTGACCTACAACAATGTAATTCCATCGCAATTATTTAACAGCAGTAACGTTTTAATTGCTTTCAATTTAATTAATTAAACAAAATTAAAATCAATTATTTGTTATCTAGATGGCTGCCGAATATTCTAACCTAACTTAATTGATAACCAATCAAATGTCAATTATAATGATGTATGTGTCAAGTAATAATCGACTTACGTTATCTATTTTCAAAGCCTACAATGATTCGTTTCGTTTTTGAGTGTGTGTTTTTTTTTATAAAGAAAAGTTCGACATTTTTAACGCATCTTGTATGGTTCCTATCATTAATCTTTGTTGTAGTTGTTGTTGTCTTTTTGTTCTTTGTTCGAAAACATATTTTCCTTATCAATTCTCTGTACATTTATCTCTCTTTTGTTTCAATTGAATTCATTACCACTTTCTCTTTCTATTTATTTATTGTTTATAGTAAGTATCTAATATTCCAAGCATCCTTCCGTTCCATTTGAAATTCAAATCACGTCAACTATGCCCGTTTCATCTGTTTTTTTTTTACTTATTTGAACTTGTCTTATATTGTTGTTTGTAACTATCTCTCTTTCTATACTATTTGTTTTTATTATAATCCTATCTTTGTTTAGTTATCGAAATTCATTTGTTTTGTAGACGATCTAGTGGTCGTGGATTTGTTGTGTGTGTGTGGAGTAAATGATGAGAGAGATATTGATCGGCCAGTGTTATTGCCGCCGCCGCCGCTGCCGCCACCGCCACCACTACCGCTACCACCACCACCACCACCATTACTCGTTCCATTTCTTCAATGCTGATAAATTGTTGAATATTGGAGGCGGCAATTCTTCACTAGCCCCCGCGCCGCCGCCACCGCCACCGCCACAAAAATTCATCAATAACGATCGTCGTTTTTTTCCCTATCGCTTCAAATGTTTCGAAAGCTAGCTTCTACCAGATTTGAAACGGTTTTTTATTGTTGTTGTTGTTGTTGTTGTTGTTATTTAAATAGGGGATGATTTGCAAGGCAAAGTTGATTGGCTGTTAATATTACAACAAAAAACGTTAAAACTAATAGCAACTTTAAAAACAATTGAAAACTTTCTCTTTAAATTTCCTTTATTTTTCACACACATACACATACACACACACACACGTACACACACACGTACTTTCTCTTCTTTTTATTCAATGCTGAAATCAATGCATCTACACGAATAAAATAAGAAAATACCGAACAATTGAGCGAGTCATGTTTTAGATCAAAGATATTTGAATTTCGTAGAAGGCCATGAATAGTGGGAATTTGTATTTCAATTTATTATATCTACATATAACAGGTAAATACAGGTAGCGAATTAACAAAAAAAAACAATTTTATTATTATTATTATTATTATTATTATCATTATTCATTTGTTTTTTAATTCATTTTTTCAATTAAAATAGTAACGGCTATCTAGATACATACAACTATTGTATTGTTAATCAAGTGTAGCTGTGTGTTTTCATTTCCCTTGTTTTCATGGCCGTCTCGGACCGGTTGCGCGTAATATCAAAGCCTACTACTGCTATTAAGTATCAACTTTACGCTATAAAATAACTTGTTAAATATATAGATTAAAAATAATAATAATAATAACGCAATACATTATTTATTTGACTTGTTTTATTCGATTTTTTTTTAATTCTACCTACACGACAAAAAAAATGTTATGTGTAATTGAATAAAAATTAAACAAAGTTTACATAAAAGAAAGTTATTGGAAAGCATTAATTAATGGTGGAATTCTATTTGTATACGTATACGTAAATAGTGAGATTTTTTAACGTATTTGAGGTGAAATTAGCGTCAAATGCGTTATTTGGACAGAGAGAAATCGTACTATTTTTACATAATTTGAAGGAATTCATAATAAAAATAACGGAAATGGAGTCAAAAACGTTTTTTTATGCACAAGATTCCAACAAATTCTGCGTAAAGTTGAAAGAAATCGCGCGATTTTCACGTAATTTGAGGAAATTCGTCACAGAAACAACGTACAATCGAAGCTACAGACGCTAATTTCAGAGGATCCCTACAAATTCTGTAAAAATTTCAGAGAAATCACACAATGTCTGTGTAATTTGTAAGATTTTTTGGCCAAGATCGGCGTAAAACACGTTATCGGCACAGGATTCCTTGTAATTCTTCATAAAATGGAGAAATATTGCAAAGTTTCCAAGAAGCCTGCACCTTTTGTTACAAAAACAACAAAAAAATTGAAGTTGGAAACGTTTCTATGTTGAACAGGATTCGTACAAATTCTATTTCTGCGTAAATCGTAACAATATTTAACATAAATGACGTATAATTAACGTTAAAACCATTATTTGCACCCAATTCGTTTAAATGTCGCATCAAACAGAGTGAAATCGCACTATTTCTACATAATTTGAAGGAATTCATAATAAAAATAACGGAAATGGAATCAAAAACGTTATTCTTTTGCACAAGATTCCAACAAATTCTGCGTAAAATTGAAAGAAATCGCACAATTTTCACGTGGTTTGCGGAAATTCGTCACAGAAACAACATACAATCGAAGCTACAGACGCTAATTTCAGAGGATCCCTACAAATTCTGTGAAAAATTCAGAGAATTCACACAATTTCTATGTAATTTGTAGGAATTTTCAACCAAAAAACAACGTAGAATTGATGTTCGTAGCGTTCTGCAACAAAAACAACAAAATATGAGCTTGAAAACGTTTATCAAACAGGATAGGTACATTTCTTGCGTAAAATTGAGAGAAACCGATCAATTTTGACGTAATTTGTTGAAATTTGTCACAGAAACAACGTAAAATTGAAGCCAAAGACGTTAATTTAAAAAACAGATAAGTCAAATCACCCAATTTCTACGTAGTTTTTAACAATATTCGACCAAAAAATAACGTAGAATCGGTGTAAAACGGGTTATTGACACAGGATTCCTTAACGTACTGCATAAAATGGAGAAATATCGCAACATTCCCAAGAAGTTTGTAGCTTTTTGCAACAAAGGCAACCAAAATTTGCAGTTAAAAACGTTGTTTTGTACAAGAATCCTACAATTCTTGCGTAAAATTGAGAGAAATCGCCCAATTTTGACGGAATTTGTTGAATTTTGTCACAGAAACAACGTAAATTTGAAGCTAATGTCGCTAATTTCAGATAATCCCTAAATCAATTCTATTTCTCCCGCACTTGTAAGAACTTTTAACAACAAATAACGTAAAACTGCAGTTATTTCCATACGGCTCCTTGAAAATGGCACATAAAACAGAGAGAAATCACAATTTTCACTCGTAATTGTGTGAAAACTTTGTGACAGAAACAACGTAAACAAATTGGAGTTAGAGATCGCCAAGTTTCCCCACACGAATTTGCCGATTTGATTTCGAAAAATACTCATCTCGCACGCATTAATTTTCGTAATCGCAATCGTTCTGTTGATAGAATACTTTCCCTCATGTCATTCAAAAGTAGTCGCTGGAATGCAAATAAAATTTTGTTTGTGGGCGTCCACCAGTTGTAATGTCGTTGTAGAACTACAAGAGCGCTCCTTGCAATCTTTACGTTTTGTTATACCAGATCTTGGACGTAGGAGCATCCATTTTCATTCTTCCTCACTGATTTCGATGATTGTTGCAGCGGTTTGATATGAGGAACATTGAAATTATTTGAAACGAATCGTCTGCGTCACAGTAAATCTTGATCACGGAATCATCATATACTTACGTTTGTAGAGGGCACTAGTGTGTCGGTAAATGCGCAAGCGCATATTAAATTTTGACATATTCCGTTACTTTACGGATTTTTCTAGTGAGTAGTGACAAAATAAAATCCAAGCCTCTTCTGCACATCTTCATTATCAATAACTAATTTCCGAGAAACACGCTAAGAACAATCAGACGCAAAACTTGTTGCGAGTTACTGCCCGGCTTAAGCCGGGACTTAAAGATGTTAGGGTGAAGATGCATTAGCGTACCGAGTCGGTAATGTAATGATCATCGAATGTTCGCTGTAAATTTTTTGTTTAGAAACACACTACGAACATCTGACGATCCGATTTTGCGGATTGCACATTGCGGATTTGTCTCTAGAACGCTTGCACTGTTCATCTAGAAACATTGTAGAAACTAGAAACTAGTCATTAAAATTGAAAGAGGAGATAATGTTAAAGGAGAACGACCGCAAATGAGATTGTTTCGAATATAAATGATATTCATCATAAGCCATAATCATGAGAAAGTTTCTTTATATTCAAATAATAGAATAGTTATTTGTATCACTGGTCCGGAAACGAGTACAACTACTAACCGAGACGATAGCCCCGATCTGCAAAACAGTGATAATACATAGGCACATGAAACTTTTTGTGTACATCCTCCAAAGAAAGATAAAAATGAAACAAGCCAGTCAGCAATAAAATGTCCCTATTCTTATAAGCAATGCGTTGCTTCTTACTGGACGATACAGAAATATAGAAAACTAATAATATAAGATGGAGGCACACAAAATTCTTTGATTATCTAGATTGACCGAAATGATAAATTTTGCGCACCCAGTGCACAATTCATACATATATACCTACACACATCAATTTCTAACTGACTACAAGCTTAAACTTAGATCAATTACCATTTATTCAACAACTATTTAGATTTAAGAAATTTTAAAACGAAAATATAACAAGATATGAGAACAAACAATAAAACAAAAAGTTCAATTGGTTGAAATTTGTTGGAAACCACTGGTTGATATGGTTGGCCGGCTATTATCGGAACACTTGTGGCTATAAGGTAATTTTCACTGGCTCACCTCGAATCCTTGTTCTAAAAGTTCAATACACGTTGTTACAGTAATTATTATTCATATTGGAGTGTACATTTCGTTATAAAATTCATAAATTAACAAAATTAACAGCAATATTTTGTTCTTTATGACAATTCAACCATAAACACCAGCCGGAAAAAGCGTTTCCGTACACTCACCTCTCAGTCAAGTCAAAATGTGTGTGTGTGTAGTCTCCATCATTATTGTTGACAAATATAGGCGGCATTACTGTTCCTACTCGTTACGCAATACACTATTATCTCTATCAAGTGAAATATATCCTGTAATTAAACAATTAACACTTAATTATTGTAATTAAATGTGATTTATGACAATAATTATTAGGTTCTACTTATAGTATCTTCTGTTAAGGTAGGAACACAATGGACGTTGTGCAGCAATTAAACACCGGTGATGTTAGAAAAATTGTTTCATATGAGAATTCAAATTTTGCGAGCGTACAAAATGTCAAGATATATATATATATATATATATATATATATATATATATATATATATATATAATTTATTTTTCGTATTTTTCCAGTTGAGCTACGTCTATCGTGTTTCTATCTTTAGACATGGTGAAACACTGACGGACAGAAATAAAGAAATTTTGCTGACGTCTAGGTCATCCGGAATTGTGCCAATTTAAGGATACCACTACACACCAGTGCTGGACTGCGGGAGTGTTGCGTACGACAAGATGTAAAATACGCTTCCGCCATCAAGCATGCACTCCAATGACAGCTGCAGAATCGGAGAAGAACGGTGCTTACCGCCGCGTAGTTGTGAACGAAACGATATCCCGCAACATAATTTGGTGACGCGTTAATCCCGTTCCCGTACGCGTAATCTAGCGTTGATGTGGAAGATCCTTTATATAGAGCCTCAAACACATTTTCTACTTCTTTTGCTATTATCCAATTGATTGTTGAAATGAAACTAAGCAATTTTTGAACCCTTGCCGTCCCGCTCTTGTCCTGATTATGATATTGACAGATCTGACAATATGTTCCGTTAGCGTTTTTCTTTGTTTTACTCGTTGAATTGCGGACGTTGTCTCTCTTTAGACTGTGTAACATGTGACTTACGTTTATAGCGCTGTTTGTTGTGCACCCTCTCTCTCTCTCTTTGTTTCTTTTTAATTGTCGCGATCTCCTAATTGATAGACACTGAGACTAACACTAGAAAAGGATAGTATAGTATAGTATATGTTCCGTTGGCGTTTTTCTTTGTTTCACTTGTTGAATTATAGGCGTTGCCTCTCTTTAGGCTGGGTAACACGTGACTTACGTTTACAGCGCTGTGTGTTTTGTACTCTCTCTTGTTCTCTCTCTCTCTCTCTCTCTTTAATTGATGTAGCGATCTGCTTTTTTCGATGTTAAAATGGCGAAAATATCGAAACTACATTCACACGAAAACATGTTTTTAAGATGCTACATTCAACGAAACTGTTTCTCAACGGTTGATAAATTAAAAATCGTTAAATATTGATTTTGCAACAATTTTTTTATTGTTGTTATAAAAATGTTTACGAACATAAATTCATCCCTAGATATTTTATTTATGATACCGGAAAGCAACGATAATAATCCGGGTGCAGTCAAATATATATAATCCGACTGGGATTATGGATTTCGGCGACGTTGCTATAGTAACGGAACAATCGAAGTTCGTGCAGCATCTAGATAATAAATAAAATGCTCTCCTTATAATATCCGACATGTTTCGTCTTCGTTATAGAATTTTCATCATTTCTCTCCCTAACTTTTTTTCTAATTTTAAACGAACAACAAAATTCTAACAAGTTAAACTTTTAGTTTATAACTTACCCAGTAAAATTACGAAATTAAATTGACAGTTGAGGTAATTTAGTTTGGTGGCAAACAAGCGTGCAAATTCCAATGGATTCCTGCCAAATATTTATAAGCAAAGTAAACAAAATTTTCTACAGACGGACCACATACTTGGTGTAGATATGTGAACTATTTTTGATTAAAACCAGAAAGTTAAGTAAACATAAATAAAAATAGATGGTCTGAATGGTTTATTAAGAGAGAACGATCTGGTTGCACTATTTACTTTACGAAATTCATCTCGCCGACAAATCAGAACATATTTATATGACGTTGTTTTAGTATCAACGTACAGAAAAGACTTTTCTGTACTGATCTGTTAATTATTAATTTTGATGTCAAATCAAAGTTGTTTTTTTTCGAATTTCGGCATCAGCAATTCTCTCTCTCTCACTTTGTTTCTCTTTCTTCAACTAAAAATTAAATAGTATGGCAATTACCGCGGGCCCAGCAAATATTCCAGCCGGCCCTGAGTATCTAATACGATCTTTTTTGATACTCAACTATTGGATGCTTTGAATTCAATGTTAGTTGTGTAAATAGCGAAATAATTTCGGTATTAGGTAAATGAATCCGTGGCGTCGTTTCTCTATCGAGTCACTACTTAAAAGAAGAAAAGTTGGCGTCCAAAACCTGAAACCCTTTCGCCTTTACCTTGCCCCGGTCCGGCGTAGCGCTATAATCATATCGCACTACAAAGCAATTACTAAGGCGCATTCATGGAACAAATGAGTTTCGTATCGAATAGATACAGTTAAACCATCTTCATATCTAACGAACGAGCATGAATGAACGCGAACGAGCATTGACGCTTTTTGTTGTACTTCTACAGAAACTGTTCGTTTGTGTTCTTTATTGTTTGTGTCGTATGTTCGTTTGTGTTCAATCACATTTGATTCAATTCGCTAGTGATTGTTGATTCATTCCTGTTCGTTCGTTAAATGTGAACCATAAACGTGCACCAACGAATGAAATCAAAGCTGCTCAAAAAAAAATTGTACGTTATTATTTCAAATATTTGTAATGTCGGATATAACGACATTTAATGCTTCTTAAAATGGCTACAAACTAAAGTTAGTTTCGCTGTTAGATAGAAGAAAAACCCTTAAATAACAAAAATCGGATATAACGATATCATTTTAATGATCGAATAACCTTGATTTGTTGTTATAAACGAATTTTAGAACAATCTGTAGATATAATTCGTTATAAAGTATAATTGTTTTTTTTTCCTTTATATGAGATATTTCATGGAATCCTGTACAAATACGACCTTACGTGTGAAAATTGTAATTTGACTTTTGAATTTTATGCAGAATACATCTAAGGGTGGAGATACACTAGACGAGCCGAACCTGTTATGTAACATCGTTGCAGTAAGTTTCGTTTAGTTGAGACGGGTTTGTGAACACAATACGAATGGTTAGCGAACTGCTCGTCTCAACTCATTTTCTCATTTTACAGCGAACATTCGATGATCATTACATCACCGACTCGGTACGCTAATGCATCTTCACCCTAACATCTTTAAGTCCCGGCTTAAGCCGGGCAGTAACTCGCAACAAGTTTTGCGTCTGATTGTTCTTAGCGTGTTTCTCGGAAATTAGTTATTGATAATGAAGATGTGCAGAAGAGGCTTGGATTTTATTTTGTCACTACTCACTAGAAAAATCCGTAAAGTAACGGAATATGTCAAAATTTAATATGCGCTTGCGCATTTACCGACACACTAGTGCCCTCTACAAACGTAAGTATATGATGATTCCGTGATCAAGATTTACTGTGACGCAGACGATTCGTTTCAAATAATTTCAATGTTCCTCATATCAAACCGCTGCAACAATCATCGAAATCAGTGAGGAAGAATGAAAATGGATGCTCCTACGTCCAAGATCTGGTATAACAAAACGTAAAGATTGCAAGGAGCGCTCTTGTAGTTCTACAACGACATTACAACTGGTGGACGCCCACAAACAAAATTTTATTTGCATTCCAGCGACTACTTTTGAATGACATGAGGGAAAGTATTCTATCAACAGAACGATTGCGATTACGAAAATTAATGCGTGCGAGATGAGTATTTTTCGAAATCAAATCGGCAAATTCGTGTGGGGAAACTTGGCGATCTCTAACTCCAATTTGTTTACGTTGTTTCTGTCACAAAGTTTTCACACAATTACGAGTGAAAATTGTGATTTCTCTCTGTTTTATGTGCCATTTTCAAGGAGCCGTATGGAAATAACTGCAGTTTTACGTTATTTGTTGTTAAAAGTTCTTACAAGTGCGGGAGAAATAGAATTGATTTAGGGATTATCTGAAATTAGCGACATTAGCTTCAAATTTACGTTGTTTCTGTGACAAAATTCAACAAATTCCGTCAAAATTGGGCGATTTCTCTCAATTTTACGCAAGAATTGTAGGATTCTTGTACAAAACAACGTTTTTAACTGCAAATTTTGGTTGCCTTTGTTGCAAAAAGCTACAAACTTCTTGGGAATGTTGCGATATTTCTCCATTTTATGCAGTACGTTAAGGAATCCTGTGTCAATAACCCGTTTTACACCGATTCTACGTTATTTTTCGGTCGAATATTGTTAAAAACTACGTAGAAATTGGGTGATTTGACTTATCTGTTTTTTAAATTAACGTCTTTGGCTTCCATTTTACGTTGTTTCTGTGACAAATTTCAACAAATTACGTTAATTTTACGCAAGAATTGTACCTATCCTGTTTGATAAACGTTTTCAAGCTCATATTTTGTTGTTTTTGTTGCAGAACGCTACGAACATCAATTCTACGTTGTTTTTTGGTTGAAAATTCCTACAAATTACATAGAAATTGTGTGAATTCTCTGAATTTTTCACAGAATTCGTAGGGATCCTCTGAAATTAGCGTCTTTAACTTCGATTGTATGTTGTTTCTGTGACGAATTTCCACAAACCACGTGAAAATTGTGCGATTTCTTTCAATTTTACGCAGAATTTGTTGGAATATTGTGCAAAAGAATAACGTTTTTAACACCAACTGTTGTAGAAATAGTGCGATTTCACTCTGTTTGATGCACCATTTGAACGAATTGGATGCAAATAACGTGTTTAACGTTAACTTTACGTCATTTATGTACTGTAGGAAACCCAACTTGTAACTGCAGTTAAATCAAATATTATTTATTAAATAATTACAAAAGTATTACGTTAATGAGGCCAGTGAGTACAGCAGTGGTTCGGATAATCGACGCTGTAATTTAGTTCGTTAATTACAAATATATATGAACTAAATAGAACACTCAAAATTATTGTTAGATGAAGGCTGTAGAATGACATTAAAAAGCGCCTGTAACTCTTGATTGTGTCCAAAGCGTAATTTATTCTCAATCCGGCCCTGTTTCTCTATCCAAAAAGTATCCCGATTCCAGTATTGGTGAATATTCGGTGTTGCTGTTACTGTTATAAAAAAGTCGCAATCTAATCAGAGCCCTTTTATGCGTATATTACAACCGAAATTGTTAATTAGTTACTAATTAATTGTTAATTGTTAACAGAGTGGTAATTACGTTTTGTTTCTTCAAAATAGAGAAGAAAACATTGATTTTTAATAGTCTTTACGCACGCACATCTCCTACGCCTTGTCCATAAAATCAATCAGGCAGATAATGTATGAAAAACAACAATTAACAGAATCATTAAATTAAATCTGTTTTCGATATGATTAGAATCAATCAATCAAAATCAATTCGAATCTAATCGATAAACACACGCTAATTTCTTGTAACAATCATGGAATATTTATTACTTCATCACTTAATAGAATCATAGTGATTCTGATTGAAATTTGCGATTAATCTAGCTTCACACTATTAGCGTTTGTTAAACGTCCTCTATCTTGATACACCAACAAAACAAAACAAAAAATAGTTTAGAACAGATGATTTCAAGTGGTTGATTTTGCTTGATGAAAGATATTTCACATGTTGTTGTTGTTGTTGTTGTTCTTGTTGTACACAAGGTTTGACTCGTGACTCATCAATTTGGCCATTAATGATTCCAAAAAAGCCTTGAAATTTGCTTGATAAAAATACGTTCATCCTACGTGTTGTTTATATTAAGAATACGACGGTATATTTCAACGATTAGCTACCATTTGTAGCTCATAGAAATTACCCAAGGACAGTTACTGTATCGGTTTAGTGATTTTACTGCTATTTCTCCTTCTATCCAGCATTAGAATTTCCAAATTCGGTAGATAGTAATCTTAGAGTGCCATGGATGATTAGCTTGTACGGTGCACAAATTTAATATGTGCTAAATATAGCAAAAAAAATTGTTTTTTCCAAAACTGTGACTCAGTTTTTTTTAAAGGAAATATCATTTTGATTTTATTATCACAGAAATATAATAAAATCGACAAGTAGGCGATGATGTATTTTTGTTTTTTTGTTTTTTCTAAATATTATCTAAACAACAAATCTATCTAGCATGCTCATAGACTACTTGATGGAGGATGACAATTATAGTAATCAAGTGATCCATGTTTATTATTATTAAAAACAAATGAATGTATGTGTGTGTGTGTGTGTGTCTCTATTTTCTTCTCTTTCTTTATGATAAAGAAAGAGGAGAAGTGATTTTTTTTTGGGGGAAAATTTTGATATTATTTGTTTCTGTTGTTGTTTTTCCACTCCGCCTACGTTAATGTGTCTGTCTATCTATCTTTAACTCTAATATTATTCTATTCACTATCTTTCTCTCTATTCGATCTATCTATCGGTCTATCTATCTATTTATTTTTTTCGTAAACGTGTACGGTTGGCATTGTATGCCGGGTGAATGAACAAAACCAAACTCTCTTCCATTTCACTCTATGTTTGTTATTGTCTCTCTTTCCAATTCTCGGCCTATTTCTCTTTACATCGTTTGTACTTTGTGAAAGGTCTGTGTTGATGTGTGTGCGTGTGTGTAAGTCGAACGGATACACAGATATAAAAGCAAGTCCCCAGTCGACTTGATTTGAACCCAGACGTCCATTACGAATTCTTTATGACCTTCCCCCAGCTAGAACCCTACACGCACACGCACACACACACAACTTATTTGAAATAAAATTGCCACACACACACACACACACACACACATACATTAAAGGGCTCCCTTCTTAACCAGTGCGTGGCCCGGGGCCAAAAATATTTGTAAAATATAAAAAGTCTCATCAACAATGTAAATTTAAAGTCAGCACAGAACAAATAGTCGATTTGTCTGGAAATGTTAAGTGGAATATTGATAAACGAAAATAAATAAATAAACAAGAAAAAAGAGATTACGACACTATTTATTTTATATTGGAGAGAATCGATTGATAGAGTCTCAACAATTCGATTGATTTTGATATTATTATTATTATTATTATTATTATTATTATTATTATTATTATTATTATTATGTATTATTATTATTATTATTATTATTATTATTATTATTATTATTATCTAATATTGGAGAGTTTGTTATTATTTGAAGAATGCAATGTCTAAAGCTGAGTTCACACATTTAATTAGTTGAGATGAGAACGAATGGATGTTCACATTTGCAACGTTTGTATCGCGCATGTGCATTGAATAGCGAAATATTGCAAATGTAAGGGGGCGATCTTCTTTCGGTTTTCTCTATCCCACAAAGAAATGCAGAGCCGCCCTTAGAGCGGGGTCTATGCCCCTGGGGGCTTGCGATGTCGTTTTTGTTTTTTTTTGTGTACAATTATGTATGAAGAATTTTCGGATCCATTATAAACAATAGTTTGCCTATTTCAGCAAATTAGAAATCCTTTGGCCTTTGGGCCCCGAATTGTCTAAGGGCGGCCCTGAAGAAATGTGATGGCATATATCTACATACGTGCTTAATGTGCAATAATATCGTTTTTTTTTTGGCCTGCTCCTCCGTTAACTGCAGTGCTGTAGCATTAAACATAGCTCTCATAGTTGGCGGGTTATAGCTTCATGGGGCCCAGGCCAAGTTGAACTTGGGGACTACCATGTACACTGGATTGGGGGCGATTTGTTGGTGGAGAAAGAGGTCCTGAGCAATTGTCCTATTCGTTCATAGGATAACGCGGCACTGGCAGTACATACATTTCGAAATTATAAATGTCGCACTCAACACTGTGGGGCCCCTTTAAGCGGGAGGGCTTATCGCATGGGCCCCACACGGCCCTACACACATACACCGTTCCCATCATTAGGTACACCAAATTGTGGAACAGAACCGCAAAAAGAGACAATTGCATCTATGAAACAATAACAAAAACAAAGAGGTGGAGAGAAAGCCTTTTCGTTAAAATAATCAACAATTTTCTAAATAATAATAATAATAATAATAATAATAATAATAATAATAATAATAATAATAATAATAATAATGGATGATAATAATAGAAAAGGATAGAAATCTAGTCAAATTAGTTCCACTCTTTTGAACCAATTTATCAGAATTTCTTTGAAAATTCCAACAATTGTTAACAACAACAGCCATTTATTTCAATAGCTATATGCCATTAAAAAAAAACGCACAAAACATGCATATGATTGAAGTATGCCATGGAAATTTATTGAAAAACAACACATTATGGAAAAAAAAAGTCATCTACGATTTGTTATTCATTTATTTTTTGTTTTGTAAAAAAGAAAGTTCAAGGACACAAAATATTGTCATAGCCAACTTTATTATAATACGAATATAATCATAGAATTATATTCTAACAATAATTATCACAGATAGTCATGGAAATGGTGTTGTTTTTCTTTTTGTTACACTTGCATTTATTTTCTATGCCAACTTAGATATCGTATAGAATAAACTCATTTCAATTCATTCATTATTATCAATCAAGTTAGCTATAGTAAGCAAATTTAGCCAACAGACCAGACACGCAAATAGTTTTAAATAATTCAAAAATTATTCACTACAAATATTTATTATTATTATTATTATTATTATTATTACTATTATTATTATTATGATTATTGTTATTATTATTATTATTATTATTATTATTATTATTATTATTATTATTATTATTATTATTATTATTATTTGATAAGTAGAAATCTAGTGAGCTATGGTTAAATATTTATTAACTCGTAGACAAAAAATAGTTGGCTATGGGTACCATACAGAAACAAATGAATTTGTTGAATTGATTGTCACTAGTGTGTGAGAATTATCACTTCATTAATGAGAAATTTTTTCTTCTATTTACAAAAATTTGAAGAGCAATTCTAATTAACAAAATCTACATATCTTTGACATTATTTGATTGGTCTGTTGTTGAAAATCAGAAAAATAAGATAACTGTCGTTTGTTTTGTTTATTTGTTTTTTATTCCAAGCCTCCCAACTTCGGGAAATTTCCAATAAACGCCATAATTTATTATTGCTGTTAATTATCGAAATTCCAATTAATTAATGACGTCATCGACGTATCTCTCTATAGTTAAAGAAAAAAAAGAAAACACATAATTTATAAAAATAACAAATTTTATTATCAACAAAAAAAAATTTTTTTTTTATTCACTCCAAATTGGCTCAACTTAGCGCCAATTTTGATTGTTATTTGAATACGAATTAAAATAGAAACAGATCAAAGTAGGCTTGATTTTGTTTGTTATGGCCGGCCATCACTTCGATGGTGGCGGTTGTTGTGTTGTTATTAAATTTTACGAGTTAACCGCTTTTTTTTTTGGATTTTTTTATTTATTTCCATGGTATGTTTATGATTGTAGGTAACCACCCCTTTATCGCTAATAAAACCAACGTTGTAGCGGGGATGGGAGTGTGATGATCACAACCACCCGATATGGAGACAAAGAAGAAGGCGAACAAAAAAACAGTCGAAAATATCGACTAAACCATAGGTATCTAGATGGAAAGATTCCCAATATAACAACAAAATGGAATGCATTTTCGTCAACCAGCCCTCTAGATCGTCGAAAACCGTCCGCAATCGTAACGATTCGTATGACGTCAATACGAATACTGAAGAACGATTGGTATGGGGGCGTGGTTAACATCAGGCGGGTCGAAGCGACAGTGAAAACAACCGAACATCTAACTTCAGTATATCGTCATTTCTGTTACAGTGAACATGTATTGAATGTTTGTTCGTTTTCATAATAAATTTCCGGTAATAAATTCGTTTAATTTGCAAAATTAATTGGAAATTATGAAAATCTATTGTTTTTTAAATAAATTGTGTGAATCTCATCAATTGGAAATTATTAGAAGTTTATGAAAAAAATTTCTAAAAACACGATTAAATTTGACAACATTTCAACATGCAATATAACCAGCAACACTACTGTATCTGTGTGTATGTAGGCGATAGGCAACGTTGCCACATCTCTATATAATCATATATTCCGCCCCTCCCCATACCGATATTGTTGTTCTCTTTCATCTAACGGTGATTGTATTCAAATCTATCTCTTTCTAATTATTCTATCACTATACTATCTAGAATTATAGAGAGGAGAGTATTTTATTTGGTTATTAGTACAGTGTTGTCAAATTTCATTGAATTCGGGACGGGTTTTTAACAACGCAATGTGCTTGGAACCGTCAACGACGACTCGATCTGGTTACTGGTGACAGTTGAATGCGCAAGACTGAGGTAACTCGATTTTTTTTTGTATTATCAACTAACACACACACACATACATATGACTGTTTCTAATTAGAATAGTAATTTAACCATTATTTATCAAAACAATCGATATGATCAAATCTAATTAATTGTTGACTTTGTTAATTAATTAAATTATTAATTAATTAATATTTGATCATAGTTGGCTGGGAATTTATATGGACAAACAAATGAAAAACATTATAAATAAACAATTGTTAAGCCGCCACAGAATGAGAGTGTAGTCATACAAGATCAAGTATACTATGGAAACAAGTGAAGATCCTCTATTTACAATATATCATGTCACGCAAACTTGATATTTCCCAAATATTGTTATCTCTTTCTAAATTTTATAATTTCGTATATATCTATCTTTATTACACTTCGTGTTTGTGTGTATGTGTATGTATTATAGAAATTTTTTAATATTGTTGTCTTTTTTCAACATATTTGTTATGGTATCAGGGCATCTTTTTCTTTCGTAAATTATACGTTTCTCTTCTACTGCGCGCCGGCAATTTCTCTTGTTTATTATACTTTAAATATTGCTGTCTCATTCTTTTCACTATAATTATCTATATGTAGTTGTCTTTGTTTAACATGTATAATTCGAATCACGTCTATAGTTTTATCTTTGTTTTTGTTTCTTTCTATCTTTATTTGGTTTAATGATAATTTCTGTGTATTCTCTCTCTCTTTCTAGTGCGGGCGTGCTATCTTTGTCTGTTTCGCTTTTTTTTTCGAGTAATATTTTCGTAAAGCAACAACAGTTGTGTTATTTCAAATTATTAGGGTGAACCATCATCATACTCTGTCTCTGTTTAATTTTTACAAAATTCCAATAGTTTTATCTTTGTTTGGGGAAATTCTGTGAGGGGTGCCAAAATTGGAATTGGAATCTACCCCTCATTTGAAATATCTAGAAGAAGGGATGTGGTGGATGTGTTGAGATTTTTGCAATTTTTTCAATAATATTCCAACGTTTTTTTTATTATTATTGTTGTTGTTGTGTTAAATTGTTGGTGTTTTAAGGAGAAAAAAAATGGGGAATATTCCGTAATTATATATCAACGCGCCTGGAGGGATATTTCCTCTCTCTTTGTGTTTGTGTGTGTGTGTGTGTGTATCGCGATCCAGGGGTTGTTGTAGTAATATCCACAGCCACAGCTGGCGGCATCCCATGATGGGTGGGTTGGACAGAATTAATTTTTGATGGGACAATTCTTACCTCCAGTCGTCCATTTATTGATTGATTTGTTTTTGTTATTATTACAATTTTCCAGTGGTGGCTAGATTAATTCCGGTTTTTTTTTTGTTAGAATAGTTCACTGAATTGAAGACAAAAAATAAAATAACAAAAACAAGACGAACTTGATTTTGCGACGTGCAATAAATTCCATAGCCAACTAGATATATATACAGCGATGAATTCATTTGTTTTGTTGTTGTTTGTTTTTTTTGTGTGTGCAATATTGCAGCAGCATTCATTTTCGTTGAATTTTGTTTAAAACTATCACAACAACAACAACAACAACAACAACAACAACAGAGTCCCCGGGGACTTTGTGAAAATTCTCTTCATCAATTGTTGTGTCTATATCACAAACAATCGATTGTTATTTCTTCCATAGGCGACTTTGCTTCAATAATTTATAGTTTTTCTCGGTGGAGTGTTTGTTTTTCAAAAACTTTTTTTATTGATTTGTTTTTTTTTTTGTATTGGTGTGTCTGCTAGATAGCGAAATTGTCTAGATTGTTGTTTTTATCATTCAAGTTGGGTTGTTAAGGGGTTGGAAACGGTACATTAGTGCTTCTCCAATTGAAACAATTCATCCCTCGTACGCACGCACTTAGATTATACACACCGCACTACCCCACTATCTATGAATATATCGATCACTTGGTTATAACTAATAAAACGTTCATTTTCTATCAAATCCACCACCACCACCACCCTCAATCCTGGGATAGTAGAAGAAGTAAAAAAAAATCACCCTTATATTTGGCCACCCTTCATCATCATATTTCTGATAATAATAATTCTAAATAGATAATAATAAACAATATTTTTTTTTTAATCATAATTTTTTATGCCAATTTTTTTTTTGTGAAGGCGAAAAACTCCAAAAATTGTGTCCTTTCTAGATTTAATAACAATTTGTGTGACCTTGCCGCGTACCCCTGACACGTGGTTTTAAAGGGTCTACTATCAGGCAAACAGAAGGGATGAAGAGATATGGGTGTGGTCCTTCGATTTACAAATCCCTTCATATATAAAATTCACCCTTAAATTCTGTTGATAGTTGGATCGCTGGAGCGCTCCTTCTTCTTCTCTACTTCTTCTTCGTCTCTATCCCCCTTTTACATCCCTTTTACAAATATACGCACGTATATTGAATACAAAATACAGTTGTGTAATGCAATTAATTTGGGGTGGTTGGGCGCTGGCCAATAGGGTGAGCTTTAACAAAAATGCCGGAAATTAAGTGGGGGAGAAATGTGTTTTCGATTATATTTTAATTAATCCGATTTGTTGATTATTTTCAAATTTCGATCTGTAAAACAAGTGTTGATAATAGGGGGTGGTAATGGTGGAAAATACCTTGATAGGGGGGATAAATAAATCGCCAAATTTATAGAAAACAATTTCTATTTTCATGGAAATTTTTGTGTGAATTTCCCAAAATCCATAGATGATGCGATTTAAAATCGTCCGTGGGGGTCAATTGTGATGAAGACGAAGAAGAAGTGGGCGTTGTGTAAATGGGGGAGGGGCCCGTGTGTATTGTGTGACAGGCCAGGCATAACGCCTATTTTATTAATGACCACAAGCAATTGTTTCTGATTGTTTTGTTGTTTTTTTTTCACAGAGAGATGATGGCCTGTGAAGCATCCGGAAAAATGCGGAAAATCCTCGTCAATGATATAAATGATTTTCTAATTTGTACATTGTGCAATGGCTATTTGATTGATGCAACAAGATTGATTGAATGTCTCCATGTTTGTAAGTTTCTCACATTAAGGTTATGTTTTGTTAACCTATAAATATTGATATGTATGTATATTGTTTCTAATCTAGTTTGCCGTGGATGTATTGTACGGTATTTTGAGAATTCAAAAACGAATTGTCCAATATGCAATACAGTTTATAAACGTAAAAATCAACCATATTTCCGTTCGGATCCACAATTACAAACAATCATTTATAAATTAGTTCCTGGTTTATTTATTAAAGAGATGCAACGACGCGAAGATTTCTATCGTAGTACAGCTGTAAGAGCTAGTAGTTCATGTAGTGATGATAGTGTATTAGAACGTGAACGGGACCTTATCAATGATCATGATAATAATATGATGATTGCAACAACAATAACAACAACAACACCAACAACAAATTACAACCAAAACAACAATGAACATGAGAATCTCGATAAGACACAATTCTTTGGTCCTGACGATCATATTTCGTTATCATTAGAATATTATCAAATACATTTAGATAAAACACCAATAGATGGCACCACCACCACTAATAATAATAATCATAATAATAATAATAAAAAATTGAACCAATTAGAGATGAATCCTGTTGTTGTAGTCGATGCCAAATCTATCGATCTTTATCAAAACAACAACAAACAAAAGAATGATAATAAAGAGAATGATCAAAAAATTAATAATAATCATAATAATAATAATAATGATAATAATGATAATAATAATAAGGATGAGAATGATAAGAGATTTCTACAATGTCCGGCAGCGGTATCAATGAAACATTTACAAAAATTTGTAAGAATGAAATTTGCATTAACAGTAGAACATCGGGTAAGTTTGTGTGAACGAAAAAAAAACAAACGAAATTATAGCCTACTATGTTTTTTTTTTAATTTTGATTTTTTGATTATAGGTTGATATTATCTATGAGGGTGAGATTCTACCGTCATATTTTAGTTTGATGGATGTTGCTTATACATTCAAATGGAAAAGGGTGAGTTTTTGGTTTTACAAATGTTTAATATTCTATTTAAAAATTTTTTTTTTAAACAACTCTAAAATAATTAAAGTCACATGATTTGCACAGCTCACTACTTTATAGTTTAGGTTGTTGAACTTTTGTATAGAGTTCCGTAATTTTCGCTTAGTTGGCTGTGACAGTAAAACAACAGAACAAAATATAGAGAGATAGATAGTGAGTGTGCGATAGATAGAGAGAGAAAGAGCGGGGAGAGAGAGAGAGAGAGAGTATGTCAAAGTTTTTAAATTCAGTTAAAAATTTTAAACAACCAAAAAAATAAATCAAAATAAACAATTGTAGCGCGATAATCTAAAATATGCATTATTTTCTTGTTGTTTTTTTTTGCCCACAGTTAAAACCGATGCGTTTTTTCTATCGTATCTTTACACCATTAAAAATACAACCAATCAAAATTGTTAATTATGGAAAACAATTGCAAATTGTTAAAAATTGTAATGATATTAAAAAATTATCACCGTTACCATTACCACCACCACCACCACCACCACCACCAACACCACCACCACCACCACCACCATTATCACCTGTAAATATTGATAAATTAACAGAACAACAAAGAGAGAATGATGATAGTAAGAAAGAGGAAGAGAAAGAGAGATTATTAGCGCATTTACAATTACAAAGTAAAAATAAAGTACAAAATCAACAAGTACCTGAAAAATCCACAATATCAATTGTTAATAATAATAATAATAATGATAATGTTAATAATAATAATAATAATCAAGAGTGTATTTTTGATTATGAAGAGCCTGATAAAGAGGAGATAAAGCGTTTTGCTGAAATACGTGATCGTGAATGGGCATTACAAAAGAAATTGGATGATAATAATATTGATAAAGATGATCCACAACAACAACAACAACAACAACAACAACAACAAGAATATCAAACGAGTAAAAAACGTAAAAAAAATAAGCATTCAAAAAGTGATTGTTTAGGTTATAAAAAACGTAAATTGCATGCTGAAATTACCAATAAAGAAGAAGAATTAAAATTAAAAGTTAAATTAACACATAATAATAGTAGTCATAAACATAAACATCATAAAAATCTAACAACAACCATTCCAACAACAACACAACAACAACAACAACAACAACAACAACCAATAGAAATTAGTTCTAAAGAGAAATTATTACAAATGCGCCAAATTCGACATAAACACCATCAACAACAACAACAACAACAACATCTAAATCAAGTAGCAAGTGACGATAAAAAAGTACAAACGATTCAACAATCCCCACCACAAAGTAGCGGGGGTAATACTACTATTAATAAAGATATAAATAATGAAATAACAGCGGAACAAAAGAGAATTGAAGAGAATAATCAAAAAATTATAGCAACAACAATGGTGACAACAACAACAACAATACCAACAACAAAAACATTACGTAGTGATTTCCCATTAAAACAAACAATAACGAATCGAGTTGCTACAGTTCAATTAGAACGTAATGAACAAGCTGAGAAAGCAACAAAACATGGATTTTATCAATTAACCAATAATAATAATAATAATAATAATAATAATAATAATAACAATAAAAATAATAATAACAATAATAATAATAATAATAAGAATGTTCAAAATTGTTCGAAAAAGATGGAACCAAAGATACAAAATAATCGACAACAATCGCAATTAGAACGTAAATTAGCGAATTTACAACAACGTTGTACAGTTGAAACAAAATCAATTCAACAACAACAACAACAGCAAGAAAAGAAAGTTGGCCATGATTCTACTATTGTTAACAATAGTATATCTATAACGACAAATAGTGCAATGTTACCATCGAATTATCCACCCGGTTTTACAGTAAGTAAAATAGAAACTACTGGTATAAAACGTAAACTTGATAATAATAATGATAATAATCATAATAATAACAATAATAATAATGGTGGTAATAATGATAAACGGCCAAGTTTAGAGATAACATTAATAAATCCAACTATTACAACAACAATACCGACAACAACAACAACAACAACAACAACAGCAACAACAACAATTGATAATAAACCAGTGGTAACAAAACGTCCACCACCACCGACTATACCATTGGAACGTATTAAAAAAAGTATAAATTTAAAATCTGGTATTAGTATTATCCCCAAAATGCCATCATCATCATCATCATCATCATCAAAATCATCATTACCCTCTATCTTATCATCATCGTCATCATCATCATCTGAACGTTGTGATAACATAGGGGCTTTAGATTTAAGTAAAACAAATAAAGGGATTGAAATTAGTGTAAAATCAAATAATGGCATTAATAGTCATAATACCAACAATAATAATAAAGTTAATGGTTATACTTTTAATAATAATAACAATAATAATAATAATAATAATAAGAAAGAGAGGATTATTAATACATCAAATTTACAAATGTTATCAAAGGTGGCAACCGAACATGGTAATAATAATCATAATAATCATAATAACAATAATAATAATAATAATAATCATAATAATCATAATAAGCCTCGTCCACAAATGCCTAGTTTGCAAACATTAAAAATTCCATTAGTGCAAACTTCAAATAATAAAATGGCATTAATTCATAATCAACAACGACAACAACAACAACAACAAAAAGTTAACAATTCCAAAGTGGCAACAAATTGTCCAACAACAACACCGACTATAACAACAGTTGCACCAAATCAAAATAATAATAATAATAATAATAATAACAATAATAATAATAATAATAATAATAATAATAATAATAAAGTATCATTAGTTCATAATTCGAAAATACCGAATTTAAATAAATTACCAAAATTACAAGAGATCAATAAAAGTCATTTTCGTTCATTAAATCCACAAATACGTAATTTACGTCCAAATAATCAAAATCAAAGTATTCGTAATATACCAAATCCGAGTTTATTAGTTAGGCAACAGAATCAAAATCGTTTAAATTCAATGATGAATACATCATCATCATCATCATCATCATCATCACAACAACAACAACAACAACAACAACAAAAACAACAAACACCACCACCATCAAAAACACCACCAGATCCACCAGTTGCGCCTCCTAAAGCAAAAAGTCCACTATTAACAACGCCAACAACAACAACAACAATAACAACAGCGAAAGATGAGGTAATTACACCGAAATCGGTAAGTCCACCTGTCAAAAACCCAACACCACCACCACCACCACCACCACCAATCATCCCACTTGATTCATCTCAACAAACCAAAACAGAAACTACTACAACAACAACAACAACAACAACTGCAGCAACAACAATAACAACAACAACTAAAGAAGTTACAGTTTAGATTCTTTTGATTAAATCTAAGTAAGTCTTCCAATTATTTTTTTTAAAGAACTTTTTAATTTACCACCATTCAACTCTAATTTCCGGCAGAACCGGAAATTGTATGAGTTTTTACAAAAAAAAAGTTCCACTATCAAATACCCATCATGTCATGATTTTATCGAAATTTCATCCAAAATGATTGATAAATAAAAGTAGGACACATTCAGATGAAACAATCTGTATACAACCGGGAATTGATACAAGGAGGATTATAATTGTAATCCTTCTTATGTTTCGCAATTTTCTTAGTTCCTTAATCGATTTTTGTTTCTTGTTTTCGTTCCTCTGCTTTAATAACATTTTAATTTTGCAACAAACACCCTGTATATGTATATATTTCAAAAATTTACCAATTTATATATAAATAGATTAGAATTAGTATCTGTATATGTATTTGTATGTATCTATATATTAAAAAAAAATATGTGTAGAAAAAACTAAAAAAAATATCGAGTATTGTGTCAATATTCAATTGTTTTCTTGATGTTCGTTTGTTTAATCGTTTTGTAAAGTTATCTATATATCTAATTATCCCTAACCTTTGGCCCCCCATACCTCCCCTTTCCCTTTTATTTTATTTATGAATGAAAACAACAGAAACAGAGACTGTGTGTACTTATTATTGACTAGAAATGATTGAGAAAGAAATAAATAAAACCTGTTAATTATTCTTTATTATTATTATTATTATTATTATTATTATTATTATTATTATTATTATTATTACTTATATAGTACCTATCTGTTTAGCATTGTAGATGTATAGAAAAAGTTGTATATAAAAATGAATAATGAAAAAAAAAACAATTAAAATTATAAATGAGTGTAGAAATGATCCACAATTTGTTTGATTTCTTTAATCCTCCATTTTGTTTACTAATTAACATCAAAATGGTGCACATTTACTTAATAATAGATATAATAGAAAACAAAAGTAGGCTATGGCTTTTGAGTTCGGCTTCTTTGAGCAGTTGTGTATTTTTCCGAAAAACAACTTAGAGACGGCCATGACCAGTCAAATTCATTTGTTTGAAAAACTATCTAAATACATCTATTTATAAATAAAAACAAACATCAATAAAAAAAGATGGGGAGATATTGAATTTCGATTTAAGTATATGGGATTCGTCAATATAAGAGTGAGACAATATGATGATGACGTGTACAGGAAGACGATATTACATTAGCAAAAAAAATCTGAATGATGTTCATTTGTTTTTCTATCGATGGTAATGTGATTATCGATTGAATAATCTTGTTGGTTGCGTTAAATCTTGGTATAAATCGTAATTAGAGAACTTTCCAACGATTAAAGCGGGCATCTATTTCTAAAACGATACTAAAAATAAATCAAGTGAGTTGCGATTTAAATTTAGAATAAGTATTACATTAATTTATCACATACTTCAACTGTTCCATCTCTCTCTCTCTCTCACGACTATATTTCCGTGGATTTTTTTGCTAAATACGCAACAACTCTCCAAAAACCACTCAAATTATCTAACGGCCTTTATTTCTACTATTATCGAATAATGTGGAATTTTCCCAATTATCACTAATTTATTTAAAAAAATAATTATTTAGATAACAATTTCCACAGAAGATTGTAAATTTCCAAGGGGTGGAGTTACGTTTCTGGTTTGTTGCCCATGAACAAATAATACTGAATAGGTGGAGTTTACTGCGATTATCAATCGATCATTGGTGAGTGGGAATCTAGGCGACGCCCACTGACATATAAGGGAATCATGACATATTTCTCCTAATATTTTCGGACAAACGAATTTTATCCAGAAAAATCGCGTAACCGTTGAAATAGCACATAATCGACCATAAGCGTCTAGATTCTAGGCGGAAAAAAGCTAATTATCAAGCAAAATGTAAATTTTATTCTTATATAACGGTATTTATTATGAAATCACTTATGTAATTGGTGAAAGGTTTAAAATTACTTATTTAATTATGTTTTTGTAAAATCGATTCTAAGGTGTGGATCGTTCTCTTCACAATTTGATTGTTATCTGTCTATCAATGATACCTGTCTTGTAATATAGGTGAAAATCATGACGTTGCAGATTGATGAAAGCCGGCAATTGTTCGAAAAGTAAAAGTGGGCCATCTAGTATTGGAAATGTCAAGGTAGTGGTGAATGTTTATTGGCCAGAGCCGCTGGTGGTAAGGGGCGTGACCCAGTTTGTAGCGACATCTCTCAACGACCACAACTATCCACCAAATTGTAGTAATCTATAATTGTTTGAAATTGCCACCAATAATCAGTGAAGTGATTGTTTAAGAGATGACGCTAGCGTCGAATAATTATGAAAATGCTGGTAAATTTCAGGATTTTCGAATGAAATTCACCGTTGTAAAACAATTGAAATTCTGCCGTTTACCATACTAATGATACGATTATTATCTTTGTTGTTTATCCGTTATTATTATCGATAATTCACTCTTATTCTATCTCTTTCTATTGTGTCTTCATCATTTTATTCGTCAACGATATTCATTCCGGAACTGACTCCCTAGGCTACTACTGCGCCCCATTTCCTTATAGCCCTCCGCCCCCCAAACGGGTTGCGGGGACGTAGAAATAAAAAAAAACGCACAACACACCAAACTTATATAAATCATCCACCAGATGGCATATTTTAGCATTTCTAATGCGACAACTGTACTGACATTCTGAAGATATATCGTTAATATATGCACACGAAACAAACGAAAATCGAACAATAATAATACCAAAAAAAAAACAACAGAGATAGCTAGACATGATTTGGACAAAGATAAAGAGAGAGAGAGAGAGATAATGGTTGGGAAAACAACTGAAGATCCCAGGAACAATTAAAAATTGCTAATCGAATTCCCTCTGAACGTATTTGTAATTACAATCATGTTACCTGTGGAATAAATGAATACACAAGCGACGATTGGCTGGAGACTACAAAAAAAAATGAAAATCGTCGCGACATAGTCGACTTGATTTATTATTATTACTATTATTATTATTATTATTATTATTATTATTTATAGAAAATTGCATTCATTTTATATAAATGATTGAGTAATTATCTCATCTTCATAGTAGGCGCGCACATTATAGAAAAACAACTGAATATTTCAGGTGAACATTTCGTCTCAAATCCATCAATTCGTGATGAATCAATTGCATAATCTGATGATGATGATTAGGTGTTAATACAGATCCAACCACAATCATAACCAATCGATCAACTCGAATATAGACGGTTCGTCTGGAGACACCCTGTATACACATTTTCCTGCTATCTATATATATCTAAAATAACTCTTTTATAGTCATTCTTACGTGAAATTATCGTCTTATTTTACTGGAGATAATCGTCTTATTGGAAAAAAGTAACAACAAAAAGAAAACAACAACAACTAACCATCAAGTCGGCTTTGAATGGGCGGCAGGCTACTGTGATATCCGTTCAAAATTTGAAACAAATGCACCGTGTAGAAGAGTGCTGTTGTTGTTGTTGTTGTTCATTATTTATCTTTATCTTACACAATCACATCTATCTTTTTCTATTGTATTTGAACATCATTATAATATCGATCTAATCAATTTGCTTGAATGTCAACAATGCTAGATCCGGTAGATCCACCCCTGTAACGTGAGGGTTGCAGAAGAAGAAGCAGAAGAAGGGGGTAGTTTTAGGATATTTGTGTATATGTATATTGTGTACACAAAATAAATAAAGATAGATAGGGATGTTGGTGACATTTTCACATTAATCTTCAGAAAAACTGCATCATTATTACTAAAATTGTTAACCCATCCCCTCATCCCAATACGAACTGCAACAAATTGTAGATGGCGTGCACATCGGTTCTCGTTTGATTTCCATCAATTAGAAAATAGTTTTGCAAATAATCGAATTATTTTCAAATAGAATAAATGTGGCGAAGACACGAATTCTGAAACAATAGTCTAATGATAAGGAATGGTTTGGTGGTGGCTTCTATAATAAGGGTGGGTGGGTAATTCTACTAGAAAAGGGGGGTGTGGGTGTCACGACGCACATATATCATCCAAAAACTGGAGCGGTAATGTCCCTGAACATTATATCTATCTCACTCTGACTTGTTTGTTAAAGATTAGGAGATATAACAACCAGTCAGAGGGGGTGTCCTTGTGTGTCCGATAGCAGTACGGAATCCGGCAGTAGCACACACACACACACACACACACACACACACACACACACGCAACAAAAAAAATGTATTCCAGACGGAAAAAAACCGGGAAGGCAGAAGGAGGCAGTAGTGATGCCCAGAGCTCTGTTTTTTTTTATTCCTTTTGGCTAGTCGCTCCGCTTTTTTTGCTCGAGTGAAAAATGAACGAAAATTCTCCACCACCATCATCATCATCATCATTATCAGTGGGAATAAGGCACCAGACACCGGGAAAACTACAACAACACAGGGTTGGATTAAGGAAATTTTCGAATCGCTTCTCGCTCTATTGTCACTAGATAGATAGATACATTCTAAGCGAATCTAGTTGGCTACGTTCATTTTTTTTTGTTTTCCATCTTTCGTTTTGTGTTTGATTATTGTAAAGATGCAAAAAAGTTTTAATTTTAAATAATTGAAAGTGTGAGCGCAGTCAATTTGTTTAAATTCGATATGGTGTAAAGAAGGCGGCTTTGGTGCCCACTATTTTTTTTTTATCAAAAAAACGACAACAACAAAATTTTATTTTAGTAGTAACTCCATCATCATCATCATCATCATCATCATAGTAGCCTTAAGAAGAAACCACTTTTCCACTTTCTTTTGTTTCATTGTTTTCCCATCTTTTTCTATCTTGTATCTTGTATTATATGATGAACGGGATCATAGTTGGCGTTTTATTATTATTGTGTGATCACACAGCCTACTTGAATTAGCCAGATCCGGATTAGATTTTGTTTCGTTTCTGTTTTTTTTTTGGTGGATACATTTTCATTGATTTTATTTATGAAAGTAATGTCTATTGGAGCGTGTCGGTTATTTTTTTGTTTGGTTTTATTATGTTGTCGGTACTGGTTGGTGTTTGAGAATGCACGTACCTCATTAAAGTAAAGGGAAGTTGGTTGGTTTCAAACACACAACACATTTTGGGTTTCATTAAATAATAATAATTATAATAATAATAAAGAGATCTACAATTATCTTGTAGATCATTTCTCTTATTTTGAATGAATGCAAGAAATAAAAAGAGATAGTAGATGACTATAGAAGAGAGAGACGCCACGCAATCCACATAAAAACCCTAACGACTCTCTGGTAGGTGATTGCCGTGGCATTCTTGTGAGGTCTTTGCTCAGCTAACGACAGAGAGTGGTGACCTTCCATAATCATCATCATCATCATCATCATCATCATCATCAACATCATCATCAACATTATTTTATATTAACTTTAAGTCAATATCAATAATTATTAGAAGACGAAATTCAAATGACCCGCTTCAAGTGGTGGTGGTGGGGATACGACTCGAAGGACCAATTTCATTAATTGCCAGTTTGTTCTTAATTAGATGCAGTGTTGTTAATAATACCAGGTGATATTTTTGCGCCGTTCACTTGGTAATCATAAATCTTTCTTTTTGTTATATATATATAACTTCCACCCCCCACAGTTTAATATTGAAAGATCCTATCTCTAGAGGGTGGTTTTGTTATGAATTCTTCGCAAGTAGATTATGAGATTTGGGACATACACATGGTCAGTCAGTACACTATCACTACTACAACAGTAAAAACTGAGCGAGTTCGTTTTAATATATGAATAACGTTTACTACCCTTAGAAATAGGGGGTGAGATTCTTCTGTAGTCTCTTGATACAAGAAATCACCGCCTCAAGGATGAATTATGACCAGGCAATGACCACCACTAACACACACACACACACACACACAACTACTGCCACTAGCACTACCATACACACTTACTACAATCATCCCCCTAGTGGCCTTTTGCGCCAGATTTGTTTCTATAAATCACAAATGTTGCCATATCTTTGCACTTACACAAATACAAATTGACAAAGTGGCTTTAACATTGACAAATCGGGCCGACACATGAACGATTAAAACCAGCAAAACAAAGATAGATAGACAGATAGATAGATAGATAGATAGATCGGTGTATAGGTGGTAGTAGTTGTGGATAACTGTCCAGGGGGATTACCGAAACAACCACCACAATATGCCAACTTTGTTTTAATCGTGTCAAACAAAAGTACAAGATTTAAGTATTAACATATCAGTCATAGGATACATATGTACGGTTAATAATCCCTTTAAATTAGGGGAGGGTAGTTGACGGAAGGGAGGTGGCGGTGGTGGTTTCTTGTTAAAATAAAATTGTCGATTTTTTCTACAATTTCCATGGAAAAGTTTAGAAAATTAGTGGTGGTTTGCTTCATTTCAATTCTCTCCAACTCTATACATATATATCTATCTCATTCTAGTTTGCTCTGCACAAGAGTTTTTTGCTTTAATTAAGGCCGAGTCTAATACGAGTTTTTGTCGGTTCACATGAGTGAAGAGGAGATTACCCCTCGTCGATGCCTCTTCTCTCCACACAGCTACTGTACATATACGGCTATCTCTATCTAATTTATCAATCTGTCTCACTCCTGTCAGGATAACCGTGTCATTAGTTTTACCCTCTTAAAAACAACCATCTCACTCTGTATATATCTATCTATCTCTGTTGTACTGTGTGTGTCTTTTCGGAATTTCTCTATTATCGGTTAGAAATTTTTATTATTTTTTTCACAACTTAAAAATGACCATCATCATCGTATTGGTGGTGGTGGTGGTGGTGGTTAGTGTCTCACAATCCCTATTCAACACACCCCCACGGATATTAATTATGCCCGGAAATCAACACATCCTTGGAGACACGTCAACAATGACTCTAGTAACAATGGTTTATTATAACTAGTATCGTGGTAATTAATGATGTTCAAGTATGGAAATGACTCGCTGGCTTTTGTCTATAATTATATACACACACACACACACACACACACACACACACATAAACACTAAAACACTCACACAAACAAACACAATTATTATAATCATGATGATAGGGGCCATTAATGAGTTTTAATACGATCAAAATTTGAAAAAAGCGCCAAATTCTTTTGTTTTTTTGTTTTGTTTTGCGTTGTTGTCGCAATTACCAACCTAATTTCGAATAGTTAAAAATAATAAAAAAACAAATTTTAGAATAGAAGGCTGTGGTGGTGATAGTGAGGTTAAGTGTGTGTGTGTGTGTGTGTTGACTTGTGTTGATTTCCTTGAAGAAAATTCCATGAATTTCGTGAGTAATTTCCATAAAATTTCCAATTATTTAATAATTATAATAGAAATTAAATACAGCGCAACCAACTGAATTTATTTAAAATTACTAACCAATAAAAACAAAACAACTAGATTTGTTTTTGAAAATTCCAACGTTAATTTGTGCGAAATTAGCGAGAAAATAATTAACCGCATGTTTAATGGTTATTGATTTCCACCCCCATAGTGTTGTACTATCATCATCAGCATCATCATCATCCCCCTGTGATGATGGTCTATTTTCTTACAATTTCCTTCCTTTACTAATTCACACACACATACAAACGCATATATAGAAATACGTACAAATGCGAAAAACGAAAAGAGATAGAAATTGAGCCAGAACCATTATCTCCATCTAATTCATCAAGGAAGATTGCCACGTTAATTTCAGCCGGATCATTAGGTAAGCCCAGTTGTCATCAGGGTCGGCTATGGTCGTCGTCGTCATTGTTGTTGTTGTTGTTGTTGTTTTCTTCAAATCGTAGTCGGCTGCTGTGCGTTTTTCCATTTGTTTCCGCACAGCCATATTGATTATGGTTTTAATAACAATTAGAATCACAGTTTGCTTTGAAATGGTCAACTATTTCGAATTTTCATCCATAAATCTTGACGAAATTTCTTATACTGGTGCGGGTGGTGGTGGTGGTCCTCTCTAGTCCGTAGATAACGCTTTATTAATTAAATTGTTCTTGCTTGCTTGCTGGTCTCACCCCCTTTATTTCACCCTCTTCGTGAAACTATCTATCTCGCTTCTTCTATACCATTAAAATTGTATAGTTTCAACTATATTTCACATACTATCATTATAATTTAAATGGTAGACAAATTTACTACCACCCCCGTTATATTAAATACAAAACTACCCCCTCTTTGATATGTGTGTGTGTGTATGTGTGTGTGTGTATAGTAGAGTATAGTAAATACGGTTATAATCTTATCATTTTGTTTTGTTTATAAAACAATAGGGTCGTCTTAATAATCTCAACCCCCGTACGTTTTTGATTCTACTATTTACCCCCGTATTTTGAATTTGATCGTATTACAGTTGGTTTGTTGTGTTAAAGAAAGACTGTTTTGAAGAAAAAGAAAGACAATTGGGATAAGTTGTGTTCATCCGTCCATTTCATCCCTTAAACTCTCTCGACATACCCCTGTGCCAATTTGTTACACACACATAGTTACCGGAATTCTATTCGTGTTTCTTCTAATTGTCTTAGAACATATCTTCTATAATTATTAATTCTTAATATTTTCTAATAACATTCGAAAGAAGGGTTGAATGCCAACCGCCCTTATAAAACTTCCGAATTGACATATATAGACAATTGTTATACAATAGAGACGAAACTTTTTGACAAGACGATATCTAAAACTAACAAGTTTTCTAATGGTGGTGAGTTCAAGGGGTGGTTTTGGTGTTTATATGACCAATAAACACACTCAAGGGTGTTGTTGTCGTCGTCGTCGTCATCGTCAACTTCCTATCGATACAAATTTCGTTCTACACAACTACAATAAAATCAGAGAGAGGGTTGAATTTTTCTAAGAAATTTTGTTTAGAAAATCTACCAACCCCTGTATATAGCATCACTTAATTATCAACAAACTATATGGGGTTCGATTTTGCAACCCCCCCCCCCTTTTCCACGTTTGTAATGGCTCTAATGATTTCGCTCCCACAAATATCATTAAGGGTAGTAGTGATGATGATGATCGGAATGAATCGAATTTTTGTTATTTCATCCCTAATTTTTTTTTGTTTTTGGATAAAATCTTCCAACAACAAAAAAACTAAGGGATCAAGACACGTGATAAGGGTGTAAATTTTCTAAGGATAGTTTTTGATAGGTCATATATTCTAGTCGTGCAGAATATTCCAGATGTTGCACCACTACTTTATATAACCACCACCACAACCACCACCACTACTACTACTACTACTACTAACACACCCTCGCTGTAGCATATATAGAATTTTGGGCCACTTGGGATTTTGACGATATTAAACTAGAAATGACGACAAGTGGCAAAATTAAAGACGAATATCACGTTATCCATGAATTTTGACAAAAATGCATAGTCGACTGTGCATTTTTTCTTTTATTGGTGGTTGAAATTAATGTAAAGTAGAAAGGGTATTGGGGTATCGGGGGTTGAATATCACCGTATACAGGACATGGGTCAACCATAATTAACGTTTGTCGTTAATCATATCAAAAGTTTAAGGGTTGCTTTTGTGGAAGATTACAACTAACGGGAATTTTTTTCTTTTTGTATGCATATATGTATGGTAGGTATTGTTTAAGGGTTGGAAATTCGCTAATAATTTTTCCATAACTTTTTAATTGTTTTGTAATTATAATACTATCAAACCACCCCTACAGTGTCGTTTATTTGAAAAACTACCCTTCTTTATTTTGTCTACTATAGGGGTTGTGGAAGGGGCGGTGGGGGATGATGGAATTAAGAGCGTCTGTTTTATGGAAATGTTTATGTTAATGAATTTTCGTTGTCATATTGTTTAGCCAAAAATTAACGTTTTAAACGACAAATTAATTGTGAACAGGCCATTATTGTAATGTCATTAAGTTAGGGCCGATAAGAGGGGTGGAGGGGGTGAGTTTTTAGTCACTCTGTCAATTTTGCATAAATTTGAATGACCAATTATCATTTAAATCATCCCTATTTTATCAAAAACATTTGTGTGTGTGTGTGTGTGAAATGTATATAAGTTTTGATTAGTTTCGGCAATAGGGGTGGGTGGTGGTGGTGGTTAGTTTTTTGATCAGAATTCGCCAATTCATCTTCAATTAATTGACTTTTGGCCTTGTTTCTAATTAATTAAATTGCAAACAAATTCACAAAAGACATCCCCTCCCCCAATACCCCTCATACTTACAACTAAATGTATATACAACCCTTAGTTATAAATCTTTGAAAGTTTTCAGTTGACAAAACAATACCGGAAAAAAAACACACCAAACGATTTGAAGAAAAATTGAAATGTCACCCCCATTTGTTTAGTTGATAAGAAATGGTCATGTTATCGTTATATATATGTAGAGTGACCATACCCCCAACCCTCCTACTACTACTACTATTAGTGGACATATAAAGGGGTGTTCGGTCCACTTAGAATATGAATATTTGATAAACGACAACACTTATCGCTTATTTAACTCGATTATAGGGTTGTTCTTCTAAGGTTTTATTTAGGGAAATTCAATCCCAAAAAGGGTTAGAGATCGAAATTACCAAAAATTACAATCAAGTCGCCTTTGGTTTGTTTGGGGATGTTGTTCGTTGGTTTGGGTGGGGTGGGGGTGGGGGTAATCTATATAATAATGACGTCTACTCGGCCATTTTATTTAAACAATCATCAAAAAAAAAACGACATGTGTCTCTTCAAATCGGACAAGAAGCCAAAAAAACAACGCCAACTTGATCGATTCAGTTGTTTGATAACAGTGCCGGATTTAGAAGGGGTCTTTGTCCAGTGCGGGCGTATCATCTCATTAATCTCTTTGAATATTTCTAAGTACGGTACTGACAATTTAATATAAATCAAAAACAGTATATAGAAGAAACAACACAAATCAAGTAGTCTTTGATTTTTATTTGTATCAACAAAACAAAACAAGTTGTTTTTCAATTGTTTCGCACAAGCGATTCGATGGTATGCGCGCGTACAGCTCGCGCCTGTCTACTTTTTTGTTTTTGTTTGTTTTTTTTCTAACTGTGTTCATTTCTATTCCACAGCCTTCTAAATTATTGCAATTATTTCATAAAAACAACAATTGTGTAGATATTAAATTGAAAATTGCAACAACAATTTTAGACGCATTTACTACAACGACACGTGTGTGTTGTTCTGTATGATAATCAAATGAATGATATATATATATATATATATATATATATATAGAAACAAAAGAAAATCGACGGCGGGGCGCATTACAATAAAATACAAAAACAAAAAAGAGAATGTGTTCTGCTCTGGTTTGGTCCCGGTTGGCTTTGATCGGCTTTTTAAGTTTTATATGCACGTACGAGCACAGTGATTGGTTGGATGGCTGCTACCTTGTGTATCATGATTTAGAAATAAATAAATTAAAGAAAACAACAGGAAAAAAAACAATTGAAAGAAACAAAACAATTTTCCATGCTTGCTTAAATGTTTAAATATACAACGAAAAATTATTATTATTATTATTATTATTATTATTATAACCAACAACAATAATCATAATAATAATAATAATAATAATAATAATAATCGAACATTTTTAAATTGTTTTAATAAAAAACAAAACACAACAAAAATTGTGCAAAAACAATAGAAAAACACCAACCGATAATTAGTTGGAATTAAATGAAATACACGTACGTAACTACATACACACACACCAATATGGTTCAAGTCACGACACTCTTTTTTCGTTGTTTTTTTTCTTCTTCTAATAAAACGAACAAAGAGAACCGTAATTTAATGAATGTTAAAGCGAGATGAAGAATAATTGTGTTGCAATTGTTTTTGTGTTTTTCAATAAGAATCTAGTGGTTTATGATGATGGCGACAGTAGGGAGGGTACAATAAATAATCATCAACCCCTCTAAACCCCACCACCACCACCACCGCCAACTATGATAGTTGTATCTAAAACTTACGCAGTTATTTAATTAATTTGTGACTGCCACTCTACCGCCATCGTCACACAATTTATGTTTTATCGTTGCGGTAGCATTTATCAAAAATATGAGAATACCAGCGACATTTTCTAGGAGCGATCAAATTCTCACCTTTTGCAATGATTGTTTGTGTGTGTGTGTGTGTGTGTGTGTGTGTGTGCGGTTGGAAATCATCTCACATCCGGTGTTGAAGAAAACAAGGGTTGATTTATTCGAAATTAATAATTGAAAACTAAACCAATATCGTGGATGGCTGTGGTTTTGTGGTAGATCTATCTATCGGGCAAAGCCACTTATTTCCTTTTTTGTTTTTTTTTTGTAAACGAATCTCATTGATTTTTTCTGGTGTGTATTTGTCTATTGTTGAGAGAGATGTCCGTCCATTTCCGGTCAATTTTATTAGATTTTTGGGCGTTGAATTCTGCGACATTTGTCAACTTTTATATCACTAATGGCATCATTTGTCGTCCATAGATGAAAATGTGCTCGCTGGATGTTCACTTGTTCCATTTGAAGGATGTTTATGCCATCTTGAATTAAGTTGAGTTGAGCGTCTGTGAGGGGGGTGTTGACGACAGTATAAGGGTGATGGTGGTGGTGGTGGTATTCTAATTACTAATCTTTTACGACAATTTGTGAAATTTTTCAAATAGCCACCACCAACGACGACTAAGAATTAGAGACAGACAGACACAGTTTAGTCAGGATTAAAATCCCGTTTTTCTCATCAATCTTTGTCTGACTGACTATAGGAGTATTTACTATTCGTTTTTATTTTTTTTTGTACAATAAGTAAAGGTGTTAGGGGTTGTCGACAAATTTTAAGCTCTAATGATATCATTTGTCATTTATTTTTTATCCGCCATTCCGCTTTTATTTCATATTGCCCAAACAAACAAATCTAGTGTGCATTTATGTATGCAAACAATTGCATCAGCACACGAGCCATGTTGATTTACATCTAACAATTCACAACATATTTGTGCTAATTTATTTGATTTATTTTAAATGGAATAAAAAAACAACAAAAACGAAAAAATTTCTGGTTAGAGAAATTTTCTACCCGCTGCTAAAATAAAATAAAAAAAAATAATATATCCACAGATATATTCAGAAGACAACGGCAATATTAAACAGAGAGATGGTATATTGTCGAATAGAAGGGATGAGAGATAGAAACAGTGGTGCCAACCGAATGACAAACTAGCTAACTGTGGATCCGACAAGCCGAGCAAAAACTCTCTAACTCTAGAAAGCAAAAACTCTCTTTCGATGTGTATCCCCACCCCGTATAGATATAGCAAAAACTGTCTTTTCGCTTCTCACTGCCGGCAAATAAGGGTGGGTTTTATATACATATATATATATAGTATAGTAGAATAAAATCCATCCCTCTCCAAACAGAGTTGTATTGGAATAGAATTTTTCGTTGATTCTTCATCGTGAAATTCGTCTTGGAATACACGAAATTCTTGTTGTAGTTGCGTGTAGGTGGTTTTCGACTTTTTAAAAATGCAAGGGGTTAGAGTTGTGGTTAATAGTAAGAATATACAGTTTGCTAAGAAGAGGGTGGCATCCATCATTTATCACCTCAAATGTCTGTCTTGGACGTCTACTTATACTATTATGAAGTGGCCGACTTCACTTTAGGGTTAGTTCCAGTTTAATATGCTAACATAGAAACTACTAACCACCCCATGCCAACACCTCCACCCCTTCTTTATCTGCTGTAGTATAAGTCTTGAGGGACCAGCCCTCTAAAATGTACTTACACAAAAATCCGTACGAAACTTGTCTTAAACTTGTGTGTATTGTTAATAATTTATTGAAATCAGAGAGTGGGTTTTGTTACATATTGTGGAAGTAGAGGGGGAGAGGGTTGATTTTTCCGACTGAAATCTAAATGATCTTATTTGTATGCCGACATGACCGAAAACGGTTTAATTCAATCGGACAGTATTTTAATAGGTGATCGTTATCAGTAGGAATGAGATATCTATTGCTGCCGGTTCATAGGGGTTAAAACAACCCTCTCGCACACTACAAATATCTATATCTACTTGTATATATATATATATATATATATATATATATATATGTATAATAAAAACAATAGTATTTAGGACAAGGCATTCGATTTTTTGTCCCCCACTTAGTTATTATTGGAAAATATTGCGAAGGTTAGTACGATTTTTCGAATCATTCAACCTTAAAAACTCGTTAAAACAACAACCGGGGCCGGTTATTGGATCACGTCCCAACTTTTTATTACCACTTATCAATCTAACTAGATAATCAACACTTGTATTGAATAGATTTTATATCATACAAAAAGTCGAAACAAATTATTTATTAAAATCGAGAAAATCCAGCTGATTTTCTTTACTCTATTCGAAATCGTTGAACGTTAAACGTGTGTATTGTTAAGGGTGAGGGCTGTAACATCGATTTTCTTTTGTTAAAATATGACCCACATATACACCCTCCAATCTTTACTATATATATATATATATATATATATATATATATATATATATATATATATACATATATGTAGATATATGTATGTATTCGTTACGATAAATCTACTAAAATAACCATACCCCCCCCCCGGTGATTTTATTTGTTATATTAGTGAATTTCGTTATAAGCGAAAGGGTTGTAAAAATAACATCGAATACATACTGTCTTCTTTTCACCATCATTTATAACAGTAGATTAGTGTCTTGTCTTGATAAAAACATAGGAGGGTGTTGGTGGTGGTTGGTTAGTTTTGAATTCTCCGTTCACTAATACTTACTACCCTTACTCACTTTTATAAGTGGTGGATTGTGTCTTTTGTATCTAAAGGACAGATCTAGTGACACAACGACCATCGATTATCCAGGATTAAATGTTGACGTATGCCCAATTTCGTTGCACTTAAAGATATTAGAAAGAGATAGATTGATATTTCCGATTACCCTTTCACAGCAAAAAAATAATCATTAACGTTAACATAACCGTAATTGTTAATCGTATGTGTGTGTGTGTGTGTGTGTGTAATCTTTACACACCCCAATTATTCTATAAATTACTTATATAATGTTAAAAAGAGATAGATATAGTTGGATGTAACCGTGTCGATGTCATATAATGGCAATTTAATAAAAAACGGAAATGTCAAATTACAATAAGCTTGACGGTGTGAAAATGGCATCTTGATGACTTTAAAATTATATGGTTTTATTTCATTTTCGTCATCTAGTTGCTGTTGTTTCTTAATTTCAATTGTTTTTTTTTATATGTCCATACAAAGGGAAAGAGAGAGAGAGAGAGCAATTTGAATTTTAATCTATTTCGTGTAAATTTTTACGGTTATACACTTTTTGTTTTTCGTTTGTATAAACGAAGGAGGCAAAGGGGTGATTATTAATTATTATTATTATTATTATTATTATTATTATTATTGATATTATAGTGGGAAAATATTGTTAAAACAATTGATTCGTTAATTAGTTTTGTTGGGGATTAAATAGTTGAGATGTTGGTATTTTTAGAATGTCGAACTGTCAAAGCATTGCCACAACAATCAGGATACCAATTTTTTTTTGTATCAATTTCAATTTGTTATTATTGTTAGTCTAATTAAAACTGTAATTACTACTGTGTGTTTATTTGTTTTACCATATTGATAAGTGATAAGTTATCAAATATACATATCTTTTTTTTGTGTTGGTTAAATGAATGGCATTTAATATCTGTCATAATTTTTGTGTGTGATTTGTTTTCCAATTGTTATTTTGATAAATATATGGCTAATTAAAAAAAAACAACAATACATTTTCACAACCTAACTCATAGTATGGGGTTATGATGATTAATAAAACTAATTCGCAGCTACTACTCGTTTATCAATATGGCTACGATAATGGTGACATATAAGGTTATGTTTTTCCATAGTTAACACTGATTATTTTACACAACAACAAAAAAAAAGTAATTTATAGTAGAATTGAGTTATTTTGAAAAAACTAACGTGAAAATACTGTCATTATTATTATTATTATTATTATTATTATTATTATTATTATTATTATTATTATTATTATTATTGTTATTATTATTTATAACTGTAATTAGTTGAAAATTAAAAGCGGGAATATAGAAGTTGATTAGTTGGTCCGTGTTATTATATAGGTGGTCATTTCACTTAATTACAACAATAAAAATAACAACAACAACAACAACAACAACAATACGACTGTACCTACTGGTTTAAATTGATTGAACTTGTTGATAATTTTATCTTTGCTGTGTTATAAAAAGAAACTTATTTAATTAAAATTCTGTCTAATTACTTGATTATAAATAATTCAAAGTGAATATTTAATTGAAAACAACAGAAAACCGACAATGGATAGTGCAGATCAACATAACATTGAAATTTCAATAGAATCTAGTAGTTTTTGGAGATCTCTATTCCTTAGCTAACTATTCTAATTACAATTTATTTGAAAAAATTCAAAATAATAATAATAATAATAATAATAATAGGGTTACAAAGGCAGCATATGTTAAGCGTTATTATTATTATTATTATTATTATTATTATTATTATTATTATTATGAAAATTTTGATCTCTCTCTCTGTCTCTCTCCCTCTTTGTTTATATGAAGTTTCATTTATATTTTCAACGCCAACTAGATTTCAAACATCTACACACACACACACACACACACATTTAGAAAAAAAAACACCATATGTGGATTGTTTTAAGAAGTATATAGAAAAAAAATCTCGTCACATATGAACGATTTTATAAGGCCATCGCTCTTGTATCTATCTCTCTTTTTCTATTTGCTCAGTTTTTCTCTCTTCACAATTATCCTATATGTATGTATAATAATTTTTGCAACACACTGTGTATTTTCGGAATTTTCCATATTATTTGCGAAAGAAAATTTAATTAAGGGAAATTTTTGTGGATCCATCAGGTGGTGGTGATGGTAGTGTTTAGAAACGACGGAAAGACACCGAAAAGAGCACCCTAATTTCCGGACGCATTCCGAATTTTTTGTCTTGTATCTTTTGATCAAAATAACGCATCTGATACAAAAAAAAAAAATTGAAATTTTAATAAAAACGATTGTTATTTAGAATGGCACACAATTCACAACGACAACATGATGACAAATGAGAAGGGTGTTGATTATTAAATTATTGGAAAGATATCGCAGACGGCTACGATTTGCATTTGTTTGCTCCTTTTTCTTGCTTCTTATAAGTATAGAGAGATGTTGTCTATACATTTTCTATATAAGATCACGGCTTACTGTGATGATGGATTGGATTTAAGGGTGATTCGTTATAGGGGGAGAGGGTGTAGTAGTAGAGACGATCAATTGGCTTTTAAACAGATTGGAGAGATTTTTCATATATAGGTTCGGATCTTTCCGCGAATTGTCCACCATTCAAATTCAAAATTTCATCCCTTTATTGATAGAAGTCAAAAAAAATATAAAAATACAAAGGGGAAGAGAGACAGATTGATGACGGTGTTAATGTAAATATTTCTCACGGATTAAAAACATGTGGTCCTGTTATCACTCCACCAACTCTTTTAAATTTATCAATGTATTAGTGAGTGCGTGTGTGTGTGTGTGTGTGTGTATAATTTAATTTAGAAACATCACTAACACATGTGTAGTTATGATATGTTCCATATTTCGTTCATTTAGAATCCATTTCGTAATTAAACATACCGACAGTCAAAGCTAACTATAAATAAATATAAATAAATAAATAAATAAATAAATAGACAACACAATCTAGAGTACTTTGGATTTTCATCAACTGTCTATTAACCATCTAGATTCTAAAGGAAATGATTTTTCAATTTTCTATCTCCTTCCTTTTTCACACACACATACATAAAAGACTAATCATCCGTTTCGTGACGTGCCTGTTTTCTATTGTTAACAAAAGAAAATCAACGCCAACTTATCGTAAATGCTGTATCATTATACTTTAATTAAATTACATTGTTTCATATATATATATATATATATATATATATATATATATGTATATATAGAGTGTTTACTTCCACAATATCAAAGTGTTATTGTCTCACAATTGAGCTACTAAACATTTATTCTAATTAATTTATTCTTAATTATGCCTTAAGTGTTATAAAATTGATTCGTAATAGCTTTTATTTCAATTCGTTTACGAATAAGTGAGAGAAATTGAAAATTAGAGGAGACATCCTGTATACTTATATAAATGTTGAGTTTTTTTTTGTGTGTGTGTGTGAGTTCCTATGAGTTTATATTGGTTAATACTCTTAAATTAACTACCCCTTTTCTACTACTACTACTAACCCCTTTTATATATACCTATACACAATACATATAGGTAGTTATAAACAAAACAAATCCGATTAAAATAAGGGTTGATCCTTTCTGGAATTCAACTATATTACAAGGTGGTGTATGTCACCATCATCATTAAAACAACAACCCTTTTTAATCCTCTATACTTACATATTTTTTGTTTTGTTTCTTAAAATTTACTTTGAATAATCAAGTAGGCGATATGATTTATTATTTCTTAAATTAGTGCGAACAACAAGAACAACAACAAAAAAAAAACAACAGAGATAGATTTATTTGAAAAAATAAAGCTATTTAGGATATAACTTTTTAAATGAGTGCAATAAAGTCCTGTTTTACATTAACGACCATCGTTAAAATTTAACCATTAACATCTCTGTATAAATGTATTTCTCTATCTCTTATTATGTTTTTTTCAAAATCTCTCTATCTAGTAGGCTATGCTAGTATAGAAAATTATTGAATAAAATATCGTAGTAGGCTGCCGGTGTTTTTGCACACTCGCCGACACTGTGTGACAATTCAAAAAACTTCAAAAATTTCTATGAAAGAAAGAATAAACGCGCGGCCGAAAAACCACAAACAAAAGATTGTTGTTTGACGACTTTAGATCTGTTTTTGTCGTATTTAAAAGATGATGATGATGATGATGAAGAAGAAGAAGAAGATCGAAGGCGGCGGTGTATTTCAAAAAAACAAAAACAAAAACAAATCAACACGAATATGCACATAATTTGTGTCGTCGTCGTCGTCGTCGTTGTTTCGATTGATTCAATTGGTGTGTGTCTGTTTTGTTTTTTTTTTAAATCTTTGTTCTGTTTATTTGCCATTATCATTGTTAATAGTTAGCTATCTACCACAGCCAACTTGATTCATAATTGTAATAATAATCATAAAACAACTTTGTAGTTAAGACCAGAAGCTATTCATTATAACGTACACTTCTTTATTTTGTTTTTTGTTTTTTTTTTGATTATTTTCCATCTTCATTTAATTACACAAACATAAAATGCAACTATCTCATTTCAACATCCATAGCATTCATGATAATTATTGTTGATGGTTTATTGCGTTGGAAATTGCTAATAATTAACCGCCTACTAGATTTTAAACAACTTCAGTTATATATTTCGATACAGTTCATTAGTAGTTAATAATATGCGTTTCTTTTTGTTTTTGGTTTTGTTTCCTATTGTTTTACAATCTTTAAAATGCAAATGATGACAATTTACAGTTCATTTGTTTAAAATTGAAAATTTTCTATACCTACATCAAGCATATCGTGTTTTAATTAACAGTTCATTGACCAAAAAAGAGTTAGATAGGAAAACCAAAACAAAAAAAAAACAACAAAAAACCCAACACAAATGAAGAACGTGCCTTAGATAATATGCTGCATCATTCAAAAAAGATCGAAATAATTTTTAAAATCTCATCCAAAATCTAAAACTTGCTATAAATAAGTCTGATAGAATTATTTCACACAAAAATTCATTCACAAAATAGTCGACTCTCTCTCTATGTTGGTGTGTATCTGTGTGTGTGTATCCTATTTTATTAAAAAGAAAAAAGATAGACTACATTATTGTAAACGGTAACAAACAATGATAGAGAATAACCAAAAAAGAATACAACCAAAAAAAATACAGCTACTGGAATTCAACACAGTCGACCTGTTTGTTATATCCTAAAAAATAACAACATATCTAATCTAGTCGACTTAAATTAAATAAAACTTTAATTTTCGTCCATAAATTACATAATAATTATTATCAAATTTTGATAATAATAATAATAATAATAATAATAATAATGATAATAATAGTGGTAATAAAGACGTACGTCGATTCTATGTTGTTTCTGCAATTCTCTACCAGTAGACAGTTGACAAGTATAAACTACACCCACTAACCAATCAGAAATCAGACTGGCATAATACTGGTTTCTGATTCGTTACCGGTTTTGTAATAGTATACACCTTCAATGTACCTACCACAATAAAAAACCAATTTAACTCCGCCTATTTCAAGACCATGTTATGTTTAATGCATGTTGGAGTATGTAGGAAAAAAATTACATACAGGCTTTGTCTGGTCGTATATATACATACATGGCCATATATCAAGTGTGTGTCTTGTAAATTTATTACATATAACAAAGACCGCCTGATAACAGTCCTTATATTTGAATTATATTTACTTCAAAAAATAATCTTCGCTTTCTGTTTATTTAATAATTGTTTAATTGTTGTGATTTATGTGATACGCCAACTAGATCATCAATATTTTATATAATAAAATCGACAAAAGTGTCGATGACAGATATTTCGCTTTTATTCCTAATCATCTCTGTCTCCCAGTCACATAGACAAATAAATAATGACACCCTCTTAAAGAAAGTCACCCCCTGACCTATCTTAATATGATCCAGCTACTAACAAGGGCGGTTGTTGATGATGATAATGTCTTTGGTGGTGTAGTTTCAACGACGACAACGACGACGTCGACGACGATTTCACACAAAAACGCTCTATTTTGGTTTCTTATAATGGTGGCGGCGGCATCATCATCATCATCATCGATGTCTATGTCGGCAGCGGCGGCGGCGGCGGCGACGGCGACGGCGACGGCAATGTTTTGTCACAATAGAAAAAATTTTTGTCGACTACATCGTATTGTGAAAAAAGAAAGACATATTTTATTAGTTCTTGTGGTGGTTAGTAGTGATGACAACGGAAATTGGAATAGTAACCCCGTTTTTATCGATATATCTGTCTCTTTTCTCACCCCATCTTTTTGGGGTGGTGCTTCTTTTTTCATAGCCCTCTACTATACTAACTGTACGATTACTTTTTATTGACACTGGTAGAGTTTTAGGGTAGGTTAAGGTTATTAAATAGGGTGATCAGATGATAATTCGATCAATTTTTTTTTCTGTTTGTTAATTTGAAAATAAATAAATCTGTTGTTGTATTGATATCTAATAGATTTAAATTGATATCAAATTTTCTCTTTATTTCTTTTTTTTCGATCTATATAGTTTAATTATCTATCTTTTAAAGAATCTATTTATTTAATATCTTTATGTATTTTATAGAAATCTCAATCTATTGATCTTTTTCTATTACATAGTCTATCTATTTTGTATGGTATTTGGAAATGTGGGCGGTCCTTATTTCACGTAAACTATCGACAATATACGATTGTATAGTATGTGAATTCGTATAGATATCAAGTAGTCTATGTCGCGACGCCTGCAGCAAACACAGCCTACTACGTTTTATACGGCTGGCTTCTTGTCGTCTACCCCGTTTGCGATACACTTGTTTTATGTGTATGCGTGTGTTGTATATTTTCAATATATATATATATAGACATACACACACATATACTTAGATATATAAAAATATAGTGAGGGCAAACTGGTGAGACCGAAAAAAAGGCGCGCAGTCAGTGGCATCAAGTGAACTGAGACAAAAAAACAAACAAACAAAAACGCCAATTAAACATCAAGAAAAAAAACAGTCTAACGTGTAGTGTGCGCGTAGTCTAATTTTTTTGGTTTTTTTTAACAACCACAAAAAAGGGTGCTTTTTTTTGTTGTTGTTGTTTGTTTTGATTATTTCTATTATTATTATTTTTTTGTGTGTATTATCCAATTTAAAATCATGTGTTCGGATGATTTAATAATTTTACATCGGAATAAATGGAAAACTATAAGATTTGTGATAATTTTCGATTGTTATTCATCTTCTTCCATGGATAATTTTGATTGAATTTTCGATAAAATTGAAAAAATTAAAACACTGATCAACAGTGATTCAAGTGTCAAAAGTGATTATTATTGGTGCATTTTCTGTTTGTTGTTGTTGTTTTGTTTTTTGAGGAAATTTCAATGCAAATCTAGTGTGCGCTGTACAGTGTAGAATTGACGTGCGTTATACAGGGTTTCTCTTGTCAAGAATTAGAAACAAAAAAAAACGAACAGTTGCTAGTGTAAATTCACAGGTAATTCGATTTTATTATTTAAATGTATAAATAGAGAGAGAGAGAGAGAGAGAGAGTATTTTAATTTAATTTAATTAAACCGTGTGCTTTAATTAATTTTGAAGGTAAAGTTAATTTTCTTTTATACCACAAGTTGGCCGTGATTGACATTTTATCATTTGTTTTTCGTTTTTTTATTCAATTGTTATTATTTCTAAATGAGATGTGATTTAAAATATTTTGAATTTTTATCAAAATTTTTTGGATTTGTCTTCTATTTGTTATTTTTTGTTTTTGTAGAGAAATTTTCCTGTTTTTATTATCGTAGTTTTTACGATAAAAACTATCAAAAAAATGATAAAAACGTTTGTGGAATTATCAAAAAATTTAGTTTTCTAAGTATGCCTATAGACAAGAAATTTGTGATTTTGGTTTTTAGTTGAAGTTTTGGAGAAACTATTAACAATCGGTAATTATCGAGTTTTTCTTGCAAATTAATTGATTATGCGAAATTTATTTAAAAAAAAACATAACTATTTACAAATTTATTGAAAAGTTTACTGTTCATAGTTGGCGTTGAAATCTCCAATTTTATTGTTTTATCCGTCGCTCACTTTGTTCATTCCTTCTTCTTCATTATTATTATTATTATTGCTAGAATAAAACAGTGTTATTTATTAAAAAAAGATAAAAGCTAGTCGTTATATCCTTCTCTATTTAAGTAAACATTCATTTGTTTAATATGGTCAGTACAATTATTGATATTCGATTGTCTTCCATTGACAACTTTGTCTTTATCTAGAAATTTACTTTTAGCCAATAATAATCATAATAACAATTATTATCATTATTATTATTATTATTGTTGTTATTATTATTCTATATGATAATTGGTCTATATATTAATAATCAATGAGTCAATCAATCTCTTTATTACCGACTGTTATCAATAATAACAATAATAATCAATTATTATTAATAATTATTTGTGTAATCATTATTTTTCCAAAGGAAAAAAAACACACTAATAATAATGATAATAATCTATTTTTCAACTTTAAAATGTACGTAATTGGTGGTAGTAGGTAATATTTCTATAATAATTAAAAATAGACGTGGTGTTAAATAAATGATAAGAAAAATTGATAACGTTTTGTAGTGTTACTACTGTAGTGTTTGCAATTTCTCATTGATTGCAATTCTTGTATGACAATAATAATAATAATAATAATAATAATAATAATAATAATAATAATAATAATACTAATAATAATAATAACAACAACAACAACAACCTATGAAGGTAAGAGATATAGAGAGTGTGATAGAAAGAGAGAGAGAGAGAGAGAGGGAGAGTGAGAGACAGATTGATCTTGTTAAGTCAATTGGATGGATAGGTGTAATTGCGGTCGGTTAACCCCCTAAAGGGGTTATTCTCTCACTCTTTCACTCACACACTTTTCCAATATTCAAAGTTTAAAATAAACAACGATGAATGTTATATTTGTGCATGCTACCGATTAAATACCATTTGTATAAGATGAAATAACACATCAACTTACCACAGGTATTATTATTATTATTATTATTATTATTATTATTAAAAACCTAAAAATAAATGAAAATAAAAAGAGCGAGATAGATATAACAACTAAAAATAATGTTTCAAGAATGAAATAACTACATGAAACAAATGAGTATAACGCTCATATAAAATTGTGAAATGATCATAGCCTTCTATGATATAGATATAATTTGAATGCATTGTACATAGCACTCCTGATTTACTTTAATTCTCTTTTGTTTGATGTTTAAAGTGAAACTACTGATTATTTAAAAATAAATCTGTATACCGGTTTCGGCTAATTTGTTAAAATTACAAAAGTTAATTTGATAAAAATGTCTTACACGTTTCTTTTGTATGTTATCATGTTGTTATCATAGAAAATATGTTTTTTTTTAATGGAAAAAATAGTCACAATTAAGGTCAAAAAAGTTGTTCTTTAATTGTTGTTGTTGTTTTTTTTTGCGGTTGGATCAAAGTTTAGACAAAAACTTGAAGACAAATCGACGACAGATTTATAAATTTGTTGCCACTTTTATTGGGTTTATTGTTAATCTGTGTCTAGAATTGTGTGAAGTTTTTGGCGTAATGCCTTTGGAGTACAGTTTACTGTTCGATTGAAGGAGGTCTTCCTTCCATCTCTTCCAATTCTTAGCCGATTCTTGTATTTGGTCCCATTTTACTTGTTTACTTTTCATCCTCCAAAACTTACGTTTCGATCTTTTTCTTCTAACTTTTTTCTATGCTTTTGGCAATTGCATACACTTTCTTTGTTATTCTTTTGTCATCCATTCTTAATAATTGCCCGAATCACTTCGGTTGTCTTGTTTTATAATTAATTATCCAACTCTCGCAACAACGAACGAACGAAAGTACCTATTAATTGCTTTGAGAAAAGCTTTCTGCTGCTTCTACTCTTTCATTTATTTCTATGCCTCAATTCTGTTTTGCTGATTGATTGCAGTTCTTAGACAAAGAAAAGATCTAACTGTTAAAATGATGCAATTTTAGTGTCAACTCTATGGCGAGGCACGGGACCTAATAGATACACCTTTATCTTAGCACGGTCCTGTTTCCATCGCAATGAATCTATACAAGATGTTTTCTCCTAAATTTTCATGTGTTTACTTATTTTTGTACTAATTACAAGAACATTTCTATCAATTCATTAGTCTTTAGGTGTTATTAAATAAATCTTGTAAAATTCACTTCAATTTGCTTATAAATAAAGGAGAAAACTAAAAATTTGGTTATAGTAGAAGAAAACATCCTGTATATATAATACAAAGATTGTTGAGTTGTATTAAAGGATTGCTTAAATAGTAATTTGAAGATTGTAATACCAGCTTTTCTCTTCAAAAGACTTTATCAGAAATACAGCTTTCAAAGGACACTGCTTGTAGTAGGTACAGTTGGGTGCGTAAAAATTTTAACGACTCTTGGTGTGAAATTTCGCCTTTTTTACATAGATTGAACCGTTCTTCAACCATTTTTTGTACTGAGCATGAACCGATCCCCACATTTATTGCTTTATTGCTTTACCTACTTTAACCAATAGTTGCTGTCGAAGTCATACCATAAATAAGTAAACAGTCTGATTGTAAGAAATATTATTGAAACTGAAAGTAATTTACATATCTACCTATGATATAATCTATTAGATTATCAATATTTTCACAAAAAAATTTCAATAATTTCATTAAAAGGGGTGTGGTCTTTTCTTATTTCAGGTACATCAATAAATCGTCTCTTTTTCTAGATATCCAATAGCAACTATTGAAAATGTTGTTCCCTTCAAGCGAAAGTCAGGTTTACACCACACAACATTCACCGTTAAAATTTTTACGCACCCAACTGTACATATCACCAAAATTTTTGTACGATGCTTTGCTTCTTTCAATACTAAGTATTGCTTTTTTCTTCTAAATGGTGTCTCAAACAAATACACCCTTAGGACGATGCTTTTTGTGCCTAAAGCACTACAATATTAAAAAGTCAAATTTCCAAAAAGAGAAGTTTTACTATTGAATTACAGTCGGGTGCGTTAAAATTTTAACGACACTTGGAGGGAAATTTTGTCTCTTTTACATAGATTGAACCGTTCTTCAACCATTTTTCGTACTGAGGATGAACCGATCCCCACATTTATTGCTTTATTGCTTTACCTACTTTAACCAATAGTTGCTGTCGAAGTCATACCATAAATAAATAAACAGTCTGATTTTAAGAAATATTATTGAAACTGAAAGTAATTTACATATCTACCTATGATATAATCTATTAGATTATCAATATTTTCACAAAAAGTAATTATTGTGAAAAAATTTCAATAATTTCATTAAAAGGGGTGTGGGGTTTTCTTATTTCAGGTACATCAATAAATCGTCTCCTTTCTCTAGATATCCAATAGCATACTTTTGGAAATGTTGTTCCCTTCAAGCGAAAGTCAGGTTTACACCACACAACCTTCACCGTTAAAATTTTAACGCACCCGACTGTACCTATATCGATTGTGTAGATTCTGAGCAAGTTTAGATTTTGATCACTATCTTCATTTTATATTAGTCTTGGTCGTCTGTAATTTATCACAAATTGGAGGACCGTGCGGCTGGCATAATTTTGGCACCTGAGCTTCTTCATTTTAGTGTAATAATAAGCTTAACATCGGGTGATGTGTAATAGCTTCATGGGGCCCCAGACAAATTTGAAGTGTGGGCACACCCATGTACAGCAAATCTAGTTTATCATCTGTATAATTCTACAATATTTTCCGTTATCTTATTGGAAACCCAGGCCAATATTTAATGAGTTGTATTCTTGTTATTCTTGTATTCTTGTCTTAGGATGCGTTCACACGAAATTAAAAGTTTTAAAGTATCAAATAGTTATTTTGTCTGTACGAAAAACTACAAAACTTGAGTCAAAGGCACCTATTTCCAATTGACAAACTATAAATCATTAGCCTTCTTTGATTTATGAAGTATCAATGTGGGAATTATTTGTAATAATAATAATAATAATAACAAATCATAATGAATAATAACAATAATAATAATGGTAATAATAGGTAAAAGTACCAGCATTCTTTTGCTATTGTTTTCTTTTTTGAATTGTCGCTCCCTAAGCATTTGAAGGATTATTCTATAATTATCCGGACTATTCTTTAATTACCCGGGAACCAGGACCGCCCAATTTGAGATTGGGTGCCACAAAATCGCCCCGATTGTGTGCCCAACCAGAATGTAATCCGTTTTGTGAAGGTCCTGGCTGAAATGCCCGGTCGGATAGATATAGTCGGGCGAAAATTTGATAATCCGACCTGGTGTATTCGTTTAGTTGCATGATTGGGAAAGAACTCAGTGACCCTGTTAGAAATTACTGTGTGATGACCTGACTGAGCTCTGTACAATCCGCCCTATATGAGATCGGATTCTTCGAAATCGCCTGTCGACTGTGTTGTTTGTTTTTATTCTTAATTAAGAACTTTCTCTAACTAATAAACGATTACATAATTACCATTTCGTTATTAATTAATTAATTAATTAATTTATTTATTTATTACTATATAGTTAATCAATAAATTCACATAATATTCATTTGCGTTTTTTTTTTACAGAAGTACATCAACAATCTTAATCATCGTCATCATCATCATCATCATCATCATCATCATGTATCCTTGGTATCGTGATTCTGTTGGTGGTCAATTAGGACAATTATGTGGTCCTATGGCAACAACAATAAAAACGGAAAACGGCTACAATGATTGTATGTTAGCATTAGATTATGCTACACAAAGTAAGGTAAGGTTTTTACCCTCTATTACAACCCTTTCTCATCTATATACATATACACATACATATAACAAAGATTTCTAACCCCTTTTATTTTAAAATCAAATCAAATTAAATATTCCTATCATGCCCTCTTAACAAATTATTGCGATATTTATTTAGGATTTAAAATCAGACAAAAATTAGCAATTTAAATGTTTTTGTATATAGGTACCTACATATGTTTTTTTTTCTCTCGTTTTGTTGGAAAAAATGGAAAATTTTGTATATTTCTTTATATTGGCACTATCTAGTTGGTAAAATCAAAGAAAATAACAATAGAAACCCACTTGTCACAACACACACACACACACACACACACACACACAATATTTATGATCATCAACCATCTATCTATCTCTATCTTTATGAGGGTGTTTTTATACATCTATCAAACTATGTAGAAAGAGATAGAAGATTACATATCAAATAACAAATAAAACGAAACAAAGATAGACTATATAGATATTGAAAACAATACATCTTTAAATAGAAACAAAATGATTGTCACAACTTGTTAGATAAAGATAGATATATTTGTAGTTTTATCCGGGATAAAACCGTTTTATTAATGAAAGATTTTTCTTCTACTATAATACCGGTTCTGATCAAGTCACCGTTGTAAAAATAATAATAATAATAATAATAATAATAATAATAATAATAACAAATAATAACAAATAATAATAATAAATAATCATAATAATCATAATAATAAAATTGATGTTTTTTATAAATCCACACAAAGATTGGCATAAATCGAATAAGATCAAGTCGGCTGATTATAACTAGACAGTGATAACGATCAGTCTTTTAGTTCTGTATTTAATTAATTGCTTATACGGAACAACGCTACCGTTAATTACCTCCTAACAAGAAGAGATCTTGTAAATAGTACTCTTGTAGTTGTCAATAATAATTATTGTGATTTGATTGATAACGGGTCATCTAAATTTACAAATTTTTAATTTCTATTTTATAATAATCATAGTTGGCTATGATTATAAATCATTTGTTGTTGTTGTTGTTGTTGTTTTGTTCATCTTGTGCGGTAATTTTATATTATAAAGCCTATGATCGTATAACAGCACCAGCAGCAGTAGCTGCTACTGTTGTTGTTGTTGTCGGTTGTCGGTTGTTGTAAGTTGTTGAATGGGATATTTAAAAGATCGTGAGTTTTACAATAAAGCCGCCAAAGAAAAGCCGGCCAAGCGTTACAAACACCAGAATGGCTATCCAAAAAATTCCAACATTGTTTTATTTATTTAACAATAATGTCACACAACAAAACAACCCTTAGCAAAAAAATAAAAAGAATAAAGATAGCTCTTAAATTCAATTAAAACCCATTTAATTTAAATCATCATTATTATGTTTTTTTTTGTAATTAAAAAACAAACAAACGAACAAACTTGATTGATTTGATGACAAAATAAAAAACTGTAAATTTTTGGCAACGTTTCACTAATTAACCGATAGATGTCACTAATAGTTTCATCTAAAAAAACAAAACAAAACGAAAGATATAAAAGGGGGCAAACAGAGAGGAAGACCAGAAAAAAAAACAACGAACACGAAACCTCCGACTGTCTCTCTGGTGAATAAAAGACGGTGGCGCCGCTTCATTTGTCATTGACATCATGGGGGTGGCTGTCACTTCCGGTACACCGCCCCTGACTTACACACACACACACACATATCTAAAATCAAAGAATACTTATCTGGATAGATAGAAGAAAAGAGGCAAAATATACCGGCTGTACCAACAATACATGAAACACCCTGTATATATCAATAAACATACAGGAAATGTAAAGATATTTAAAGGTAATAATGATATAAAATGAGGTGGTTTTTTTGTATCATTTTCAAAAAAAATTATTATTATTATTTAGAATGTTGTGGTTAAGATACAGGCTAACGACCCCAAATGGTTAATGTCTTGTTGTAAGTGTGTGTGTGTGTGTATGTTTGAACAAGTAAAAGAAGAGATCACGCAAATTACAGCTTCCAATTCATAGCCATCTAGATTAAAATATACAACAACATATACAGGGTGTCCTGTTGTTTTTTTCTGGTAAAGGCTAAAGAATAATTAGAAAAAATTCTAATTCTAGTCAACTTGTTGTTGTTGTTGGTGTTGTTGTCGTTAGTTGTTTTATTTCTGGTATTCATGGTCAGTTATAGATAATTTAATAGATGATAGAAAGAGATATATATATATATATATATATATACATATGTAACTTTATATAAGTAATAGTAGAAAAACCTGTTTTATTTGTCAATAATTTCATGAACTTGAACGAGGTTCAATAGTTTCGATTGATTAATGTAATTACTTTAATACTAATTAACTTTTTTTTTTTGTACAACGTAATTTTTTATTTTGCCCGTTTTTGGATTACATACACCCATTACGGTAATACGGATATTATCTACTAGATACTAGAATAATAACACAGGAACCAAGAGAAATCAATTAGATTGAAATCGGGTCGAAATTGGTGGTCGTCAGATCTCTATAAACACTTTAAAGTAATATGGAAATTGTTTAGTTTTTATCGAAAAGCGAAAAATTCCTTTGAAAGGATGTGTATAGATATCTAGTTGGCTAGTTAGGAAAAAATCAACTAAAAGGTAATATAGTAAGTAGGATCAGGACGGCCTTGGAACCGGATCAAGGACCGTTGGATTGTTCTAATTGGTCTACAATATTTTTTTTATATTATGTTTTTTTTTGTAATTTTAATGTTGTTTAATAGAAAATTATTGCAAAATAGAAATTCATTCATGCAAATTTCATTATAAATTACATAATTAATTAGAATTGGAATAGTTAATTAAACATTGATAAATAATAAGGAAGACGACACGTTTTTGGCACATTTATTATTTGTTTTTCTCAACTATTTAGATTTTTATCAACCCAAAAATTTTTGTTGACCTTTTTAACCTTTCTTATAAACACGTGTGTGTGTCTCTCATTCTCTCATCTCTATGTGTGTGTGTGTAACAAAATTTATTTTTGATACAAAAATTTGTGTTCCAATAATTTACAATAACACGTGTGGTGAAATTTTTGTTGATCAATCTAGTTATCTATCATTGAATACAAAAATATCAATCATTTGTTAAAAATCGACACGCCTACTATGTTTTATTTGAATTCTAATTTCAGATCGTAGTAGGTGAGTTGATTGAACAACGCCAACTTTGTTTTCACCCCAATTATCATCACACACTGTGTGCTATTTTTGTTGTATTCATTTGTTTTTTTTTTGTTTTTTGCCCAATAAATGTGTATGTGTTGTGTTATCATCAATAATAATTTCGCAAATTTTTATTTTCATTTTTGATAACAAATTAATATATCAATCATAGTCGATTTGATTTATTATTTCTAATATTGTTTATTATTATCAATCAGTGAAATTGATACGGTCATTCAACTGTTTATTTGTACCCAAAATTATCGTTAAATTAATGATAATAATCAATGTTAAGTGTATATTTATTATAAAATATTTAAATAAAAATATGGCATCATTGAATAAAATTTAGGGTAGTAGGAATAAATAAGTCTCTCTTTCTATCTAGTCGACTATTTACTACCCTTCGAAACAATGCGTATATTAAAGACCGGAAATATCCAACGACGCCAACATTCTACTTCCCGTCGTCGTCCTTCTTCTTACAGGGAATCGTCTTAGTTGTTGTCCACACCCCCCTGTTGATGATGATGATGATGATGATGATGATGATGATACTACTACTCACCCTATTTTTCTCCAAAGTCATCAGTTTATCGTTGACGATTTCTTTAATGTTATTATCGGTGACTTTGCCTTTTCAAACCAACTATCCTTTAGAAAAGGGGATGATTTTTTCTTCTCTCCCGATATACACACCGCAATAGACATCGATAAATGATAAGGGTGTAAATGTTATAATAACACAATAATTTAAACGATTTTCTTCAAAATCATAGTAGGCATTGATTATAGCTTTGTTTCATTGTTTGTTTGTTTTTTTGTGAGTTTTCACTGTGTCTATGACGTCAATGTAATAAGGGGCGTGTCTCAAGCTAAACAGTGACCGTACTGATTGGACGTTGTGTGTGGGTGGCAGGAGGTACAAAAGGCCACCGCCCACCACACCCATTCGTATACAATAAACAACACACCGGAACGTTTATCATTTGTTTCAATCCAAAAAAACTAGAACCTACTTGATTCTTCTTATCTATTTAATAGAATTCCAATTTCATTAATTGCGACATTATTAATGAATGTTTAAATATTTTCAAATTGATAGATATAATATCTGACATTTATTGATAGATAATGGTCCTATTGTTCAATTGTTTTTTTTTCTAAGTATTATTATTTCTATGTAATAACTCAATTATATGACCCTTGACGTTTATGTTTTTGTTTTATTACCATGTCATTATTATTATACATACCATTGAATATAAATATTTAACTGTTATTATTATTAACACGTGTATTTTATTTCAATGGACAATAATTGTACAAAATTATTTTTATTATTATTTTCTGTTATTAAAAATTATATACAGACTGTTCCAAAATGAGATGAATTTTTCGATTCCTCCGTTATATTGATAGATAACTGTAGGTATACTGTATATCAACATTATGAAGTCGAATTCATATAGAAATTTTTGAATTTAATTTAATTGATATAAAGCAGCACGCTAGATTCTATCTTTTAGTAAAAGTAGTAAAAAAAAACAAAACAAAAAATACACATTACGTAGATATACTAAATAGATACACGCAATTGTATTTTATTTATTTATTTATTTACAATGTATCTATTTTATTATTATTATTATTATTATTATTATTATTATTATCATTATTATTATTATTATTATTATTATTATTATTATTATTATTCATAAAAAATAATAAATCGTGTTAGATAGCTGCGAACGAATTGTGGCCAAGTGCGCCCTCTACTGGTTCATCTCCAAACTAAAATTCGGTTATATTCTGTGATTTGGATTTCAAACACCCCTCTTAGCGTACGGCCATATTCAACCCCCTATACGTATAACCAAAAACTGTCTGTAACTATTCATCGTTAGAGGGCGCAAATGTTTTTGGTTGAAATTCAACCGAAAAAGGGGTTGAAATATTTTTTCTCATCAATTCTATCTACCAAAATGTGGCGTTACTATCGTCTATCTACCTAATCTATCTATCGTTTTGTTTTTTCATTATTTATTATTCGAAAATCGTCTTCACCCTATTGATTTATTTATAATTTTGTTTAAATTAAATGAATAAAAAAAATTTATATGAGAATTTGGAAGAGGCGAAATTTCAATTCAAGAATTCGGCAATTGTAGCTTTTTTTTCTTTATTTTTTTGGGGGACCGACTGGAACAAAAGAATAACGATTCTAGGGCCGCCGCCGCCGCTGCTGCTGCTGCTGCCGACAAAAGAATTTTTGTTGCAGTTGAAGAAGCTACGTTGATGTGGGGACACATCAACTTTGAAATGATGACGATGATGATGATGGTCCTGAAAAGGGCAGCGGACGGGTTGGAAAATAAACAATCAAGTCGGCGACGATTCAAACAAAAAGCGGTCACAGTAGTATTAAGTGGACATAAATATTGGCGAAACAAAAAAACAATAAATAAATAATGAACAACAACAACAACAAAAAAAAAACAAGGAAAAGTTGACTTGAATTTTGATCTTTCTTAATTTTCTAGCAATGATAATAATAAGGGTGGATTTTAATGAGGGTTGACGATATCATCCCTATAAATAGACTCCTATCACATCCTTCCACCCTCGCGATTTGGCAAGGCCTAACAGAATAGAGGATCGATAAGACAGCAACCCTGGCGGCAATCGACAATACCTCTCGGTGGTGGTTAAATTTCTTGACCTACATATTGAATCATAATATCACCATTACTAGAAAAAAAAATTAATAAATAAGGGTTGTTAAACACGGAAAATTACCCCGATTATTATTAATTTTTTTTTGAATTACCAAAAATTCGATATATTCAGGGTTGCTACCGTTAACGCCGGCACCACCACCACCACCGCCACCCGTCAGTCTCGACGAATTTCCAGACCTGTGTCTCGCCTTAAAGGGAATAGAACGCTGACAGGGTTACTTAAAGTAGGCCTATCCGAAAAAAAAATTAAATTTAGTAGGCGTCGCGACGGTTCATCCACCATCTCTTTCTAACATCAAATCTAGATAGAGTTTTCTATCGCACTCATAGACACGTGTGTGTATGTGTCTGACTCGATTCTTCTTCTCTTTTTCTCACCCCTATTTGGTTTTTTTTTCGTTTGTTCGCTCGTGAAAATAACTACCACCACCACCACCACCATCACCCTGACGGTTAATATCGAACGAAACCGCGGATGGATGCCCTCAGGTCAGGCACATGGTGAATAAAAAAAGATAGATCTGAAAAAAATTCACATTTTCAATAGATTAGAATGCGATAGAAAATAGTATAACGAAATGTTACTGGAAAAAAAATAATTTAGGGGTTGTTCAACTAGCTCAGGTCTTTTCGGGAATTTGGTTTTTCCTTCAAAACCCATAAAGCGCATGATAGGTAGAGACAGTGGTGGTGGTGGTGGTGGTGGTGGTGAATTTTATTCCTATCCAGCCAGGGTGAGGCAGGTGAAATCTATCAACAATTCTAACGGGGAGGGGGGGGTAATGAAAATCATCTATCTATCGTGGTAGAAATAAGAGAATTGTTTGATAAAATTCACTTTTCTTGATAATAATTAGGGGTTGATTTTAAATAATTATTTCTAATCGATGGTATGACGTCGTTTTACCACCTCCACAACTTGAACAACTAGACCATATGACGTCACTAGGCCACGATCTACCATGACGATCAGGTGATTGTTTAAATCAGCCTCTTGCCACCCTTTCTATCAAAATTGATCGCATATGATTGTCCGATATACCACCACCACCCCCTTTTAATTACCACAAAACAACAAAAGAAAGAACAAGAACACATTAACTACCCCCCTTCGTGTTCATCATTTACAACAGCAATGATATAAATATCTCATCCCCTATAGGTAGAGAAGACTGAAACATACTCACCCCCTTCTATAAAAATACCTAGATAATAGATTTTTTTTTATTAAGGTGTTTTTGTTATCCTCACTATTCGACAATTTTCGATATATACAAACGTTAGACGACGTCGTTTTAATTTTCTCATCGCACCAAAATCAACCACCACTATACAACAACAACAACAACAACCACCACCACCTTGTTGGGGGATGGTGCTGTTAATTAAATGTTGACGAACGCATTAAAATGTTAACATTATTATTATTATTATTATTATTATTATTGGTAATTGTGATAAAAAAAAATACAAAAAGTGCCTCGGAATTGTGCCATTTTTTTTTTGTCGTTATTATCAGTAAAACAACTGAAATATGTAGACAATGGTGATGTGATTCTTGTTTTTGTTAAAAACATTTAATTTTGTCAAATTTTTGGTGGCCGAATTTCCAAAATTTTCAACAAATTTAAGGTAATTTTTTTGTCTCCAAAAAAAACCCCACAAAACACTAAACTATTGCAAGAGGGGTGAAAGAGGGATGAATTGACTACTTTAACCTTGACCGTGATAGAATGAAATCGACAGTTATTCGACTAACTCTAGCGTTAATTTTACACACAACCAATCTCCCTTTCATTAATTATAACACTTTTTAATTTAAATTTAGTTGAGGGTTGTTTCTACCCTGTTGTAGAAGATAAGAAGAGAATTCAACAAAAAAATAATAAGTCTCCTTGTGAAATGTTTTCAATCTAAACAATGGAGATGAAATAAGGGAAAAAATGAAAAAATAACAATTTTCAGTACAGACAGGGTGGAAATACACACGCATACACACAATGATGGAAAATTCGTTTGTTTTTCTTTACTCCTCAACTACGATGAAGAAATAACATTCAATTGTTTTTATAAGGCTTCCATCCCTATAAACAGACAAGAGAAACTAAGGGTGCTCTTACAATCGAAAAAGTGGTGTAATTTTTTTGTTTTCAAATGGTAATCAATAAAAATTACAGAAATTAATTCTAGAACAGGTGGTAATTATTATAATATTATCAGTTTTATTCTAAGTAATTATTCTTGTATTTTATCAAGGGTACCCTTATAACTTGATGTCAATTAATCGTTATTTGCCAATTATCAACAACAAACAGTAGCTGAAAAAAATATTTTAATCGCTCTATATAAACGATAACAAACAAAGATGATTTCCTCTGTATTACACTATTTTTGTAATTAAGTAAAAATACCTTTCCCCCCGAACCCTCAATTCTACTTTAAATCCATCAACAACCCTGTTTTAGTAGCCGCTTCTTAGCAACACTGAACACAATTAAAATAATTCAAGTTATAATTTGATAGACTCGTCGTCCTCGATGTGTACTTCCTGATACCTGAGGGTATTAGTTGCTCAAAATTAATTAACATCCAACTTAACTACGTACGATTGACTTAAGCAATTATTTTCGATGAATATATTCACAAAAGCAAAAAAAAATCAATTGAACGATCGTTCAAGTTCGACCATTTTCGTTTATTTATAAAGACGTTTTTTTCGTAAGTGAAATGTGACAAAGAAACATGCGTCGCGACGCTATCCAAGATAAAGATAGCTGATATATATATATATATATATATATATATATATATATATATATATATATATATGTATGTTATAAAAAGATGGTAGGTGAATCGATAAGGTCGGCTAGACATCGTGCAGACGGCTATGCAAAAAAAACAAACAAAAGCTAAATCGATTGTTATTAATTAATTTATTAATGATTGTTACTAAAAAATATACAGGTATAAGGGTTGTAATATTAACCCTTTATAGTAGTGGAGAGAGAGAGTGTGAGAGAGGGGGGGTTGATCTAACAAACAGGCACGATCCTAGCCAATTTAACATAACACATAATATAACAAAAAGAAAAAAATTTAAATCTAAATAAAAATCGTAGAATGAAAAGAAAAAGCCGTAAAAAAGCAACCCTTATACTGTCTATTATAGTGGTTGTTGTAACTATCTACCACTTTTTTTTCTTTCAATTCTAATACACAAATATTTACAGGGGGTGTACATAATTTATCATCAATTAGCTATATTTTCACGCAATTTAAATATTGTGAAATCTAACACTATTTTTAAGGTTAGAAAATTATAACCTTTATTTCCTTTCTTCTTTTTGTTGTTGTTGTTGTTGTTGTTGTGGTTGTTGTTGCTGTTGATTTGTTTGTTGTCGCTACTATAGCGCAAGTCCTATTGAAAAACTTTATTCTCAAAGAAAACACATAAAAATAGATATAAAATCCACCATCACTAACCCCCCCAGCCCCACACAATTTTTTGTTATCTTCCTCTTTCTTACTTTATTTTCTATTTTTTATTTCAGTCTTCTTTATTTTTTTTGTATGTGTGTATATGTAAAAGTTAGTATTGAGTGTGTTGTTTAATTGGCGCCAAAATTATTGTTCCTAATCAGCTCCCCACTACTTTGTAGTGGGGAGATTACAGTTGGAAGCTAGTGCACGTGGTGTTTTTTTTGCGTCGCCCGCTATTATTATTGTGTGTTGGTCTGTTTGTTTTGAAGGGAGAAGCGTCGCGGCGCACATTATTATTTACCATCATCTCCCCCCGGATCCTTTTAGTTGTCTTTTCCGGATGCAGCTTATAAGTATAGCTATCGCATTCTTTCTTACAGACACACACACACACACACCCACATATTTTAACCCCCTTGAAGAACATAACCAATCAATATTGGTACCGTCACAGGCTCGATACTTACTTCCGCATGTATGTACATACACTGCATAAGGTTTCTTTTTTACTCTTGTACAATTTTCTTTTAGTCTATAGTTTTTTTCTTAAGGGAAGTTTCCCACTACCACTACTATTACTGCTCACCCACCCATCTATACAACCGTTTGCTGTTTTCATATAGGAAAAACGGAAAAAAACTACCCCAATCCCTCGAAAATTGACGTTATACTACTACTACTACTAGTGCTGCTGCTGTTGCTGCTATTGCCACCACTATACGCCCCCTTAATGCTACATCCCCCGATGCACTTTTCTTTTTCTTATTTCCGTAACCCAGTTCTCGGGACGGACGCCTCACTTCAGTCGACGGAAAACTTCTGAACTAACAAGAGTGCATCGTCGTTGTCGTCGTCGTCGTCGTTGTCATTATCATCATCAATAGTGATAATAATAATAATAATAATAATAATAATCATTGTCATCAACAATCATTTTGGGTGTACGCCGTACGCTTAACCTTTTGTTGATGGAAATTCCGCGATTCCGTGTTCAATTAGTGACAGTGTTGGCAATCAAAGAAAGTGTTGACTAAATTAGTTTTGTACAATATTGTAGTAATAAGAGTGGGGTGAAGGGGTGGGAGATCTATATCCACAACCCCCCCCCCTTCTCTATATAGTTGCGCTCTTGTTCATTAACACAGCTGATTTTAATTGCTATCATCCCCTCTAGTTGTTGCCACCACCGCCGCCTCCGCCGCCGCCGCTGCTGCCGGTGCATTCAATCTCTCTTCATGACTTGAAACTTGAATGAATCTAAACTAGTCGTAGTAATAGTAGTTATACGGGGTGGCGGTGGTATAATTTGAAAATGAAAGGATGGATATTGTTATTGTTACCGCCACCGACGGCACGTGGTTATTATTCTGGTGGCGGTGGTTGTTGTTGTTGTTGTTGTGATGATGGCGATTTCAATGCTGCTCCAACTTAACTTACCAAAAAATCCTTAATAAATAAACAAAACAATACAAACAAAATCTAAAGTTCCTGGATAAAAGTTCCTAAATATTTTTGTGACACACTGTATATTGCTTTTTTCTACTATATCTATATGTATATGTGATTGTGTGTGTGTGTGTGTGTGTGTATGTGGAGAAAAAAATGACAGCAATCCGTCAAATACAAGAAGCTGCCGCTGCCGCACTAGTGGACAATAACAGTTCAGATTCTAGTGATTCTTGTGGGGGTGCAAATACACCACCTCCAAGCCTTAATAATACCGTGCTAACAAGTACTAGTAATAGTGGTGGTGGTGGTAGTTGCAATAATAATAATAACACAATGCCAGTTAGTGTGGCTTCAGCCTTATATAAACCCTGTTTAAAATATAATGATTTTGTTAATAAATTAGATAGTTACAACAATAATCAATTGTTATTGCCAACCCAATTTTATAAGACATTATTAGCGAAAGCTGTCTTATCAACAAATGATGATAAGAATAATGTTTATAAAAATATGTTATTTGCAAAAGATCGAGATTTTGATCAGGTGAGGAAGATCTCTTCAAACTGTCACATTTCCAAATCCATGCCTTTTTTTTTTGCCACATTAAATGATCTTAATGATGTTTTGTTTTTGATTGTAGAAGGCGTTCGGTTGGGACGGCACCCAAACTGGGGGCAGCCCATCCGGACCCCAAACCGGCGGCGTTGGTGGCCAAGGTGCCCAAGGTCTTGTCCATTGGATGAGTGTGATGGCTGAACATATGGATCCGGCCGTTTCACATTATATGTCCTGGAATCAAGAGGTGAGTTATCATTTGTTCTTTTTTTTTACTGATTAATCCAGGTAGGCCATGATTTAACAAAAGACAATCACAACTACTATCTAGATATCATTTTGTTTTGATTTGCTTACGGTGACTTGATTTGATGAAAAACTATAGAGACTCACACACACAAAAAAAAACAACAGCTGTAATACCAAAAAAAAAATAGTAGTTCAACCCTTAAAATTTATTCATATCAAATTATTATTAACGAATATGTAAAGTAATTTTTTTTTCTCTCGTTTTGCGTAAGGGTTGAATTTAACGACACTACAACAATTATTTTTTTTTATCACTGAATCCAGCCACTTTCCGTTTCCTGTAATACAAAAGGGTTGGATGTGGAAAAAAATTAAGATGGTGGTTTTTTTTTTCACACACATCTTTTGCATATACCACCACTATATAAGGCTTTAATGAATAACCCTTTTTTCTTTTTGAAAGAAAGAACTTAATCCACCCTTTTATCTATATACAACAATATAATGTTTATTGGATTTGTTTATACTGGACCGGTTTCGGGCAATTATCGCTAAATATATGAAATAATTTGATTTTGTGGGGGGGTTGGGGAGGCGGATAAAATACGTGGAAATTACGAGAAAATTACAAAATGTATTAAAACAGTAGTGAAGACAATAGTTTTCTATATGAGTACACATGAAAAACTAGTCAGGGTTGATAATGGTAAAGGGGTTAGTAGAGATGTCCTTATTGTACTGTTAAAAAGGAAGAAAACCAAAACATTCTTGATATGATAATGAGAAGATTATGTAGATGGACGTCCCGTTGTGCTCTTTTACATCTCTTAAAAAAAGGGTTGCAACTACCAAAAAAAAACAAGACAAGGGTTGTTAAATACCTTAAGGCCTCTACTACTTGGACTAATCTTCTGATGATGATAGTTGGTGGTGGTGGTGGTGGTAGTGGTAAATAGTAGTTGTTGATGATTATGCTGATGAGGGGTGGTGTTGAGAAAAATTTTGCAAATAATCATCCCTTATTTAAATAAGGTTAGTCCAAGTGTATGATCGGATCAACACAAAATTTTACAATAGTTGTGTGACATTGAAGAATTCGATGAATTAATCAACGACATTCCCATCGTAGCACTCAAAAATTTTGTCTCTAAATTAGGGTAAACAACAAAAAAAAAATGATCTGGCGACGTTATTCGACACCCTGTATCTCATTAAAAAATATCTCAAATTAGATTTTTTTCAATCGTTTCTGTGTGTGTGTGTTTTTTTTTGTCTCAACAGCCCAAGCTCTCTAGATCATTTAACATTTGAACACATATGGTTACAGTAAGTGTGTGTATGTGTAAAACATTAAAAAAATAGTCGTCCAAAACAAATATTCAACATAATTAGGGGGTCAAAATTGATAAAAAATCGATAAAAACTCAATTGGACAACTGTGGAAAATTTTCCAAAAACTAAACACATGTTTTCGTCGATTCAAGTAGGCTTGTAGCAGTGTGAACAGATGAACATCAACGTATACTAACTTGGGGGGGGGGGTATTTACTTGAATCTCTTAGTTTTTAAATTTTTTTTGGATTGTTTTGTTTTGTCTCTTTTTTTTTGTTAAGTAACGAACTTATGCAAAATTATTTCAACCCTTCCATATTTTTTTTGGTTGATAATTTTTTTTTGTTTCGTCATTCAAATGTATTGTGTGTGTGAATGGGGGTTAACCCTCTTGTGTTTTTCTCACGATTAAATGAATGAAAAACGGTCCCATCATCTATCTTCCGTTTGTCTAATCGTTAATAGCCATTTTTGTCACGTATCCCATTTGCATATGCACATATATCTATATCTATCTTTATCTAACATCATTAAATTTACATATTTACAAATGTTGATTTATCTCTGTCTAACACCCTTAACTACTAGTACTAGTACTAGTGGTAGTAATAGTAGTAGTAGTAGTAGTAGTAGTAGTTAGGAAAGGGGTGGTGTGGTGGTAGTTTAGTCGGCCAACAAACAGCCGGAGGTGCGTATGCAGATGGGCCCTTTCTTTCGTCTTCTTCTTCTTTTTTATTATTTTAGAACTTCTTTAGCTCCTCTCTTTTATTTTTATTTTCTCTACGGTAACCATTTGCCTATAGTTGTTTTTTTTTTACGTTGTTTAAATCTATTGTCCTGAGGGATATGTGTTATTATCTCACGGCTGGCTTCTCTCTTTACGGCCCTACAAAACCTGGTTTTAATTTTTATTTATTTATGCACAATATGTACTTAATAAATGTTGATGACGATGATGATGATGATGATGATGATGATGATTGAGAGTCGTCCCTGTTTATGTAGATTTTTTTTTATTATAGTGAAAAAGGGTTGTGTCTTAAGAGACAACAAAAACCGTTGACCCGAATTTATAATGAAATAGAAAAAAATCATCAACGATTTTTCTATATACCGCACCCAGGAAAAACCAGACAAGGGGTAGTTTTGCTGTTATTTACACGAAAAAAAATAAAACGACATAAAAGAAAAATCCCCACCAATTTTTCTATATAGTCGATGATGATTTTTTTTTGTCATCGTCAAACACGTATGTGTGTTAGCCAACCGGGTGAAAAAAGCACGAAGCGCAAGCGTCCCGACGCCAACATACAAATGGGTGCTGAGACGACGACAGAATCACAACGACCATGCTAACGTTAAGACGGTAAAAATTTTTCCAAAGAGGCCAAAAAAAAATGGTGGGAGATAATAAAATACACATACATACATACCTATAAATGTACACAATAAGGGTTGTTTCATTGATTTCTCTCTTGATTGTATTAAAATCCCTGACCTGCAACACGTTGATCCTTATAATAACAACTAGGACATCGATTTTCGGGTCTTTTTGTCCCTATTTTGTGTGTGTGTGTGTGTGTGTGTACATCTGTTTTGTTTACATAATCTCAATGTAATTGTGAAAGGGTTGCGATGAAACACCCCTAAAATAACAACAACAGAAAAAAAATTAGCGGCAATAATCGTCAACGTGGCGTTGATTTTTGTGCAATTAACCACAAACAATTGCTAAATCTAGCAAACAATCAAAAAGCGTGCAAGAGAGAAAAGAGGGGGGTGGGGTACAGAGTAATTGGTGATTGCCCAAAAAGAGATGACTTTTGAAATTTTGATTTTGTTTGAATAAGCGTCGGGACGTCGGGTGAAGTTGCGTCGTCGACGACGACGACGACCTCGAACTCTACACGCGCGCCGATATCTTATCAATTAAACAAAAGCGAAATTTCCAAAATTTCTGAAACCTTGAACCGGTCAACACCCTCCAGATTATGTTCACATCGTTATTCTTTCCACGTTTATTTTATAAGCGGTAGAAAAACCACCCCCTTTTTCTATTATCAAATTAATAAATAATTTTTGATTTATTTTTATAAATGATGAAATATCAGGAATTTTGGGGTGGTAAATTGTAGGTTTATTCACCCCCATATGAGTATTGAATTATTGATGGTGACCCTTTTTGAGGTCGCGCCCTTGACTAGGCCAACAGTTTGCCCTTATCAAGGATGTCGGGGCTGTTTCTATAGATGCGAGACACGAGTTTGTCCTTTATTTAGTTGGTATAAGCGGGGGTAGAGGGGCGATGCGTAACATTTTAGCGTCGCATTTATAAAAAAATTATTTTATTAAATAATCTCTATCTTTCTCTATCACATTATTATCATGATGATGATGATTATTATCATGGGGAGGGGGTGGGGTAGTTGTTTTTTTTGTAAAGAACACCATTGTGGCACTATTAGTAGAAGAGAGAGGTCATGTATCGGGGGCGGCAGCAATGAGTACACGACCTTGCTGTTACCATAACAACCAGACAACGACGATGGTGGAGGTGCGTTCCACCCCTTTTTGCACCACCACCATTATGGTAGTTTCTCTGTCTGTTTCATATATAGTTGTATGACCCCTGACCCCTGGAAGCACTACGATGATAATGATGATGATGACGACGCACCCTTACTTGCGTACCTACCCTGGGAAAAAAATTTTATCTAGAAAAAACTTTCATGATATCAACTATTTAATAAACTAAGGAATTCCTCCCGAAAATGTGGCAATAATTTTTTATGTTCTAGCAGTGCGGCCAACATGGCAAAGATGATTACCCAAATTGGACCAGAAATACAATGGGTATTAATAAACAAGGATATGAGGCTAAAATGAATGAACACAATCAAATGCATAAAAGTAAGTATCTAAGGTAACTAGGATACAATGGGCACATACCACGGATACCATTTGTTTAAAACAAAATTTTTGCAATAATAAAAACGGTCAAATTATACTTAGCGAGGAGATAGTAGGCTATGATACATTGACATTTCGATCTTTTTTGGTTATAGCCAACTAGATAATAGTTGGAGATAGTCAATTTATGCGAATTTCGATCGCAGTTGGCGACAACGGAACAATGGAACACAACTATTATTATTATTATTATTATTATTATTATTATTATTATTATTATGGAATAGAAATAGTTTCCAATGAAAAATTTCGATAATTCCATTTAAAACAGATTCGTTTTGGTAAATTATAAAGAATTTCGTGCGAAACCGTTGTGATTAATCATATGGAAAATTACAAAATTTTAATCGTGAACGTGGTTCGCTATGATATCAAAAAAAAAATTATTTTTCCAAAACACAATTGCAACAACAATCAATATGTGTGTGTGTGTGTGTGTGTGTGTGTGTGTGTATGTGTATGTGTATGTGTAATAGTAATGAAGTTATGATTTCGAATTGTGGTGGGGGTATCTAGAAACAAAAGAATTTTGCCGCTCTATTCAAATTAGTAAAGAAAAAAAAATTACATAACGATGATGACGTCATCTATATAAACATATACATACATACACATAAAACTTTATAGATAAATGTTTATAACAAATTAAAAATAAATAAATAAACAACGAAATAATCCATCATCAAATCATCAAAGTAAACATAGACGAAATACCACCGAAAAAAAAACAAACAAGGATAGACATATTATTTAAAATTTAATAATAATTTAAACAAAGATAGACAAATTTAACCGGACATTCTAATTTTCGTAAAAAAAATTAATCATAATAATAATAATAATAATAATAATAATAATAATAATAATAAAAATTGTCCGGCACGCATTTTCACCATGTTTAATCAAACGGAAAATTACGAAATTAATAACAATTGTGGAATTTATTGTTAACAAAAGAATAGAAGAAAAATTGAAAAATCTAGACACCTTTTCAATAAAACAAAAAATAAATATGTTTCTATAGTCATCTCATTCTAACTGATTTCCTACATGTATTGATGTCAGACAAAGATCAATTTCCATCGCTATCTTTGATGTTGCTATAGTTATCGAAAATTTCCAAAAAACAAAATAATCAACGCTAACGTAGATTCAACAAAATTATCAAAATATTTTAATTATAGGAGGAAAACGACAAAAATTTCAACGCAAAAAAAACCTTGATATTCACAAAGTGAATGTTAATTAATAAATTTAAAACGTTTTTAAATTAATTAAATAAACAAAGATAGATATTGTATGTAAAACACATATCTTTGTCCTATAGCTTGTGTTTTATTTAGAAAAATTATCTCTCAAAATAATAATCAACAAAAAATAAAAAAAAAACTGCAAGTCAAGACTTCCTGTTTGACTAGTTTTGTTGTTTTTTTCCAATGGTTTTTTTTCGGGGGCTTTAGTTCAAGAATAGAAATAGATTTCGTAGACAGATAGATCGAAGAAGGCGCGCATTTGTTTTTTTTTTCGTTTAAATATCAAAACTACTTTCACAACTCAACCAAAAAAAAGAAGCTATCGAATAAATTTCTATAATCATTAATAGAAACGAGTCAAAATTGGTGAAAATAAAATAAAAAAAATGTAGTAAATTATGAGATAATTATTGTGTCCTCTTCTTCTTCTTCTTGTTCTTCTTCTTCTGCAGACAATTTAAATAAGTTTGTGGAGGGTCATGGGGGAGCGGAAAACAAGTTTATTTTTTGCATTTCACCAAATTTAGAAGAATATAAAAAAAGCACACACCAGAATAACGGTGTTATATCATCATAATTTTTTGTCTATCTATCCATCTATCTTTGTCTATTTTGGCCTATACCAACAATTAGAATTTGTTAAAAAACAATTTAATTGTTTTAGATCTAGTTGGCTAATAATTGGATGTGATGTTAGGATATATAGCCTACTAGATGTATTTTTTCGTCATTTGTTTTAATTGTACAGTCGTCTGCAAAATTACGATTACGTCATCTATAATTATATGCGTTTTCTATGTTAATAAAAAAAACACACACACAAAAAATATATATATATAAAACAGTTACAGGTGCAATTTTCTAATTTACCTGATAATTCGATGAGGAGGCAGATGTTTTTTTAGCTAATAACCCTATAGACGTTTGGCAAATGATTATTCTTATTATTAATTATTATCAATTTTGTTTTGATAACGATAATAAAGGTATGGAAGAGCATCATCATATGGGCACAACACCAAGTTTGTATACATCAGGACGTTCAACATCGAGCAGTTCAAGTCCTGGTGGATTAAATGGTAATAGTCCAGCATTATTAGTTGTACCACAACCAATAAATGCCACGAAAATGGGCAGTATGCAAAATGGCAATAATCCTAGCGTTGGTGGTGGTGGTGGCGGTGGTGGTGCTAATGGACCACAACCAAGGAAATATCAATGCAAAATGTGTCCACAGGTAAGATTATTATTTAAGACGACGAACAAAAAAAAATGAAAAAAAAAACAGGTAGATAGACACATCTATTAGATAGATTCCGGTATTTCAGGTAGATTTTTGACCCATGATGATCATCATCATGATGATGATGATGGTGATGGGCTAAAATACGTATGTCGTATAGTAGTAGTAGCTGGATTTTTTTTTCAATCAAAAAATTTCTAAAATCGTTTTTAGTTGTTTCTCGTTTTATTTCGAATAATTTAATCATAGTAGGCTAAGGTGAATGTCCCCATGTAAATGTCAAAAAATTATATCAACATCTCTATCTCTTTTCAATCCATGTGTAATTAAAGTAATTTAAAAATAAAATAAACGAAAAACCCTGATGGTTATAGACACGAAAACTAGAAATCTCTTTGGATATACCTAAAAAATTTACATAATTATTACGTTGGCAACAGTGACCACTACACATTATTATTATTATTATTATTATTATTATTCTAAAGAATAATCAAAGTATGCTGTGATTTTCAAAAAAATCCCAAGGTTAGTCTAGTCGAACAGGTGTGAGAGGGTGTTGGTGGCTATATATGTATACAAATACCGAACATAAGGGGATGATTTTTAAGAATTTTCCCATAGACCAATCTCGGTAATTTGATGTGATACACTATTAAAAAAAAAACTCTGAAGGAGGGTGATTTTTCTATAAATAGACCAGAAAAAAGATCTAATTTCAAATTTATTTCTTTTTTGAGAGATTGAGAAAAAAACTAATTTTGCACCCTCTTTCTTTTTTTACGAAATTTCAACAAACAGGAAATCTATGGAATACACACACACACACACAGGAAATCCGACAGGAAATCAAATTTTTGTTTCTCTTTCGAATATCTGTAGCAAAAATTTACCTCCCCTCATGTCGCCATTGAACTTATAAAAAAATTCTATTATTTTGAAAAAACACACACACCTGACTTTATTGTTATTGTTGAGTGTTGTGTAATAATTGTTATTATGCCCCTATCATCTGCTAAATCGATCGATTGTCAATAATAATAACAAGAAAAGAGTGAGGTTATATAGAGATTAATGGCGACAGTAGGGGAGGTAAATAATTGTTGGTTATGTGATTAAAATTCATTGATATATACATAAGGAAAAAAACAACAACAGTTGAATGAGAAATGTATAAAAAATCGAGAAAAAAATAATAACAACCATCGCCTACTATGAGACAAGAAAAAATCGAACAAAAACTGTCGAGTGTATAGTGTAGTATAGTAGAATAGTAGTAGTAGAGTATAGATAATAGAAGAAAAAGAAGATAACGAGAGGGGGGCAAAAAAAAATTGGCACACGCCTGAGATTCTTTTTTGTTTTAATCTTAAACAAACAACCAAAAAAAGCATTTTTTAACACTTTTTTATACAATCTTTTTTTTTAATGTTTTGTTGATTCTTTTTTTTATAAGATTTCGGTCGAAACAAAATAATAGAAAAAAATGAAAGAAAGAAAGAAAAACATTTGAATTATGCTAATTATCTTGAAAAAAAGACATTTGAATAAATTAAATGATTGTGTTTTATTTATTGTAATACGTTTTTTTTCTTTTTTATCTTCTGTCTATTTAATTTTTTTTCTTTTGTAGAAAAAACTTTCACTATACTCACACACACACACACACACATTTACACGTAGGTTCAAGTTGTGATAGTTTGAGGTAGGCTTTCCATTCGAGGACATGATTTAAATATCGACAAAAAAAAAATAACAATCATTTCATTAAATATTTATTTTTTAATAAACCATTATGATGAAATTGTCCACACAAAAAAATCAAAGACGTCACCGACAAACAATTGACTGTGGTCAAGTATTATGTACTACGTTTTTTTTTTCATTTTTTTTTAAATGTTTACCTCTCCTTTTATCGCCATTATTCTTGATCGATTGAGCAGATGTATGTAAAAAACAATTTACCTCCCCTTATGTTGCCATTATTCTTGATCGATACAATCAATTGAAAATCTGTGATAATTTACCTCCCCTCATGTCGCCACGATGTTTTCAAGGAAAATCTAATACGAATTTCTACCTCCCCTGATGTCGCCATTATTTGATCGATAGGGGAATATTAATTTTTGTGGAAATCTTGTCGTGATTATTGCCTCCCCTCTTGTCGCCATTATTCTTGATCGATACAATCAATTGAAAATCTGTTAAAATTATCCTCCCCTCATGTCGCCATTACAGTTTTTTTTTGTTTTGTTGAGGAAAATCTAATACGTATTTCTACCACCCCTGCTGTCGCTATCATCATTCTGATCGATATGAATCAAAGACAACTATGGTCAGATTAAAAAAAAACAACAAAAACAAAACAAAACCAAAAATCTAGCCACCTGATGCTTTTCAATGATTTAAAAATGAAACAACAAAAAAAAATCTTAGCCCACTTTTACTTTCTGTAACACAATGCCGACTGTTAATAAAAACACATGTTCCATATATAATCCACCCCCTAAAAATCTGAAGGGTGTTTACACACACACACACATATATGGTTTTTTTTTGTTATATATTTTGGTGATAGGTTGAGTGACTACCACATGTATTATTCTATTTATTATTATTATTATTATTATTATTATTATTATTATTATTATTATTATTATTATTATTATTATTATTATTATTATTATTATTATTATTATTATTATTATTACAATCGCCCAAATAAGTTTTTTTTTAAACATTATTTCATCAAATATTAATAAAAAATATTTAAATTATTAAGTATATAATAAATTTCAAATGAATTGACTACGATCTAAAACAAAACAATTTGAATTTATTGGTATCCTGATTGTTTTATTTTTTTTTGTTTCTCGAGGAATAGTTTATCATTTCTGGTATTTTAGTAATTCCATGGCCTACTATTTTCGTATAAGCGTGTGAACCAGGGAATTGAGACGAACGAACGATGATAAAGGTGGTGGTAGTGGAAGTGGTGGTAGTGGTGGTGGTGATGGTGGAGGCGGTGACGGCGGCGGTAGTGCCGACAAGAGGGGTGTAGCTGTTTTTTAGGGTGGGTGCCCTTGGAGTCCTTGATTCACAGGTCTGGCTTACAGTCTGCTTGTTAAACGCGTGTGTGTGTGTGTGTGTCTATATTTTATACATGCGTATTTATGTGTGTGGGTGCTTGTGCGTGCGTCCGTGTTGTAAAGGGGGTCGATCGAAAATTTCGGGGAAATCAGTTTTGATATCGCCGCCATGTATAGTAAAAGGAAAGTGAAATTTATTTCCCTTCGGCTTTTTTTTTATTCTCTTTTTTAATATGATCAGGTAAAATACAGGTGGTGATCATCAAAATTGTGTTGATAACCACCCTTAAATAGACATAAATAGACAAAGATAGATGATGAAATTGTATTGATCTATGGAATATGTTGGAGTGAGATAGAAATTGGGGGGGGTATTTGTAGAGTTTCAGATAGTAATGAACTTGACCTTGAACGAGTTTCTCTCTATTTAGTTTACCGAACAACTGGACAACCCTATTATAAACGTGTAGATTATTAATGGTGGTTGAAAATCTAGACAGAGATGGAAAATCAGACACTTTCGATTTCATTCGTCTGAGATTTTTTTTTTTAGTGTTTGTTAAATACACAACATATGATCATAGTAGGCTATAATAAAAAAAAATTTAACCCCAAACTCGACCACCCCCTTTACATAAAAAGTGAATGTATGACCGGAAAAAAAACAATTGATCTTCATAACAGATGGTAAACTATCGTGATTGAAATTAGCAGGTGTTTTGTTAAGATTACAGCATCCCTTTTACATTTTTCAAATCACAACCACCAACACACCACCACCACCACCTAAAAAATCACAATAGAAAAATTAACAAAATATCACGAGCCAGGCACACGTTTTGCGAAAAATATTTAACCCACATATTGATTGTTATCATGACATTTTAAAAGCAATAATAATAATAATAATAATAAACCAACCCCAATTTAAAGATAAAGATAGAATGAATCAATCACAACAATAACAACCCCTTAATACTTAAAAAATATATTCCATTATAGATTTACTGTACCTATAGGCCTATCCGATTATCTATTGATAAAATATAGGAAAACAACCCTGTGATCTTATATATTCGAAAGTATAATCGAAGGGTGATTTTTTGATTCTTTTTAACAAAACCCTTTCTTCTATTTATGGTGGTTAGAAAATGTTGACAGAATTATTAGTGTCGCATTAACATAAAACTATCTCTCTATCTCTCTCTATTACCACTTGATTTAACATCTCTATAGATTGATTTTAGAGGGTGACTACCCCTCTTTTTATATAATCCTGAAAATCAAGTAGGCTTTGTTTCACGTTCTTCTATGGTTATGCTTTTGTTTTTCGTTGAATAATTGTGGGGTACCTACATGCGCCAGGTGGTATTCTGATTTTCACCTTAAGGTCATCCATGGCATCCTTGATGACGAAGACGATTCTACTGACACGCACACTTGATTTTCTTAAAATTCATTTATATATATATATTTTTTTTTGTTAATTCAAAAGAAAATAGCACGTGCCTTTTTTGGTTTGATCAGAGTAAAAAAAATATCCGTTAAATAACGGAAAAAAACGTTTCTTTTCTAAATAGTTGATTGTTTAGTTTATATGTATATGTATATAAGAAAAAAATCGCCCCTTATTTTTTTTGACCCTTGGTCAATTCACAAAACTACCCCTCTATTTGGGTGAGATATTCAAAAATATTCCCCTAAAAATTTTTATACAGTTGTACAATTTCCTATTGGAATTGATTTGATTTTGAAAGATTCTATATGATTTACATTGGTCAACTATGATTCAACTGTTTATTCTTTTTTTCTGTTGTTGTTATTATTGTGTTGTTGTATTTTTGAGAAATTCCAAATCTATTTGGCGTTCTTGATAGATTTTTGAAAGATGGCATTTGCATAAAACGCCGTGAGAAAAAAAAACCAGACATGGTCCAGGTTTTTGTTTGCTATTACACCAAAAATATTCCCCCTCCCCCCTCAACCCCCCTCCCTATTATTAATCTATGTATCTATCTATCTCACTCTCGAATATTTTGTCTCTAACGTGTCTTTTTGACATTGATAGTCGGATGTTTTTCAAAACGATGCACAACACTCTTCTTTTTTTTATTTTTCATAATCGATTCGTAAAAAACGCTTTGTACCTACGTACGTAATCAGTCATTTCTATTAAAGGGGATTTGATTTAAATAAAAAACCGATTAAGGTCGCCTTACCTATGGTGGACCAAAAAATAAAATAAAAAAAATAGACATCACTCATTTGTCACTTGTTTTCCACCCAAAAAAAAAGAAAACATTTATGACAGGGTGTAAAATTGTAAATGATGGTAGATTTAAGGGTTGTTCATCTATATACTGTACACCACAATTTGACAAATTATATATCGAACAAAAAATTAATAACTAGAAGACTACCCTTTTTTTCTTATAAGACAACCAAAAGAATTCAATTGACTTGAAATCGGGTCGATATTACGGTAAATTCTTCAAAATTGTGCAATATTTTAAATAGACCCTTTCGTCTATTGATGCAATAACCATAAAATATTTTCGAGCATACAATAAAAACAACCCTTTCCGTGTTTTTTCTGTTTTTTTTTTTGGGAACGAAACAGAGTAATTTCTGACATCTATTACCAATAATATTGTAACTACTAACCCTTTGTCGGTGGTGTTATAAAGTGGATTGCGCAAAAAATAATAGGGGTAGTTGAGTTGTTGGGTGTCGTTGACCTTAACATTCCCTACAATGTTGTAAGTGAATGATAAAGATGGAGATAGAGCCAAAAAAAAAATGAAATATGTGCTGAACAACGCTTTTTATACAACGATAATTCTGTTCAAAAAGGTAATTAAAGAGAAATAGCAATACATATATTCAGTTTCTATATATATATTTAGATATTTGTTATAAATGTATTGAAATGAGATAGATGATGTGGTAGAAGAGGTAAAATTGGTGGTCCAAGGCTAACGCGATTGTAAAACCCAAAAATTGATGGATTTTTGGTTGGTTGTTGTTTTTTTTGTTTGTTTGTTGTGTTTGTGTTTTGTTTTAAACGCTTCTGGTTTTTGATCCTTTCTCTTTGGCCAGTCGAAAATGTTTTTTTTTTTGATAATAAAATTATAGCGGGAAAATTATTAAGAAAATATAATTTTTTAAAGGTCGCAATCTTCTATCTATTTTAATAATTATATCGATCTGCTATCTATTTGTCAATGTTTAATAAAGTCTTATTTATTGATTTCGGCTACTACCAAAAAAAATAACACCACCCCTTATTTGCCACGAGTCTATAAAAGAAAAAAAAATGCCACCCCTGTCTCTTTCTACTTTTAACAAACATACAAACAGACAGTCAAAGTATTGATGGGTTGGTGTAATTTTTAAGAGACAGAATTGGGGGCGGTTGTAACGGTGTTGGTAGTGGTGGTGGTGGTGGTGGTGGTGGTAGTGGTGGTGGCAAACAAAGCGGGGAAGTTTTCAAGGACACTTTCAATCCTAAAACTTCCACCCTTTTTTACTCTAATCGAATAATTATAAGAAGCTAAAGGGTAGTTTTTCAACATTATTTTTGGTAGTTTTTTAAGGGGTGATACTAGTTTGTTTGTTTTTTTTTTGTAATTTTTTTGTAATAGATTTAATGTATGTTATATACATTTAGATATAACCTCCAGTGTAGGTTCTGTGTTAGTGTTATGTCGTTACGTAACTATCAAATCCCCTCTTGCGTCGCCGTCTGTCCCCCCGCTCGGACGCCCATTCTATATATCTCTCTAACTAAACCCCTCTTTACCCCACCATATACCGTCATCGTCTATAATATTTCGTATGTATATAAAATATATATATATGTATATATATAATATATATACATAGTGTGCTCGTCGTGTCTGCCCCACCACTTTTACCAATTTCACAGCACACCGCGATGTCGGATGCTGCTGGAGACGCCGCGGCCAGACTTTTTCTAATCTAGCGTGCTGTGTTGTGTGTGCGCTTAGTATAGTTTTTGCCATCGACACGAACGCTCCGGTTTTTTTTCGTTTTTTCAACTGTTGTTATTGTTATTACACTGTGTGTGTGTGTGTGTGTATATTTGTGTATATTCATACAAAAATATCACATTAAACAATATACCAAAGAAGACAAAAAAAAAAATAATAATTCAGGAAATAAACCAAAAAAAATAATTTTAAATTGAATCGACAGCACCCTCAAAAACTTCGGTAGTCGGTGATTTTTTTTTTTGGTGTTTCTCTCCGTTTCGTTGTTCGAATATATTTTTTTATGTTGTCACGGCCGCCTACGATTATTCAAGTGCTGTTATTAATAAAACTTTTATTATTATTACCATTATTATTATTATTATTATTATTATTATTATTATAAAACAATTATGTAAAGAAGTGTGATTTTTGTGGTTTTTTTTTTGGGAGATTTAATTAAATTTGAATAGAATTAAAACAATTTAGTGTTTATGTGGACAAGTTGAGGGTAATAATATCACCATCAAACTGGAGGGTCGTTTAGAATATCGTGGTGGTGGTTTAGATTTCCACCACCAACCAATGTTATTAGAGAATAATTCAACAAATTATTTACAACGTTCAATTGATACATTGCGTTCGTTAGGTGATCGTTTAAATGAGCGTAATGTTGATTTACGTTTGAATCTACATCACCACCATCATCCAGCATCAGGTGGTGGTGGTGGTGGTGGCGGTAATAATAATAATAATAATAGTGGTGGTGGTCTGGGACCACCACCACCACCACCAACAACAACAGCAACAACATTACAAGACCGTCCACCATTAATGGACCGTAATCATCATCATCACCATCATCATCATCCGCATCATCCACATCATCCACATCTTGAATTAAATTTAAGTTTAAATCCAGATCGTTTATTACAAGAACGTACAAATTTAGAACGTTTAATTGGTGAACGTAATTTACAATCAAATGGATTAGATCGGATCGGTTTAGTGGATCATCATTTACATTTAGATAATCGATTATTAAATAGTGTTAGTGGTGGTGGTGGTAATGGTGGTCATGGTTCTAGTGGTAATAATAGCAATAATAATAATAATAGTGGCAATCTTAGTCCATCTGAACGAATATTAAATGGTGATAATAATAATGGTGGTGATAATAATTATAGTGAACGTATATCAAATTTAAATAGTGGTAATAATAATAATGGGGGTGGTGGTAGTAGTAGTGGTAATAATCCACAAGATATGCGCCATCATCAATCTGATATTAATGATCTCAAATATAGAGAATATAAAACACATTTAGAGAATCTCAGGAATGATTCAAGGTCAATAGAAGGGAGAAATAGTCATAATAATAATAGTAATAATAATAATAATAATAATAATAATGATGATGATCGAGGTACAACCCCATCAACACCACCTACGCCAATATCGGTTGGCGAGAATTTCCAAGAAGAAAAGGTAAAAAAAAAACACACACATACACACACAAAAAAACCCATCATCTATATACTACTTATATCCTATAATCATCATCTAGTTGGCGTAGATCCAATTGTTTTATTTATTATTAACCAATAAATAAATTAATTGTGAAGAAAATCAATTTACCATGCCATTGTTGTTGTTTTTGTTTTTTATTTGAAATCATAGTTATGTGTAGTTTCAATTGTTTTTTCTCTATATGTATGTATGTATGAATAATGATGACGTATGTATTTTAGCCTACTATGATTGATAATACTGAAATGATTTCTTCTTAAGTAATTTGTGTGTGTGTGTGCGTGTGTATGTACAAATTTATGTAAAGAATTAGCCTTGACCTTTCCATTTGCGGAAATAATATCACAATTATTTAACAATGATGTAATAATAGCGGTGATAGGCTTTTTAATTTTTTTTGTTTGTGGAGGAGCAAATTTTGAAGAAAAAAAATTTCAAAACAAAACAAATGAAAATAATCGTGTCTATTATTTAGAAAATCAATTTTTAACACGTTCATAAATGTCTATTCATTTGTCTGTGTATACATAGACACACACGCACACATATATACATCTATATAAATATATACTTAATGTACATGTGTGAACATATAAAAGCCACACATTACAGTTGGCTTAAAAATCGTCTAAAAAAAAAATGAAAATTAAAAAGGGGGCAACACTTATAATAAAGTCGTTTCAGGCTATTTAATTAACGATAAAAAAATCGTCTTTTCAATGTAATAAAGAAACCAACACACACACACACACACGCACACAAATTACTGTAATTGAATAGTTGGCTATGGTGTCTGTTGATTGGTCGTTTCAAAAATTCACAAGAATTTGATTGGTGGGCACATTCAAATATCGCAATAATCTGATTGGATTGTTCTATGTCATCAAAAAGGCGGTTGATTTGAATCGCTGCAAATTTTTTTATCAATATAATAATTAAAAATTAATAGAGGTTTTTTTGCTTGTTTCTAAGCATTTTTTTTTGTATTTGATAATGCATTGTTATTATCGATAATTTTTTTTTTGTTCTTATCGTAAAAATGATTCAAATTTCTCCGGCTTATTTCCGGTACTTACTGATAACGAATAATATCGAATTATCGATGATAAATTATTGGTGGCGAAACAAGAATTATTCAGTAATAATAATAATAATAATAATAATAATTGGGCTTCGTCCCTGAAACTAGTTGGCTTTGAGAATTAGTCCGATCCGGAATTGTTTTTTTTGTATATAATTTAAATAAATTACAACGAAACGAAACGAAATAAAAATATCAGGTAGTTGGCTATCATTTGTGATTTTTCCGAATATTTTAATTGATTTGTATATGATTGATTAATTAATTGATACCGCCTCCCCCGCCCGGCCGCCTTCTACGATTTTATTTTTAAATTGGAAAAACAAACTAATTAAGAGATGGATTTTGTTGTTGTTGTTTTTTTTTGTATAGTATTTTAGAAAGAAAAAAATAACGAATCATAGCTGACTTGATTTTGAAATTTTCGGCAAACATTTGACCTTGATGTTGTACAATTTTTATGTGTGTGTGTTGTGAAAGAGGAGGACCGCCGCCACAAGTGACCTAGCCACAAAATAGAGAGAACTCCTTATATCCAAAAATAAAAAACTAGTTCCTAGTTCTAAAATTCTCTATACTTCGTCTCTTACGTCTCTCGCACCTCTCGACGTGTCTGTAGAGATAGATACACAACCATCGCATCAAATGAAAGAGAGAGATTTTTTTTTGTTTCTATGGTACTTTTAGATACCATTAAAACCGCCACATACACAATATGTTTTTGTTGTTCTTCTTCTTTATTTCTTCATTTATTCGTTTTTTATTTAACATTTATTGTTAAGATCCGGTTGGCTATGGAAATTCAACTTTTATTAATTTAAACTATTAATCGCATTTAATTGGCTATGCGCCCCACTTTTTGCTATTTTTTTTGTGAATCATAATAATAATAATAATAATAATGATAATGATGATGATGATGATGATGGTGATGATGAATAAAAATAGAGTTAAAACCGTGAAAATAATTATTTTTTCGGATGTTATTAAAAGTTTCTATCTTAAAATATACTTTTAAAAAATGGAAAAAAGAGTAAGATAGAGATAATGTAATATGAAGAGAAGGTCAATCTTTGGAATCATTTCACAGTTGGCTTAACATGTGGTGGCTAAGTACACTTCTGTTTTTTTTTTGTTTTATTTTTGTGTTGTAAAATTTATTTCGAAATAAATCGATCATTTTTTTTTGTGTTCTATAAACGAATTCAAATAGAGCTGCATTTAATCGGAATTTGTGGCAAATTAATTGTAGCTCCCTTATAATGCTGACCATAGAATTAAGTTTAAACTAGATCGCTCATCATCATCATCATTGTCAATCATCAAGGTCTTGTTGTGTTAAGTTATTATAAAATAATAATAATAATAATAATAATTGGAATGATTGTTAATTCGTCCAAGTCACGGTTGCTTGATTGTTAATGACACAAATTTCACAGTATAACTGCTAAGTAATTATTATAAAAATTACTATTTTCCTCCCCCTTCTTCTCTCCCCCGATCAAATAATAATAATAATAATTATTGTTGTTATAGATAGATTTTCACGCCTTTTTATTTTGATCAATAATTAATTATTATTAACCTTCAAAATTTGTTCAATACCATGGTCATGTTCAATGTCCAAACACCCACAAATAACAATTGTAACAAATGACTAGACTTTAAGGTTATAAAATCATAACCTTTAAAACTGTTTTGTGTTGCATAGCCTACTAGTATTTAACTATGTTGTTGTTGTTGTAGGTATTTGGTTCGAAAGCTGAACTCCAATTGCATACACAGGCTCATATGCGTGAAGCAAAACCGTACAAGTGTTCACAATGTTGTAAAGCATTCGCCAACAGTTCCTATTTATCACAACACACACGTATCCATTTAGGTATAAAACCGTATCGATGTGAAATTTGCCAAAGGAAATTCACACAATTAAGCCATTTACAACAACATATACGTACACATACTGGTGATAAGCCATATAAGTAAGTTGGGCAAAATTTTTGCTAACACTGTGGTCTAATGAATTCATCTGTTTAGATGTCGACATCCTGGCTGCCAGAAAGCATTCTCACAATTGAGCAATCTCCAATCGCACAGTCGTTGCCATCAAACTGATAAACCATACAAATGCAATTCGTGTTATAAATGTTTCAGTGATGAACCATCATTATTAGAACATATACCGAAACATAAAGAAAGTAAACATTTGAAAACCCATATTTGTCAATATTGTGGCAAAAGTTATACACAAGAGACTTATCTTAGTAAACATATGCAAAAACATGCTGAACGTACCGATAAACGACCACCAATTGGTACCGGTTTAGGTAAGTCAATAAAAAAACAAATTCCAACTCTTCTAATTTGATTATTAATAACAATTAAGACTTGTTTTCTTTAATCTTCCATTAATTAATGTGTGAAATTGATGAATTTTTCAAAAACATCCCTTACAGGATTAAATCATCGTGGTAGTTTAGATCATCCATATTGGCCAAAAGTATCACCAGATAGTGCTGAGAATCTACATGATTATCCAAATGATATACCAAGACAAATATTAGAACAAAATGAAGATTTAGTTATAATACGGCAACAGTTGAGTCAAAATCATCCCCAACAACAACAACAACAACCACCACCACCACCACCACCACCTGGTACACCAATAACAAATTCATATGATGCAACAACAATATCGAAATCAGCAAACGGGACAAATAGTGGCAATAATAATAGTAATAATAATAATAATAATAATAATAGTGGGGGTAGTGGTGGTGGTGGTGGTACAACATCAGCATTTACACCAATCAATTCAATGACAGGCCATTTAAATTTAAATCATCATCATCAATTAGCACCGAATCGTCCATATATTTATGATGCATTAAGTTTCCAACAGAAAAATACGTTAGAATTACCAAAAACACAACCAACAAATGGTTTCCCAAATCAATTAATCTCATTACATCAAATACGTAATTATGCCCATCAACCAAATACAAGTCTAATGGAACACTCACTATTAGGACTAAAAGATAAATAATAATAAGAATCATAATAATAATAATAATAATCATTATCATCATCATCATCATCATCATCAATTGATAAAACAAAAAAAAATGGTGGGGGTTTATATTTTGTGAATGATAGAGAAAGAAAGAAAGAGAGAATAAGACAAAGATAGATATTGTTGATTTTTGTTTGTTTGTAATAAATTAATAAAAAAAAAGAAATAAAAAAACCGAGTAGGCTGTGCCGCTCATTTGTGTCTATATTTGTGTATGTAAATAATAATAAAATAAAATAAATTAATTAAAAATTCATTTATAAAAAACTTTAAATAAACATTAATTGGTTAATTAAATTAATTAATTAATGCAATAAAAAAAGACAGTTCCATGAACAACTCAATTGTAAATATATAGAATTTATTATTAATTTTTATTATTATTATTATTATTATTATTGTTATTATTTGGAATAAGCTCAATAATTTAAGGTGATTTTTCAAAATTGGCGCCATATTTTTGAAATAATAATAATAAGAAATTGCTCAATTGTTTTTTAACAACAACAACAAAGAACTAGATTTGATTTTTACGATTATGGGGGCCATAATTCATTTGTTTGTTGTTTTTTTTTTATTGTTTTATATATTGCCATCTAGTTGGTGTTTGTGCAACTATTCGCGCGCGTAATTCAAAAAATTACCACTTTATTATTATTATTTTTTACAGAATTATTTTAAATGTGCGCGTGTGTGTGCGTGTGTATGTTTATAGAGGAATAATGACAAAAAAAAATTGCTTGATTTAAATAAAATTCTTTTTTGTTATTTTTTTTGTAATAATTGTAAATACTATTATTATTATTATTATTATTATTATGATTAAAGTTATATTTATGGTGAAATTATTAAGTTTACGTTACGTTAACGTTATCGCAAACTGTTAAGTTTAATTAAATTAGAAAAGAAAAATGGGGGTAGTGATAATTTTGGTAAGACAGAAAATTTGATTTTTTAAGAAAGAGAGAAAAAGCGACAAAATCAAAGAGAGAAAGTGTAGAAAAAAAGCTTTAACTTTTGAAACTCTGTGAATTTTGTAGTTGATTGTTTCTTTTTTATGTAGAATTATTTCTCATTTTTTTTGTTCTTTCTATTATTATTATTAATTATTATTATTATTATTATTATTATTATTATTATTATTAAAAATTATTATTATTTTGTATATCTTTATAATTTTTAGTTATTTCTCTTTGTAAGTGGCTTGTGATCTTACAAACAAACAAACAAACAAACAAAAAAAATATGCAAAACCATGTTGTAATTTATGATTTATAAGAAAAAAAATTGTCGATTTCATAATTATTATTATTATTTTTTTTGTTACAAACTTTATTAATAAAAATTGCTATAATTTTGAATTATTTTTTGAGTTTTTCCTTTTTTTTCTGTTGATTTCCACACTTCTAAATGTTTATAACTGTGATAATTTTTTGTACTGAAATGTTTAAGAGATCCAGAATTTAAAGAAAAAAAAACACAAAAAATAGTCAATTTGTAAATAATTTCTAACACAAAAACCATTAAAAAGTAACAAAAATATTAGTAATAATTCAAATTTTTATGTATATGATTAAGAAAAACAGCAGAATTCCGGTCCTGTTAATGTCTTGTCTCTCACTGATTCTGTTTACACTTTACACATTCCATTCCGACAGTACGGTGTAAACAGATTCAATCATTAATGTTGGTTGAAAACCAACGAAATGAAGCGATGTAAAATTGTAAATGTTGTCGTCTTTTAACTCTATTAGAGATACATCATTTGATTTGCGCCCTAAATGAGTATTTACACACTACGTGTGGCAAAAATTCCCAAAACTAACAACGAACTTGTTTACCCATTGTTTTTCGATTATTTGTCATCATTTTCTTGTTATTTATTGTTATTTTGTGTCGAACATAAAAAAAAAATGAAAAGAAAATTGTATAAACTTAAGGAAGAAATTATATTTAGAAAACAAAAAAACAAAAAAATTACAAACACAAAACTCTAGAATTTCAGCACTTTTTAGAAATAATTAAAGAAAACAAAAAACAAATTTTTCGAGTTATTGATGTCTTTGAAATTTAATGTTATGGTATGTTTATTGAATGTAAAGAAAAAAAATTAATAAAAATTAATAATTTTACATTTGTTGTTTAATTGAAAATAATCATTCAAAAATTACAATTGGATTGAGATGATTCAATTAAATTGAAAAGAAATTCGTTTCGAAAATATATCGCTTTATTTCTGAACGCATCGTTTTTATTAAACAATTTTTGTTATATTGATGAACGCAGTCTTGTTGACATATCTTTATGAACGCTACAATTAGACAACATGCCAATGAAAAAAGAATTCTATAATAAATCAATAAAATCAAGAAATATAGCTAACATTTGATTAATTTGGAAACAAAGAATGAGTCATTAACAATTCACAAATTTATTCGCCTTCTATTAATCAAATAATTATCATTTGATCTGATTAAAATTTAGAATGGATCAATTGTCCAATAGATGGCACTGTCTAACGAGCAAATGTCGACAGTTGACAGTTGTTTACAGGTGGTTCAGCAGCAGTGTTATTTATTCAATAAATTGATTGTTTCGTTGTAGGTTGATGTGAAATAGCATTGATTTTAATTAAATCAAATTAATGGCAATGGTATGAAAGTAAATAACTATTTATTATCGGTGAAAACAGTGATGAAAACAAAAGTGAGGTTATGTTCGGTTTTGTAATTGTTATAAATAAATAAACAATGGAGAATGGAAGTTTCCACATAAAAAGTAACAAAATATCACCGAAATAACTATTCAATTATAATAACCGTGATTGTATTTCTGGTAATTTCCATATCGATGTAAAAAGTGGAAGTTGCATGTGGACGCTGTGACATGGTTATATTCGAATTGGTGCATGGTTCTCAGGATAATTGCCATGGGGTCATTTCCAAAGCGATCTTTTTAGAAACACATTACTGTAGTTGTACGAATATCGAAGTTCCATTGAAGTAAAATGCTTTTGTATTTAACACTGCACATGAGACATTCAAAATCAAATTTCTCTAGGGCTTCCATGAAGTTATCTACGTAAGATTATTAAATTATATTCCTTTTTTTACTAACTATTAACAACAATTAACTTATTATTATTTGCAATGGTATCTTGTAATTAGAGTCTGGACATACAGCCCTTCAGTAATATTGAAACCATTGTCATTTTAATATTACTGAATGTATAATTCATATGAGGGTATTTGGAAAATTCAATGAATACTAACTAAATCGCCAACAGTTTCGTGACTATTTTTCGTTAACTTGTCCTGATGATTATTTTGTTTATTCTATATCGTGTTTTTTTTATGTATTAAATTATGCATCAACGGAAATATTCATTCGTAATTTTTATTTCGTTCATTTTTGTTCATTTGCAATTTAATTATAATTGCGGTTGTGTGCTATATGGTATAGTCATGGATCCCGCATAGTAGGACCGTAGTGGATTGTACACATTTTCGTTACGACTCATGCTTGAGGTTATATTGACGATATTTCTGGCTGATTGTATTGCCACTATTACAACAAAGTGTTCTGTAAATTCTTCGACAAATACACAACACTTGTCACGGCATCTTGTATGTATGTATGTACGTACCTTGTGCTGACGTCACGGCTCCGTTTTGGTAGCCAAAATCCGATTTCAGCCAAAGCCGGATCGGGAATAAATTGCGCCCGGGGCACACATGAGTTACAGGCGTTATTTTTTAACTCTACATCTATCTATAAAAGTTCAAACTTATATGATTTGGTGCCTCATTGAAAAGCGCGTCCGGGGCAGGTGTCCCTGCAGTCACTCGCAACTACCGGCACTGATCCTAGCTTATTATGTTGGTGGTGCTGCTGGGATGATGATAATCATGCAACAAAACTAATTTATATTGGTTTAATTGGTAGTGAACAAGATTCTCTGGTGTATTTGCTAAACGACATGTTTATCGAAAAATTAGGCAAAATTAGGCATCAATATTTGAATTGTCATTTATTTATTGTTTTTGTTTTTTTTTATTTGCAATTATTACAATATGTATAACAACATTTGTGCCAATTTGTTGTGTATGTTTATTGTTATTTTATATAGTTTTAATTTAAATTTAATTAATTACATACATTATTTTGTAGACCATCAGCACTAGAATCATGGCAGTTTTTCAATAGAGAAATGTACCATCAATTGGAATTATACTTTTCGGTAAATTATGATAATATCATTATTAATTAATTAGAGTAACTATTTAGATAGATTCTAGCTAAAATTTGTTATTTAAAATCAAGGACCTGGCAACAGCTATTTACTATGCAAGATATGCCTAATTTTAAAAGTAGACAACCGACAAGTGAGGCGGAATTAACGCTTTAGCCATTTTGATAAGTAATTTAAAAAGTGACTAATTATTAATTCGTACAGGTAAAAGTCTTATGAAATGGAAGATGAACGAAATCTAATTTAATATTCTTCTAGGCCATCATTATCCAACTATTATAATCATTCAAATTGGGAGTGTACGAATGGGATTGAAGTATACTGTCACCTAATTCGAGGACCGAAATGCTGCACATCACGTAGCTGGCATTACAGCTTTCCAATTAAAATTTAGAAAATACCAGCAATTTTAATTATGACATTTGGTAAATAATCCTAATTGGAGTAGCTAGATAGGAAAAATTCGTTATATTATTTCTATCAAACCAATGAATAGGCAACCATAAATACATTACTATTTAAAATTAAATTCGTACAGTGATAATCATTAAAATATTTATATGGTCGTGTCGCAGTATATTTTGTAAAATTTCATAATATTCATATTGGGGATTTTTCTTAAACAGCCACTTTTTTCCATGACAAATTTTTGCTATATCTATTTCGACATTTTGTTTGGGTTGATTAAATATTTTAATTTACATATTTTTCTTTTAGCTTTTATTCGTTACTTAAGTAACACATTTTTACAAAAGTTTTCACAATGTGTGATCATCATATATCTTCATTAGAGTATGATTTGTTGGATAGATGTGATCTAATCAGTGTTTACATTTCGATACGAAAAGGTAAACGGTATTTGTTGATAACAAACGATCCAATAAACAATGAATGAAGAATCAATTCCAGTCGGTAAAATATTGTTTAATATCATTATTCACTGATGGTTGATGTGTTGTAGTAATTGAATGAAATGTAAGTATGATTAATTGAAATTATAAATAATTGAATGTATTTTAAAATATTAATAATTTTTAGGGTATATTAAGCTAATGACAGCAGCAGCAGCAACAGTACCATTGGTTTACATTTATGATTACAAGGTGGTCATTAGAAGTGTTAAATGTTGCAATATCTGGTTGTTGATTTTAATCAAGTTTGATAAAACATGTTGTTCACATGGTAAAATTATCGAATATGTTGGTAAAAATATAGCGACAAGTTCTTTTATTTATAAATAATAAAAGTAAGAATACAGAAACAATAGAGCTATTAAAATTGTGATGATAATGTAAACAAAAATTGTTAAATTTTAATAAAGAAATATGATAATTTTCATATGAAATATAAATAAAACTGTATTATAAATAGATCAATAAAAAGATTTTAATAAAATCAAGTCTTTTATTGTACAATACGTGATGTGTAGCATTTCGGTCCTCGAATTAGGTAACAGTATACTGCAATTCCATTCGTACACACCCCTGTTTGAATGATTAATAGTTTTTCTGAATGAATGGGGGCTACACCACTCAGCAATATTGTATAAATCTAATTGCAAATATATATATTCACTCTACTGTCAGCCCAAATTTTCGAACCAAAAAGGACTCATTTGATAATGATGGCCTAGATGAATATTAAGAACGATTTTGTTAATTTTCAATTTCATACGACTTTTACCTGTCTATCAACATACCAAACCATTCGATCGGGACTACCAAGAAGAAATAGTTTGGCATACTGGCGGAGCTTCCAGCTACAGACATCTGGGCATGTATCTATAATACAAAGAACAATAGATTAACTGTGGTTGTTTGACAAAAAAGCTAAAGGTAGGCCAATCGACCCCAATAATCTAATGTACCTGTTGTAATATATATGTAATATTAGTATATACAACAAATGTCAGTCAAGTCAAATTAAAAGCTGCATTCGTGCCTTATGATAGTTACGCTACCGATTTAAATCATTGACAGGAATTTTATGACAGTCTACAATCAATTCATAAACATAAATATCAATCTTTTTTTGCTGTTGAATATTGAATTGTTTATAATAGCCTTTCTGAAAGATGTCAGTCATTAATTTTTTGCACTACCTAATTTTTTTTGTGATGAAACTGGCCTAAGACATGACTGATACAATCCTTTTAGCTTCCTTGTCCAATAATCGAATTACATGTAATTAGAGTAATTAGTGGTTAATTAATCAATGATTACTTACCACACAAATTGTCATTCGACCTCATCAGATTGGTTTTATTTCCAGGAATTTCACCGAGCTTTGCTTCGCATTTTTACAAAATGACTGTCAACTTTCATGTCTGATATTTGTAGACCACTAAACTGTAACCAACAATAATAAAAAAATATCACCAGATTTATTCACATGGCGACATCTATTTAGTAAGTTTCAACTACATACGACTCATATTTTTGTGGTTAGGTTATTTTGAAAATTCAGTTTATTAAAATTGTGGTAATTTCTCCAAATTTGCCCCCAAACTCTGATAGTTGGTATGCCCCTTTTATCTTAATTGTTATCAAAACGAAAATTTTGGGATTTCAGAGAGCTTATCTATGCTTTACAATCATACAATATAACCTCAAAAAAATAAAATAAAAATGGATCAACAACATTATCCAAATAAACAAAAACCAATCAAAACTAAGGAAATTAAATTGTCATTAATGAATTATGATGCTGAATTGGCGATAAATTTCCAAAGAGATTGTGAAAATCTATTGTTAACATTCGAAAATATATCGCAACAACATAATTTCAAAGAATTTGGAAATGTTTGGAGAGAAATGAATTTTACCGGAATTTTTGAGTAAATCCAACAACAACAACAAAATCAACCATCAAAACAATTAATAATCAACGAATTAATTTTTAGAGGCCAACAGTACTTATCAATGTTGGAAATTTACATGGAAAACTGTTATTTGATAGTAAAGAAATTCCTATTTTCTCCAAGGAAAATGATACGATTAGGCGCAATTTATTTACTTTACAGTCTATTCTATAAACAACCAATAAAGTACGTTTTATGAATCGTTTAATCACAACTTAAACTAAGATCAGTTTTGTGTCTATTGTAGGAAATGGATAAAAATCCGATTAACAGATGTCGAATTTATCAGAATCCAACAGATTTTAGATGAATTCAAATTGGACACAGACGAATTACGATATATTTACAATAAATTATGTTTAGATAATGCATTTTTATATTGTGCAAAAGATTTACAATTAAGTCCACATTTGCAACGTTTCAATTTAAACGATTATCCAATATTTACAAATGGACAAAATCATCTAGTCTTTACAAAATATCAACAATTAGAAAACGATATCGATGAATTGAAACAAATCGATCAGAATTATCAGGAATTATTAAAAAAATACCAAAGTAATCATGAAATAAATACGACAAATGAAACAACAATCTATCAGAAAATTGATGAAATCAACGAGGAAATTTTCAATGAAGACCAACAAATACACGATGCTACCAAAGAGATACCATTGAAACGGAAAGCATTTGAGAATCAATTTGCACAATATCGTGCAACAAAAACCGTAATTACTGCCAGTGACCTACAATTATATATAGATAACCGGAAATAAATATTTTTATTATCAATTTTTTATCAATATTTGTATATAGATTTACATAAATCACAAAACTAAAGCTATTAATTCAACTGTTAATATATAATTTTTAATAATAATAATAATAAGAATGTGTAGAAATTGTGCAAATCTCAAGGCACCTTTGATTGTTTTTTCCATCGCGAATTGGGAAGACTTTTTGTTTTATTATTGGCTACCTGATTCGATCGATTTCTTATCATCATTACTGGAGCTGCTACTAGTACCAGTACCAGTAAGTGAAACTAATTGAAAATAATAATTAATTATTAAAACAATAGATAAGATAATGATGTTTTTGTTTTGTTTTTTTTACCAATAATGATAATTAAGATAACAACACCGATGACGCCTAAGATGATCATCATTTTTAAATTTTTCCACCAATATTTACGTTTTAATTTTTGTGCTTGCTGTTCAAAACGTTTACCACCTTCTTGTAATGCATCAGCACGACTATCTAATTCCGATAATTTCTGATCACGTTCTAATACTTTTTCAACATTAACACGCATTATACCAACAACTTCATTAACTTGTTGTTGTGTCTGTTCTAATTTATTTTGTTGTTGACGATTATTATTATTATTACTACTGCCAGATGGGTGTTCCATTTTTGTATGTGTTTTGCTATTTTATACAACATAAGAGGAAAATTTTATGATTAATGATATTGACAATAAAGATAAACAATTACTCACACACGTCTATTATACGATTGATGAGTGGGTAGTATTCGGCAAATAAATTTCCAATGACTTATAATACGAATGACAAAAAATGATTAAATTTGAACCGAAAAATTAAACAAATTAATGATCTAATTAGAACCAAAGAAAATGAAAACAATAAAAAAAATTAACGAGTAATTATCGAAATTGTCTCAATACGCCATTAATTGTCAGTTGGCAAAATACAACTAACTATTGTCAACACTAGAGGACGCTGTTTTATTCAATTGCCGGGTTGCGTTCATAAATCAGTTCGAGTTTCGCATTAGAACACGTCTAATATACACAAAAAACATTACCAACTTGAACGTAAAACACGTTTTTATTATCGATTACAAAACTAATTTAAATCAAAACAAACAAGGGAAAAGGAACAAAATGAAATTGAAAAAATCTACCAGGACTATCACGAATAGTCTAAGTTGGTGATAATATTCTAAAAAGAGCAACAAATAGCTAATGGTCAACACTGCACATGTGGCACATTGTGAATTTGGCACTTTTTCATTTGACTAACAAAAAAGTTGACTGTTAAATACTTTCAACGTCCATGACCTGAACATCTCAATCATTGCCTGAACCTGCTTACATAATAGCTTATAGACACTATTTTGTTCTATTGTTACCAAAATCCAAGAAAAGACTGAACTTAACAATGCAGGAAACAACTGATAAAGGGCCACAAACTTACCCTTGCATGGGTGCCAAGGCACCAGAGACTTGCTGGGAATCAACCAGCCGACCACCTTGCAAGAACACCCATAGGTCCTGAGCCATTCTGTGGGCTAATCAAAACAGATGGTAAGAAATCAATGGATGGGAATGGAGCCAATGTGCAGGCATACGATAGGCAAATAAGTTTATTAACTATTCGCTTAAGTATGCTGGAAAGCTTCTCAATCTAAATAGGAACGAATTAAGACTCTTAACAGAGCATTGCCCAATTAGATACCACCTGAAAAAACTGGGCAAATCAGACAGGGAGAAACTGTGGATTAGACAATTAAGCCTCCGAACGCATATTATGCCAATGCGATACTTTCGCTCGCTTAAGGCTATCCAGTTTGGAAAGTGTGATCTTGTCACCTGCTAAAGCGAGGAAAAAGTTTCGCAAAAATTTTGCAAGAAATATATTTTTTATAGGATACCAATAAACGAAGGGTGAAGAACAATTGATCAACTGTAGTTGCAGTTCAGGAAGGCCCATAAAGGCCAATCAACCACTATAATCTAATCTATGAACGCAGTCTTAGTTGAATCATCAATGATGACGTAATAAACAAGGGGGAAATTAAAAACAAATTATAATTCACATTAAACTTGCAACTTATATGTATTTACTGTTATAATATAATTATTAATCAGGTAATATTTGGATTAATGTTGTACAATAATAGAAAATACAAATACGATTAATTAATTAATTAACCATTAATTGTGGCAAGTGTACCCATTGGATCCCATGCTGGTAAAACAATTGGTTCTTGTTTAAAACAATCTAAAACATCTTGTGGTACATATTTTTTATCAACAACAACTTCAAATACGAATTCTTTAAACCAATCACCAGTCATCATTAAATAACCTTTCTCACCACGATCCTCACCCCATGAATTCTCAACACGTAATTTCCCAACAACACCATCATCCTATCAATGAAATACCAAACAACAAACAATTAAAACATCGATAGACTATCAAATTTAAAAGAAAAACAAAAATTCAAATTACGTTTAAGCTAACACCTGTGAACGCCATAGCGTGCGACATTGCACTATCACCGTAAATTAAACGATCAGGTTTCGATAGAGTTGTCTGGATATCAACGCCGAATACCAACGGGAAATCATGTCTACAATTATAATTAATAATAATAATAATAATAATAATAATATCAATAATTGATTGTTGTGGGAATTGTATACATTTTCAAATCGAGCAATCCTTGTTTGCCGGCAAATCTCTTACTGACTTCACAACCAAACCACACCGGTTCACCATCTTTTATCGATTGCACCACTAATGCCATTAATAATTCAACTGGTTGATTATTATAAAGACACAATCTACCACCAACCACATTACCTAAACAATCAACCGTGTAGATTTTGCCATATTGATTTGTTGGACGTGGATCTGTTACTAAACATATTTTCTCATCTAAATTAAACGCAGATTTCACATGTAATTGATAGAAATCTTTTGGTGTTATTGGACCAATACTATGATATTGTTTGTTTTTATCGTAATAATTAAACGTAAATTTCTCATTTGGTATACCTAAACATATGCCAACAATACGATAAATATTCGTCATTTGTTCACCGATTAATGTTTGTATTTTTAAATCACTCTCATTATTCGTTATTAAATCACGTAATTGTTTTGCATATTCACGTAATTTACTTTTTAATATTTGATTCATTTTATTACTATTTTCACAATTAAACGATTCGGGAAAGCATTTTTTCGGCATTAAACCGTATTTGTTTATCAAATTAACGATCATATCCCATTGGCCACCATCAGATATCGGATCCTAGAAGTATGCCAATTTTACTTTATGTTTGAATAATTGTCTGTTTGAATTGTGCAAATTATTTGGCTTACATTTAATAGAAATGATACGAGACGTCCCTCAACATTTTCACAACGTTTTGATGTTTCGACAATATTATTTAGAAAATAATTGCAACGTTCAATTTTATCCCAAAAGAATAAATATGCTTGTGAAAATTCAAAATCATCTAAATTTAATTGTTTCATAAATGGTATACGTATAATATTTAATGTTGCAAATATCCAACAACGTCCTGAACTTTTTTGATTACACACCGGTTTACCTTCATTTTCTAATTTATATTCGTAGATATGATTGATATTTTCTAATAATTTCCTCGATAAACATGCATCAAATGGATCAATACGTGAACAGATATTTTGTGCCATACGATTTTTATCATTATTATAGAAATCTTGACGGAATTTCTCCAAAATCTCCTCATTTAAAGCTATCAAAAACAACAAAAAAACAAACAAACAAATCAATTAAATCAATTAGAAACAAATGAATTTTAATTAATCATATGAATCAACAATGATTTGGTGAAAATTCATTTGTCTCATTAATCAAATATTGTGGCAAATTAATAATTAACGAATTATAATGAATTGATACATACATGAATCCATGATAATTAATTATCTACTATTATCTTTTACGTATATTTCTAATTAATTAATCAATTAATTTGTTCTTAATTTATTTTTGCACACGAAAATCAATTTTTTGTTAAAAATAATCCCAAATATATAACTGACGTTTCAATTGGGTCAACTTTCACTTTTTATAACAAATGATACCAACTGATAAATGACAAAAAATAACTAACATTCATATACAGGACAAAGAATTTTTTGGTAGATATATGAAATGAATTTCCAACAATATACAGAACGTTTCCTTACAAAAAAAAAACTTGCTTCATGTTTCACATCCATTTGTGCCGATAAAAAATGTGAAACTCAATGATGTTTTCGAATGAATATCCGATTCTGTATTGATGACGATCGCCTTTTACTAAACGTCGAGGGTCTCTTCCATCACTAAGAGCTAATTATTAATCTGAGAGAATATCAATTTGTAACTATTTTAACCTAGAAATGAGACTAAATAGGATCAAGTTCTATGGGAACACGATCGAACGCGAACGATTGATTTCCTTTGAAGTATCAACAACTAACGGATCGCCGTTCAAGTTATTCCTATATAGTCCTTCGTTTCCATGCGCTCACGTTTGCATTGCCGTCCACACTATGTTTACATTTCTGTTTGTACCCATTCAAACGTGATCGTTCGATAGATGTGGACGGGGCTTTAGTTTTCCGGATAGGGAAGCAGGATCAACTGCGAGTGTAGCCTTACAACAGAGTATTGAATATAAGCCCCTTATTTAATCTATGACCATCTATAACAAATCAAATCTAAATGATTTGGAGCCCCATTCGAAACTGCGTCCGATGCAAGTGTGCCTGTAGCCCCCTCGGGCAGGCACTGAACCAAACCCAAAATTTCTATCAAATAATTAGACAAATCCTCAAAAGTTTGCTGCACTTCCACCACTAATAAGTGAGGAAGCGAAAATAAAAAGTAGACACCCTGTCTACAATCTGTTTGTTTAAAGTACCTATTCATTGAGTGAAACTAGTTCAAAAGCACTTCTGTTACAACTAATTTTGTTAAATATCGATATCACAAACGAATTATCAATAGTTAACCTTAAAAAAAATGGTGTGTATTTTCTCTGGAAACTAAGAAGAAACACAAATGCTTGACATATTACTTCAAATATATGAATTTACGATTTTCTATTTAATTGCTTTATATGTATTCTAACAAATATTATAAGAGTCGATTTTATGGGTTAGAAATTTCAAGATGGCGCCTTTTACAACAAATTAACAAAATTGGAAAGAAAACGATATTGTCAAATATATATTCCACGTACTGTATATATGTTTATTTATCGTCAACAATTATATTGTCTTTGTGGCTATTTTATTCCGGTTACCTCAATTTTTTTATCATTGACCTTACTTATCTACAACTTTTCTTCTATTATCAACATTCTATCATATATTTCTTTGTTACTTTTTACATTTCGATAACAATAATAGTTCCACACGTTGTTATCAAAACTCCTCTGACTGTATATAAACAATCCAGTGATTCCAAAAGAAATGTTCACAAATTTATTGGAGAATAGAAAAAAAACAACAATATTAACAAACTTTCAGTAAATTTCTATACAAAATCGTATTAATAATTGAAACGTACGCATTAATTAATTTTATATAGTATCTATTAAATAATCAATAAAGAATAGAGGCAAGTATTGGTACCGTTTGGGCAACACTGGTTTAAGCGTCAACATAACCTCAAATTTTCGAAACAAAACCACACATTTATCTTTAATCAGTTAATATTGGGATTTTAAACAATAATTTAAACAAATTTCAAATGAAAATCGTGTAAATATTGATAAATATCAATCGTTTTAAGTATATATAATTAATAATTAATTTGTGTTAACATAACCTCAATTATGCACGTTTTTGTTTAATGCAGAGACGAAAAAAACCAACAAAGGGACGGCGTTCTAATCAACAATGGAAACGAACGAATTATTATTAACATCATGCCGTTATACACAGAATTGGTCAATATGTTTATGGGATTATAATTCAACAAATATTCTACATTATTATAAAAATGGTGGTGTTGCAACAACAAAATCATTAAATTTATTAGGACAAGATTATTTATTAACAATCGATGATGACAAACCAATCATTCATGTATGGTTATTAAATAGTCAAGAACCAATCAAAAAATTACAAACAATCTTACCAAAACAATTACAATTAATTGTAATTTGTTCAAATGATGAATATCTAGCTGGTGCAATTGATACAAATCTATATTTATGGTCAATAACAAATGGTAAATTATTAACAATACAAAAACGTAATTATCAATCGATTACATGTATAAAATTTACAAATGATTCAAGATTTTTATTAATTGGCGGCAAAGATGGTTTATTAATTGTTTACGAATTATTAGATTTGATTAATATTGAAAATCGTATGTCAACTAGTGATATTGGACAAATTGAACCGTATTATATCAAACAGGATCATAGTATGGCTATATTAGATTTATGTACAAATCAATTTGGATGTAATTCACGTTTAATTACGGTATCATGTGATCAAACGTGTAAAATTTATAATTTACTAACAGGTCAATTATTATTAAATTTAATATTCAATCAGATTTTAACAACTGTACGATTAGATAATACCGGTTGGAATTTATATTTAGGCACAAATAGTGGTAAAATATTTCAATATTATCTAAAACAACCACCAAGATCATTAGATTATCACATCGATAATGATAAGAACAATCAAAATATATTTGATGGACATGAGAAACGTATAACATGTATTGATTTAAATCATCCAAATTGCTATTTAGCATCCGGTTCTGATGATAATTTCGTATTAATATGGGATATTAAAAGTCGACAAATATTAAAACGTTTAGAACATAAAGATGGAATAACAAATGTTAAATTTGTTTTGAATTATCAAAATTTCTTTGTGCAAACAATAAAACCGAAAATTATTTTAAAGAATTTAGATCGTGATTTAAATAATTCCGAAATTTTTACTGACAATAAAATACAAGATTACGATATTTTATTGAGTGATGATGATGATGATTGTAGAATGGTTAAAAAATCGAATTTAGACGGTAATCTATTGAGTGAAAATATTAAATTGAGAGCTATTAATCAACAATTGTATGATGTTGCTGTTCAAATTAGTAAAAAATATAATCAATTCTGATAGAATTTTCGTTTTATTTTTTTTAAATTTAGTTGCGAGTTCTCGCACAGTGGAAACGCTGGGTTTTATACAAATAGTTTTACTGGTTAAATCGAAATCAAATTTGGCGCCGAATTCTAATTACTACTACGTTTATATGTTGGCAATAATAACAACCAGGAAATTCTATAACAACTGGAACGGCCGGTGAATTCTTTGTAGTTGAAGCCAATATTCAAGTTATGCAACTTACAATACTGTGATATATCTATCTCATTCTAACGCATGCCAAAGACTGTGGATATGGCAGTGTTACCAGATAGGTTCAGCCACTTTCCCTTAAACGGCCTCTTAAAATCCCCTAGATTGAAAAAAATCCCCTAAATTAAATGACTGAAATTATCAGACGTTTGTTAGCTTTTTAAATTCTTTTCTTTTTTAAGAAATATGTTCTGTACCTATAATGAAGCATGTTTTTTATTATCATTGATAGTTTATCAATAAACTTATAATTTCTATTTTAAACTTAAGTCGTTCTTCATTCATTATTCTATTCAACTTAAATTTTAAGAAAATTTGTGAATCCCCTGAACAAATCCCCTAGATTTTCCACAAAGTCGTCTAAAATCCACTAAATTTAGGGGGAAATCCTCTAACCTGGTAACACTGGGATATGATATAAAATGAAGGAATAAATATATTTTCAAAAGGGAACAAAGGATAACCTACAATTTATAGGGCACAATTGACTCATGCAAAGTTTCAATCATATAGTTTTCACAGACAAGATGCGGGGGTTGATATATCGAATGATTAGAAAAAGCTAGAGTCCGGGACTGTCAGGAAAATCCGAATCTAATAATCACCGTACATCAACACCAAACGAATGGTATAACTTCAAAAACATCAATATATTGTGTAGTTCCTTTTAACAATAAGCGGTATTAGAAAGGCCCAACTTTTATTTGTATGTCTAGAATCTGAGACGAGACCCTTGAGAGCCAGCAAAACATCATCCACAGTACCAGAAACTGTTTGACTTGTCTTTGTGTCATTGATAAAACGCCTAAATTGACAAGCCTGCATTTAAAATCCCTACAGTGACTTGAGCTGTGTGCTTTTACGATTTGACGTGATCCAATTGGTGGTGAATTGATCTGGTTCAAGCCTGCGCAAATGGTACCTTCTACCTTGTTGTAAATGCTATTTGCGCAGGTGTAAACGATTCAGTTCAGCACTATTTGGATCAAACAGTGAACTCTATTGAGTTATATAGACGTCACTGCTATCAGGTCACTGTAAAAATCACCAATATTAAGCGCCATCTATTGATAATATTGCTATTCAATAACTAAGAGCGGGCAATTTAAATCAGTCATCACTAATAGCGCCACGCATGTCTCACAAGAATTTATTGATTTGACCGATTAAATGGAAGGTCTTCAAGATTTTCTATTACTGATTGTTGAATTTTTATTGTTAACAATCTGATAAACAAAAACAAAACAATGTTAATAAATCATTTGAAATTCTATTATTTAATAATCGTTTACGTATCCTTAATTGATAATTGTATCAGTCAAGAAGAAAATCGTGATACAAAACAACATCCTGAATTAACCAAATTGTAAGTGTTTATTATAAAAATAAAATAAAATATTTTCCATTAAATATTTTGAATTTGTGTAATTATTAGAGTGAAACATTGGGCACAAAAATTAGGTGGTGAATTATGGCATTTTGGTGAATTAGTAACACGTCGATCAATGGTAATCGAGGTAAAATTATCATTAAAAATTATTGAAAGAAATTTCAACATTTATTTGACGTTAATTTAATTTTCAAAAATTAGAGTTTTAAAAGTACAACTGTGATTAAAGAAGATGGTGAAACATTATTGAAAGATATCCATGAGAGAATTTCAAATATGATGAAACAAAAAGTAGATGCAGTAAAGGTACGATTTTCATTCAAATCCAATTCGAAAACCACAAAAATCCAAAATTAATTAATTAATTACATTCAATTAATTATTAGCGTATCATGGATATTGCTGAGGAAGCAGCTAAAGCACAAAAAGAGGATGATATTGATTTTAATTATCAATTTTATAATGCGAAAAATCTAACCAATTCGGCACCGAATTCCACAGTAAACGATCAAGAAATTCCTGAAGTATTCGATATTAATTTTATTTAAAATTATACAAATTTTTATATAATTATTCTCTTCTTTCATAAAATGATAGCCAGAAATACAAGAATTACGTTATGATGATTCATTTATATCATCAACTGATGATGAACAACATTATCAAGCTATGGTCCAACCAGAAGAAGAAAACAATGGCTATCAACAGGATCAAGATACAACAATACAACAACAAAAAAATGATGATGATGATGATGCTGAGAGTGATGATGATGAAAGTTTTGATGGAATTGATTTAGTTGATGATACAGAAAAAGATCCACAAGCTAGTCAAATACCAAATAGGAGTAATGATAAAACTAAATTAGGATTATATCCAAATCATCATTTTTATAATATACCAGTTAATACGAATTATAGTGCCGTCCATGTACCTAGTAATGTCTATGAACGATGTAAGTTCTACAATTACTATCATAACTCTACAGATCTGTTAAAAATAGCGCCATATACTATAGCGCTACATTTAGATTACTGTGCGTAAATAAAAACGCTTCATTTTCTAGCAAAAGAAGTGATCGCCGGTATTATATGGTCAGAAGAGCTTGATAAGACTTTTCGTAATAATTATAAATTAGATCCAAGTTTATCGTGGCAATATTTTGGTAGTTCAACTGGATTTATGCGTCAATTTCCTGGTATTACACATAAGAAAACGTACCAATATTTTCTTTAAAATCGATTGATTATTGGTTTTTTAGCAATGATTTGGTCACAGGAACCGATCGATTTGTTTGATTGTCGTACACGTTCATGGTATATTGAAGCAGCATCATCACCAAAAGATATTATCATTTTAGTTGATCGTTCTGGTTCAATGACCGGTATGAGACGTGAAATTGCTAGACATGTTGTACATAATATATTAGATACATTAGGCAATAATGATTATGTTAATATATTTACATTTAGTAATACAACAGATGCATTAGTTGAATGTTTTGATAATATGTTAGTACAAGCGAATTTAGCTAATGTACGTTTATTAAAAGAAACAATGACGGATTTTAAAACTGAACAAATTGCAAATTTCTCATTAGCCTTAATTACGGCATTTGAATTATTAGAAGAATTCCGAGAATTACGTAAAGGTATGTGGTTTTTATTGATATATTTTTAAATTGCCCGCCACGTATTTCATTTGTTTGTGAATTGTCAACCAATCGTTGACAATGTTAAGGCTATGTCCATAACTAGCAGACGAACATGAGCAAATGCAAATGAATCGGAATACAAACACAAACGAATGTTGTGTGGATGTCAAAACAATTGCGCAACAGTATTACGTAGCCGTTACAGTTCATTTCTTTTTGTCACGTTCAATGTTAATCACATAAAAAAAACGCATTTTCGTTTGTGCTCGTTCACGTGTGTTCAAATTCGTTGTTGATTGTTGGTTAATTTGGGCTCGTTCATTATATGTGAACGTCCCTTTAATGCTACGGCCAGACCTGTATCCCGAAGATTCGTCTATTTATCGTGCTAAATTGTCACGAAGCGTCTTGGCCACACGCACCTTATCGTGCCTATTGACCTGAATCAACATGGCGAATTCTGATCCTTCGACATATGCGTTTAGCTCCCCATTGCACGAATATCCGTCGCAATAGGCGCAGGCCTGGCCGTAGCATAAGGTAAGCGCACACTAGTCAGCACCGTACGCGCCGTACGTAACAAACTTGCATATTTGTCAGTATCATACGTATGCATTAAACTTGGCAGTTGTTTTTTGTTAGAGGATGAAGAAAATGAAATACCAAATCCGTTCGGGTCGTTGCGGTGCTCGTTCAAATAAGGTTATCACAATATACATCGCTGGGAATTCAGTGATCAGCATTTTGCTCATACGCGATACATACGCTGCTAGCTAGTTCACATAGCGACACAAATGAAGTTTGCATTTACTGTTATAGTTGATTCACATGATTTGTGTCAATTAAGGCTTGTTTCGTACGACATTTCAGGCGCCAATTGTAATCAAGCCATAATGTTGGTAACAGATGGTGTGCAATATAATTATAAAGAGATTTTTGAGAAATATAATTGGCAAAATTTACCATTTGTTAATGTACGTGTATTTACATATTTAATTGGACGTGAAGTTAGTGATGTACGTGAAGTTAAATGGATGGCATGCGCAAATCGTGGTTATTATGTACATTTAAGTACATATGCTGAAGTGCGCGAAGAAGTCTTACATTATATACCAGTAATGGCTAGACCAATGGTATTAAATTCAAATCAAAAACCAAATCCAACATGGAGTCCTGTATATGCTGATGTTACTGATCCAAAATTAACAAATTGGTTATGGATAAATCGCGAACGCAATAGACAACGTGAACGTTTCTTAGCGTATCGACGTAATAAAACATTATTACCATCAGATGAACAAGATAAGAAATTTGTACATCAACAAAAATATGTAAACATAACCTACGAAACCAAACAAAAAAAAAACAAACAAAACAACATAACCCTAAATATTCTTTTTGTTATAGAAACAAGATAATTACGGGGAATTACAGACCTATCGTTTAATGACATCTGTTTCGCTTCCGGTTTATGATAAACGACCACGTGCGGTAAGTTTCAAAGTATTATAAATTTATTGTTTATAAAAAATTTATTCACCCAACAAAAAAATTGTATGTATGTAAAAAACGTTGTAAAACACACAAAAACTTCTAATGTCTACAGAATATCACCGAAAAAATTCAAATCAACGAAGCCATTTGGATAAATGTAACGCGCGAGGTAACAAAAACGTCAAATCTAAACAATGTGGTGTTGAGAATTTGTCTATATTTTTTTTGGTTTTTTTTTTGTCAAAATAACAATTCTAGAATATAGAGATTACGTTTATTTTAGGTCGAATTGGTGCTTTTCCCAATAATAACAATACTAATAATAATCATAAACCTAGATTTAGTCTTAATAATAATAATGAGAACAATATTAATGTTTTCTAGGTTAATAGTTAATATTTAGATAGATTCTAGTATTTTCATAGTTAATATTTGAAATTAGTATGAAAGTTCATAAATAAAACTAGTGTGGCGCTAGTCTTAACCGGTTAGTGATTTTATGAACTCACCTTTAGTTCTATTTGTAGGATTTGTTAATTGTAGCGCTTCTGCATAATTCTATATAATAAGCGGGAAATTTAAAATAATTTTTTGATAATTTTCCAGGAACGTGTTGCAAATCTTTTGGGTGTTGCCGGTACTGATATACCGATTGAATATATTCAAAGATTAATGTTAGCATATCGTGTAAGTTGTTTTGTTTCCCAATTTTTGATAATTGATTATTGTTTAATAATCAAATTATTATTAGCTTGGTGTTAATGGTTATGGTTTTATTATAACAAATAATGGTTATATTTTAGTGCATCCTGATTTACGTCCAGTAGTAAGTAATTTTTCATTTAATTATTTCCATTACAATTAATTTAATTCAATTCAATTAGTATCAAGGTATTTTGAAACCGGCTTATAATCGTGTTGATTTAACAGAAGTTGAAATTCTTGATGATGATAGCGATCCAAGACAATTCAGTGAAGATATTAAAGAATTACGGAAACGTATTGTAATGCAAATGAAAGGAAATGTAACATTAAAAGTTAAAACGCATTTAGATGATATGGTTAGTATTTTTGTTTTGTTTTACAGCCATTAATTTGGTACTAAACTTACGTCACATACTGTTCTATACATCTCGGAATATTTGAGTCAGTATTCCAGGATGTATACAATTGCGCGTCCTCTAGTGGTGAATAGCTTCATTGCGATACTGTCTTTTATTAAACGTCTAATAGATGGCGGTTGTATTGTATCGACGAATTACATACAGTAGAGCTTCTCTAAATATGCATTTTTACAGTAAAAATGTTTATATGTGAATTATTCTGTTTTTTTGTTCTTTAATTAGAGACGAATCATAACAAGTGTCCGTCATTATTATTATATGGGTATAAATAATACACCATTCAGTTTAGTTATTGCATTACCACATAAGTACGGTTTTTATCGTATTCAACATCCTGTAGAGAATGATATACATCGTATACGATCAAATGATAAAATAAAAGGATCATTAACGCAATTTTTCACTGGAAATTGGACAATTCATCCGGATTGGTACGTAAAAATTTAACAAAAACTTGTTTCTATTTTCATTAAATAAAAATGGCAATTTTCCAGGCATTATTGTCGTTATTTAGATGATCGTCATTATTTTGAAACACCAGAAGAAGAATTTATCCATTTCTTACGTAAAATGGAAGGTCCCGGCTGGAGATGGTCAGGAGAATGTAATCTTGTTTCCCTTTCTAATTAATACTTACAATTAATTATTTAAATTGTTGTAATTACCAACAAAATAGGTGACCGTAAATTAATTTGTAAAGCTGTAGCTGATGCTAAGATAACATCATGGTTTAGTCAAAATATAACAACAACAACAAAAGAGGAGAATGGGTAAGTTTCAATGAAATTCCCATTAAAATTAATTAAATTTTGGTTAATTATGAATATAATTAAAGTTTGGTCTTTTCTCTTTTTCTTTCTTTCTTTCTTTACACAAAAAAAGACCCATAGCTATGTTGATGGCTTTAATACCAAGGTAGGGTAGTTAAAATTCTATCAATAAAATAAAGCAGCCAGGATTTTAATTAATGAATTCATCGATTAATTAACGATTTAATTGTGAAATAATTCTAAGCAAAGCAGACAGAATCTATCTATAATCCACCATTTAAAATTAGTTAGGCCAGCCGACACTGGAGGCGTTACTGTTCTTCAATTGTTAGAATTAATTAAAAACGCTATAATTTTCGAATAATTGTGGTTTCTGTTTAATTGTTGTTTTTTTTTGAACTTTTATTGGATTTATGGAAACAGAGCCGAATTTATCCGTCGTATGGGTATTACAGTTGCATTCCTAGCAACCCATAGTGGGCTAACTAGATGGCAAGATTTCCCACAGAATATCGACTTAAATCTAAAAGATGAACTGTAATTATTAATTAATCAATTAATGAATTAGTTTAGTTTAATTAATTTTTGTGGATAATTTTAGTCATTTCCATATACTCCACAATAAAGCAATCGATGAAATTTGGTATAGACGTGCTGTTGAACATTTTTATATTGATCCAATGACATTTGTATATTCTGTACCATTTGATATAGGTAACTGACGTACCGGTAAAATGGCGGCAAATTTAAATCAATTTGTTTATAGGTGATGAAATTAATGTATTATTAACAGTAAGCCATGCAATATTCCGTGAGGATAGTGGTAAAAAAGCACCAGCTGCTGTTATCGGTTATCAATTTTATCATTCAGCTTTATATGGATTATTTAAAAAAATCACAACAAGTGTTAGTATTAATTTAATTAATGATTTAATATTATTGGTAATTAATTTAATAATTAAACATGTTTAGTGTGGTGATATCACATGTAAACGTACATGTGAATCAAGTGAATTACATTGTTTATTATTGGATGATAATGGTTATATTATTGTTAGTGATAATTTAATTGAGACTGGTTATTTTTTTGGACGTGTACGTCCTGATATTATGGCACAATTAGTTGATGATGGTATTTATCGTGCAACACGTATGTATGATTATCAAGGTTTATGTCCGGAAGAAGAAGATACAAATAGTCCAGCTAATCAATTATTTACTGTAAGTTACTTTCTGTTGTCAAATCGTTTTTTGTTTTGTTTCAACTAACTGCCTGATAAACACCAGAGCTAATTTTCTCGAAAAATGAAACTTTCTAAATCGTGATTCAACTTCAATTCCAAAATTGAGACGTGGTCGAGCTTACTTTACGTTCGAAGATGCCGTTCATCATAGGTGCTTAAATCACGACTTTAGGATATAAGGGTGAATTGAGGCGAGGTCGAGCTTTACGTTGGTTCTAAGGACTCGGTTAATTTTCCCTTTCTAAATCACGACTTAAGGATATCAGAAGAGCTTTATGTTGTCAAGAAGAAGCGGCCCTAATTGAAATAATAATAAAAAATGTATGAGGGTGGGACTCAATATTCTTAGAGGTTTTTCGGACAAGGAAGCAGTTATAACTGTGCGTTAAGGGGGCGTAGCGTAACAACGAATGGAGTGAAACACACACCACACTTACACTTACACTACTACAAAACTTTTTTCCCAGGAAAATTTTCAATTTTGATCCTCAACCATTGTTTTAGCCATTAAGAAACTTGTTGGGAATCTATAAATGGTTTTTGAGTATTTCAATGGCATTAATTCAAAATGTAATTGGTAGTGATTTTGAAACAATTATTTATACATCTGATAATAATGAGAATCATCATAATTTAGATGATCATGATGAATATTTAGATCATGAACATGATGATGATAATGATGATAATAATGATGATGATCATTTAGAAATTGATGATCAACCAATATCAAAATTTAATGATAAAGAATTTGATCAACGTTTATTAATAAAAAAAACGACACCACAACCATGTGATAATGAGATGTGGTTATATAATTTGATTTATTATACAGATAGAAATATAACGAATAGTGGTTATAATAAAACAATGCAAGATTGTAATCGACCATTTATTGTACAACGTGTGAGTGGTAGTAATATGATATTATTAGTTATTAATAATTTATGTCGTGAAGATAATGAGAAATTAACAAAAATACCGGATCCAATACAAGTACATTATGAAAATATATCATTAGCATGTTATCGTGCTATTTATAATGATTTTCCAAGACGACATTATATGAGTTGCATTAATAGAAATGTTAATGTAAATTTACAAATATAACAACAACATATTGATCAAAATTTGTATTGGTGTTGATTTCATAGGACCGTGCGAAAAATAACTTTTAACCGAACGCGAATTTCGGCGCCCTCTTTGTTTGACAAAACATGTCAAAAACTTTTTGACACCCTCCCCAAGATGGCGCCACTACTTTCGTACTTCATCAATTACAATTAACCATCAAAAACTATGTTTTAAATACAAATTTTGATTATTTTGTGTTGAATTTCTCATATTTAATAATTTTAATTTGATTTTTATTATTGTAGGAAAGCGAAATTAAATTGTGTGGAGATTCTTGTTATCATCAATTATCAAAAATACTCACATTTATTATTAGTTTAATGTATTTAATTAATTAATTTAATTCGTAAATAGGGTAGTTTTGATATCTGTGATATTAATCAATATTTTCTTGTATATTATTATAAATAATGGTATAGAAAACAACCTGAAGTGAGGTTATGATTGCTGGACTATTTTATTTCATAGTTTATCTGTATTGTTTATGTAATGTAAAACTTTTACAATTATTTCATGTTTATCAAATTCTTTAATAAAACTTTCCATATTTATTGCTATTTCATTTGGTTAATGATCTAATAAAAGGGTTAAAATTCGTTGGAATATGCGATGGATTTTTGTTATGAATTCATATAAATTTAGGTACTTTAACCTTTTTCTAATTATGTGTGAATGTATCTAAATTGGAAATTTCTGTTTATTTACTTAATCCCCATTAAATAATAAAAGAAAAAGTTTAAAATTAACACAACAAGAGAAAGGTATTTAAATTTTAAAAAAGATGTTTCTGTTATAACAAACAACAACAAAAACAACTGTTGTAAACCTGTCTCAGTGCCATCGTTAATAATGAGTTCAATTTGAGTTTTAAATGTACAATAATATATGTCCACTATAAAAAGTGTACTGGTTCTACGACTACAGATAGCCCTCGTATAACACGGCATCGTGTTATCTTAATTATGTGCTTTTTTGCGTGAAATGCTATGTAGATATTTAAAAAATAAAACACCAACTGTTAGACAAGTCTATATAGGTCTATTTTTCTGCTTTTCACGATGAAACTTCACAAGTTGACTTATTTATGATCGGCTAATCAGAATTATATAATCTTTCATTTTTATTACGTACGGTGTTGTACGTGGATACCGTGTTATACGGAGATTGTCCAAAATTCTCGAAATTTTTTGAAGTGGATCCGTGTTGAAACAATGTCGTGTTGTACGGAGGTCACATATATTTATGATGATGAATCTTGTTAAATGAAGTTAATCTCAATTACTGTCTACTTTAGAATGAGCTACAAAGGTCTTTGTTATCGTTCAAATACCATTTAGATATCATTGTGCAGTTTTTTTAAAGCATCTGTTTTGTTTCATTTCTAGATAAGACTATTAACAGGTCACTAACCGCCCTTAAATGTCTGGTTTCTTCAATAACATTTATACAAACCCAATAGAAAACAACGCTAGCATTTAGTGTGCGTTCACATTTAGCATTTTTGAGCTCTTTCACAATTTCCACCGGTCTAACCTTGTCCAAATGGAGTTTTAAAGAAAAGTGGATCATATGTAATTTGATTAACATGACCTTTAAATAAGACTAAAACAAAAAAAAACAAACCAACAAATAATTGGCAAAAGGAGGAAGCAAAATTACAGGAAAAGGAAAAAAAAGGGAAAGTAGAACAGAATTTCGTATAAATATTCTTCCTCAATTTATCACCTTTCAATATATAGTTCGTCTATCTTGACTTGACCAACGTAACCTTAAAATGATGGAAGATAAAAAAGACTACGCACAAATATACCACATGTTTTTGTTTTGTTCATCTAATTTGAATACCGTATAGGACAGTTTGTATAATTTATCAGGATATATGAACTTGATAAATATGTAAAACAATTTTTCCTTGATGAACTTTTGCGTAAGTTGAAAATTAATTAAAAACAGACAAACAAACAACTAACAAGAATGAGGAAAACTAGAATTTTCCTGTTTGATTGATTTTTGTTCTTTTGTTTTTTGTTACAAAATGCATTGATGGAAAATACCAAACGTTTTCCAATTTTTTTTTTATGGTCAATCCTACCTACTTTTTTTCGATTGCTTTTTTACTTTAATTACTCACATATAAGTTTAACTAATTTTCAATATAATTAAGAAAGAAAAACAGCTTTTATATAATTTATTCATTGTTAATAATAAAATGGAAGTGATAAACGACCGTTATCAAATAGTTTATTTATAAATTTTATTATAAATAAAATGGAGTTATTATTAAATGTACACGTGAATCTGTTTATTTGTCATGGAATATATGAATGGAAATTTACACATTTTGAAACGTGACTTTTGCCTTTGTTATCATTATTATTATTATTATTATTATTATTATTATTATTATGATTATTATGATGATTTAATTTATAATTAAAGTTCATTCACAGTTTTGTTGAATTATAATTTTCTAACAATAATAAACATAATGAATAGCACAAAAACGAAAAGGTACCTATCCAATTATGATCTCATCTAATCATCATCAACAACAACATCAAGAAGCCTATTTATAAAAAAAAAAACAGTAATATATGAATCATCTGTCAATAAACCCAATTCATTTTTAAGGTTAGGTTCGATTACAAAAAAAATAATGGAGTCATTTCCGGTTGCAAAATTTAATTTTGCAAGAGGAAATAGAAAATTAATCAAATTTTTTTTGGTATTTTATTGATTAAAATGACCTTACTTAATAATCTTATTTAAAGTTTTCAATTATTTATAGAATTAATAACAAAATAGGTCGCAATTATTATTATTATTATTATTATTATTATTATTATTGTCTGTGGATTTTATTTAAATTTATGCTGATTTTCGTCAGTTTTTTGCCCTCTTGTTGATAGATGATTGTTTTGAATGACATTTCCTTGTCTAAATATTCTGTCCTTGTCCGTATATTTAAAATGTATAAAAACCCGTATCGAATTATTGAGGTCATTCCCTGTTTTTCCATCTATTTATTTATTTTTTTTCCTGTATCACTTTTATGTTTTTGAAATATCAATAAAATTTTAAATAAATTAACCAATCAATCATTCATCATTTAAAAAAAAAAATTAATATTTTCGTATACATATTTCCATTAGTAAAGAGATAGGTATAGGTTATATTTTAATAACCTTAAAATTTTTGTATTTGACTGAATTTGAAAGAGGTCAGATGTTAGTAGATAACAGGAAATTACTTTTGATATTTCTATAAATGATGTCAAGATGGGAAAGTTTTTCGTGGTTGATAGTAAAAATAAGGAAATATTTATGTCATAGCCTACTGTTTACTGTAATAATTGCGATAACATTAAAAACAACACTGTTGATTGATAATTTTTGTGGAATTTTACTTAATTATAGACGCCTTTTATCTACAGTATAATCACGATTTCTATCATTATTTTGAGGTTTTCGTCAAAATAAATTCCGTTCTATGTTGGGTCCATTCCAACACAAAAGTATAGACAGTTGGTCATTTTAGAAGAAAAGTGGTGCATATTTTATCAGATCATTTATTGTCAGCGCAGCACATTCCATCACCAATAAGAATTTAGAAGTTTTCAAGATTATTTATTCTCATTGGCTGAAGCAGAAGTGACAGTTATGTTTATGAATCTATCACGTGATAGAAAAAAAGTTTTTGCATTTAATTTAACTCTATAACTATTGGACTGATTCTAAATTGAGTTATATTTTGGGTCAGCTTTACAACCTTTAAATGCGTAAGAGAAAATGAGATGTCCCAAATCAGGGCCACCCTAAAATATTTGGAGCCCATGGGCTACTTAACTATAGTGCGCCCCTTCTTCATAAGAAAATACACGGGAGAGGAAGTGGGATCGGGGTAACCGGTAAAGTTTCAGAACTATTTTACCAATAAACAAATAAAAATAAAAACGCTGGTGCCCCAGGGCTATAGCCCATTTAGTCCTGTGATTAGAGTGGTCTTGTGAGTAATGTATTTTTACTTTGTATTATACGAGCGTTTGATTGTATAATTGGAACTCACTGTATATTCTCCACAGATTTATTTATTCGAACGCAAAACTATAAGTAACCTGGTCATTATGGTAGAAAAATGGCGCATTTTCTTCAATATCCTCCATACAATGGAACGCAATTAAGATTAATTGTCATTTTAATGACAGATTTAACCAATAAAAAAGGTCCTTTATACACCTTTCTTTGTCTTGAGATAAACTCTATTTCTAGAGAAGTCATTCTAAATTCGAAAACATTTTTTGACAAATATTACCAACCTTAAAATGATGTACATTTAATTTAGAATAACCTTTATATGATCGATTTAATTTTCATGTAATTAGTTGTCACAAATAAAAGCTTCATTCAAAGATTCTTATTGCATAATTGGCACACGCTGTATATTATCTAAAATATTAATATTAAAATTCTATTTTAAATCAACGAAAGTGAAACGTTTATAGGTCATAAAGTAATTGTAAAAAGAATAACGAAAAAATAAAATATAAGCAAAGTAGTGAAGCAGACTTGTATTTGGCAATTTACCAAAATTAATTTGCATTTAGAAATAAACTAAATCAAAAAAAAAATCACCTTCCAGACTTGCACTTAATAAAATAACCAATAATAATAACCATAATAATAATAATAATAATAATAATAATAGTAATAATAATAATAATAATAACAAAATTTTAAAATAAACATTCTTGCAATACGTCTATTTCTGCTTAATTATTTTGCAAAACTGCTAATCCGTAATTAAACAAACAAACAAAAATAAACGAAATTTATATTATTGTTGTTTGTGTAAATCATAATTAATGATTCATAAATAACGAGCGGATAAGTGCAGAGAAATTCATAAAAAAAAATTATCAATGCGCAAATAGATTTATCTACATCTAAATAAGACATTGACACAGAAGAAGCCATTTGTTGTTTATTTGTTAAATAAATTCGACCAAACCAAATAATAATAATAACAATATCACGAGGTTAGGTTATATTAATGTTTCTCAATGATTTACTATATAAAACAAATAAATATCAATTAGTAGCAGTTGGCTTTTTTTTAAACGTCGCTCTAATTTTACGGGTATTCCCGTTAGTACAACCACTTCTAACAGGTGAATGAATATCCGATCCTTAGTTATAATTAAATTAAATAAATAATAATAATAATAATAATAATAATAATTATTATTATTATTAATATTAACATTATTACTACTACATATCTTATCAATGAAGGTGACATTTGTGGCTTGAAACACCCACATTTTCATTTATTTTTACTATTAATATCAAATTCCTGAGAATCACGTGTTGATTATAGTTAAACACATAGAAATGGCACAAGAAAAATATGAATTCCAATGATACGAAGGAACAATTATTTTGTATAAACGAAATAACGGATGATCGAAATTATTTCTAGTCACAATATAAACGTCACTTTTTCTGTTTATTTCGATTTAATAATCAAAAATCACAGTTTTGATTGATTGAGCAATAAAAAAGTTTATTAAAAAAAAATAACAATTATAAATAATGTGTGATAACAGTAAACACGTGTCGTGTCTAGCACAAATTATTGTTCAATTCAATTGTTCGACTTTAATTAATTATAACAAATGAATGTTGACGTCTTCGTTTTTATTTTTTTTTGAGTTTTTTGAGAAATTGTCAACCAATTGTGGTAACCTTTTGCAAATACCGAAAAAAATATGTATTTTTCTTTTGTTAATCGAATATCAATATAATTATATAAAACAAAATCAGCCTTGATTGTTAATTGTTTTTTAACGCCCGCAAATGTACAGAAAAAAATTCTATTTAATTATAAATAATAATAATTTTCTTTTATGTGAAAAAAAATTAAAATAAAAACTAAGAATTTGTTTATGCGTAAATTTTGTGTAAAATTGTTTATTTAAAAAAACAAAAACAAAAAAAAAGAACAAAATAATAACAAATTTTCCAAATGAATGATTAATTCTTGTTAATCAATTAATTTGTTGTAAATACAGTAAGTAGAAATGAATTGCGTTCAATTTTGCAATTAAATTTTTATAAACTTTATGCATTTTCTTAGTATTTTCCATTTAAATTATCAAAAAAAAATGTTTTCCAGTTGTCAATCCTTATTTAAAAATATCATAATAACAATAAAAATTAAAATTAATGTGACATAAACACACAAAAAAAAATTATGTTAAACTGTAAATCAAACGTTTTAAAGCAAATCTATACTTTATCTATTGTTATTTTAGTCGACTTGACCGGAACAAATTCGATAAATACCAATACAACTAAGTTTAGGACCAAACTTGCATTCTGGTCGCTACAACACGAACGCCACGACAGAAACGCTCTCTCCATTGTGTCTTATGTAGTAAGCCACTTTGATTCATAAGTTGTCAGTTGTCAGTGTAATAAAATGTTTGACACCGAATTATTCATAAATGAAGTGCAATCTGTTGGTTCTAAGAACACCGAATAATGTCTGAAACTACACACGCGTCTGTACTTCAGGTTTGTTTTTTTTTAATTATACTGTCGCGTCGTTTTAGTATGACCAATTGGTCGCCACATTTGTGTCACAGCGACCAAAACGCAAGCTAGACCCTTGACTTAACCGGTGTCAAATTACTGAATCCGTTAAGTAAAACAGCCTGTATAGAACCGGTCCATCTTCCTAAGTCTCGACTTAAAGAGTTGATTGCATTCTAAATTATTGTAGTTTTACACCTAAGGAAATTCTTCTTTATTAAAATGAATGTTACGCTCAAGAAATATTAAGGCTGATTCAAGGTAAAATCGAGATTAAACAAGGCAAGAAGAACCGGGCTTTAGATTAAGTCTTTTGGATTCTATTAGGACATCAAAAAAATTGTTTAAAATGAGGCTAATCACACTGAATTTTAGAGATCAGTCTTCAATTACATCAATCTATTGAATACTGGAATTTTTTTGACAGGGTCACTGACGAGAGAGAAAGAGAGAGATAGAACAATTGACTATTAACTTAATTAAAGTTTATTGGAATCAATGGAATTTCACGACGAGGTCAGAATTATTCGAATTTGATCCATAGAGCAATTATAAATTATAGTCTAACGATTCTAAGAAAAACTTTTAATAGGAAAAAGAGACAATGAACTTCCGATAAGTAAGCAGAAAGAACAGGAGAAGTACTTTTGGACTTATTCTTCATTCAAAATTGACAGAAAAACAGCAAATAGACCAGTGAGTGTTCCTTAAATTATGAACTATTTAAGAACCAGGATTGTGCAAACGTAGAGGCGCACCCCGGACGCCAAAAAACTTTATAAAGGTTACTTTTTTTCTATTTTCAACAAAATGAAAGGAAACGCCATATTCACAATCTATCTATCAATCGAGTGCACGCTAATGCCGAAAAAGTGTCCAAAATAAACAATTATCAAAGTAGAGAAGAAACAAAATAACGTTTGACAAACACTAATTTTTTTTTAAAAATATCTCCATCGGTATATAATAGAGAAATATAAAATCAACGAATAAGCACTTGAAAAATGATTAATCATGCTAATTAACATAAAAAAACAGCAACAAAGAAATGAATAATATTTTTATTGTTACACGCCTGAGTGTGTACTTGTTCTTTTCATTATTATTATTATTATTATTATTATTATTATTATTATTATTATTATTATTATTATTATGATTTCGATGACCCTGTACGTTATAGACAATATTATTTGATTGTTTGATAAGAGATAAAGACACACAATTTATTTTATAAGAAAACTGACGCCCTATATTTATTTGTAAATAATCTGGGATTTATTTATCGAATTCCGAAGAATCCTTTTCCCATTTTTTTGTCCTGATATTCTCTTTAAATAAATATAAGCACATGTTAAATAGTGTATGTATATAGATATTATAAATAGATATATCATTCAATATTTGTAGAGAGAAACAAATACTAAATAAGAGACATATAATTAAGGTGCATTCAGACGTAGGTAGGTACACATGCAAATGCAGTAAATAACGCATTTTGACGCATACAAATATTTTGCCAAAAAAAAAACAAAAAAACTATCTGTCATAAATGTAGAATTGCCAATTTTGAACAAATAATAATTGAGGCAAAAAAAAAACACAACAATCCTTGAACTTTCTGCCTTCCAAACGTTAGATTGTTGACAAAAAATTCAACAATGTGTAACTTATACCTTTAAAGATCTTCTAATGCCTCTCGATTAAGGGTTATCCCCTGAACGTCAACGATTTCTTTAAAAATATCAAAACAAGTTTGTACTGAATCTAAAAAAAAAAAACTTGAAATTGTACAAGTTTTATACAAAACATTAAGAAAATTGACACATACGGGAGTTCCCAATTACCTCCCGTACACCACCACATGTATATACAAAATAGTTGTTATTTATATGTATACGTCACAACTTACAGTCAACTAAATCGAATTTGAACCGACTGACATCATTATAGTCAAGTCAAATCTGATTGACTATATAATATAATAAGATAGGAAAATTTCAATAAATTTTAATAAATTTGTATTACATTAATTATAATTGAATTTATTGACGTAATTATCCATTATTAGAACGTAAATATTTAGATGTTGAAGAAAGAAAGATCTGATTCAATTTCAACTAAAGGTAGGAAGATTAAGGTCAGCAGTTGTTAGTAAAGGCTTTGTACACAATCCTCCGTTATGGCCGGTTTATCACTGGCATTGCCTGTGCAGTGTGAACAGGCCATGATCAGACGTGCGTCACAGTTTCGTCCAAGACAAATTTGAATAAATGGTGGCCCATAGAATAACTGACCAAAATCACAATTAATTTGAAAAGAAATAAAGAATTACTAGAAAATGGCGGAAATAATCGAAATTATATATCTATGTATATATCTATCTATCTATCTATCTCTGTCTGTTGATTGGTTATTAAACAACACCCAGTATATAGAGGTGGAGAACACCGTTTTATATAGTAGACCGACCAGTTTAATTCTATTCAGTTGTGAATTAGTAGTGTTGAAGTGCTGCTGTAGCTGCTGATTATAACAGTTTTCATAGCATTTCAAACAGACTATACGACACAACTGTTTTATTTCGTTATTTTATTTGTTTGCTTTTAAAGAACGAAACACCATAATAGTTTAACAACAAACGAGAATAAGTAAAAAGAAAGTTCTACCTAAATTCGTTGTTATTGTTTTTGTTTTGTTTGTTGGTGATGTGTTTGTAGAAAAATAGTGTTGAATTTCCCTAAAGTTATGCAATTGGTTCTTTGTTATACATATTTATTGGAAGAAATCATCTAAAAGAATTTTGATGACTCGTATATTTTAATTAGCAAATAGAAACAGTTAAAAAATAACCATCAATTCCATCTGATTTGTATCCAATTGATTTCACGTGGTATAGATGATAGATCAATGGATGATGAATGATGGTGGATAGATTAAACGATTGTTGTTTAATCAATTTATTTTCAACAAACATAATATTTGTGAAAGTATTAACAATTCTAAAAATTGTATAATTTTTGAATTTATATACCATGAAACAAATTAGGTAGGTATGTTTTCTATTTTCCTACCTGTAAACACTATAACACCTGATTTCCAACAATAATAATGATAATCAAAAAATTCATTTAATGATTTTATAAATCAACCGGATATTCATTATCAATAAATCATTAAATACTAATTAGAAAAAATAAAATAAAACAATAACTGACACACATACGTACAGTATGTGTGTGATATATTCGTTACAAAGTTTATTTCAATTTTTTTTTATCGAATTATGTTTGTTGCCAGGGTCGCGTCTAGAGTTTTACGTGCCCTAGGCATACAAATTAAAGTCGGGACACTTCTAATATAAACAAAGAATGAGAACGGTATGTGTTAAGGAAATTCAAATAATTTCGAATTAAATAATTAATAATAATGATATGGGCCCCTATTTGCAATGGGCCCTAGGCATATGCCTATTTTATCTATAGTGATGTAAATGCGACCCTGTTGCACAATTTTACAAAAAAAAAATTATGCTTCATTCAAATTATTGCAATTTTGTGTTTCAAGTGTGATCAAACGGAAATACAACCCTGACCTTTATAACTATTCTATTGACTTATGAAGATATTTGATAGCTTTTCGAAGAAAATTCATATTTAAATACATATAATCATAAAATATTTGAAATACACGTCAATATTGTAATATTTACTTGAAATATACTTTATCTTAATTTATTATTATTACATTTCATAAAATTTATATCTACTCAATTCCTGTATTGTTAAAATATTGAGAAAAAAAATAATAGAAATTTTATTGACGAAATAGTTAATTTATCTATAGGTTAAATTCACAATTTGATTAAAACTATTATTAACTAACTATTATTAAGTAGGTTAGATTTTTGGCGGCAAATTTAAACCAAAATTAAAGATACAGGATGTTTCATTTGAATAAAATAAAATTGAAACAACAACAAGTGTCTGTAAAGGTCATCTTTTGTGTTTCCATTCATTAAAAATTCAATTGCGTAACCAACTTAATTATAGATTTAGCTTCTTTTTTCTACAGCTAATGAGTGAAAAGAGAGTGGAAGAGAGAATAAGTGGAACAAAAAAATCTTGAATTCCTTATTCTCGCCTTAAGATTAAACAATCTTCATCTAAAAATTTCTACTTTATTAAAATGAGCCGGCTCCAGCACCCGATTAGAACAGGGGCCAATGTACCTATACTATACTATACTATACCTTCAAAGCAAAGTGGAGCTTAAGT